>QJPP01000565.1:0-525000 GCA_003996215.1 Jaltomata sinuosa
TTTAGTCCTGGACAGGGTTCGGGCATGCATATTCGTAGAACTTGGTCTCTATCATTGAATTATCGAAGCCCGCCCCCCCCCCCCTTCTTTTGGGGGTTTTTTGTTCCTCCCCTATCTTGATACAATGTCTGATCTACGTGAAGATTTAGTATGGGGGTCGGGGACCTCCATGGACCTTGCTAATCTCGGGCCAGGGGCTAACGGGTGCTGGCGTGTGCCGGCAAGAGGGGTATAGCGGGGGAGAGAGGTATACGGGCAGAGTCCCTTCCATGGAACCTACCTGCTGGGCCGGATCGACGCCGGAGGAGGTACATACAGAGATACTATGGCACTTGAGATCTTCATGCATCATATCATTCATGGTTCGAGGTTCCACCCTTGTTTGCTGTTTGCTGATTGTACGCTCCGGTAGTATGAGATGCCGGAGGGTTTGTTTTCACTTGTTTGTGTTCCTCGGTTGTATGGGCGGCCGGGGGACTGTAGGTAGACTTTTGCTTTTTACTTATAGGATCGTTCTCTATTATGGGAAGTATGAGATTGGTATGATTAGTTGAGTTTGATTCCTGTCTCTGAGCATGCCTATTATTACTCTTTCTCTCTTCTTCTTACCCTTGAGGTTACCGGTATAATCAAGACCTCCATTTCGTAAACTTATTTGTAATATCCACTGTATGCAAGGATCCCAGGTGCGTTGTTTCTTACTTTCACCTGTGCCTATGGTGTGTATATTCTGCTTACTAGCCTCACATGTGGTTCTGTTGATTTCCCTCTGGGCTGGTTCCTGTGTACCTTTCGTTGATTTCTGTGACTACCTGCTTCTATTCTGTCCATTACTGCGCTTTTATCTTATATGTGCCCAGTCGGCCTATGATACCTACTGGGTACCTTATGCTTCGCATTTAGTGCTCACCCCTACCCCCTGCATTTTTGGGTGCAGATCCTAGCGTGGGCCATCGCCGCTAGACCGTTGTGATTCGTGCTTGGAGATCTGTTGGAGACTACTTCAGGCTGAGGGTGAGCTCTTGGCGATCGGAGCTTAGCTTTAGTTTATCTTTTGCTTCATGTACTCTACTACCATTCAGAGACATCTGTATATATATAGTTTTGGTTTATTTGTACTCCATGTATGTAGTTTGGCTCTGTACTATGATACCAGGTCTTGGGGTTTGGTTTAGTTCCGCATATGTATATATTTATATACTTGTTATCTATTTTATTCATTTTACTCTCTTATTTGTTAGATAGTAGCCCATTACTAACTATTCTGGGCTACAGGGATTGGTTCACCTACCGGGGGTTGTAGGTGCCATCATGACCGAGAAATCGGGTCGTGACATATATATATATATGCGGAAACTAAACCAAACCCCAAGACCTAGTATCATAGTATAGATCGAGAACTACATATAGGGAGTACAAATGATCCAAAATAGCGTATACAGATGTCTCCGAATGGTAATAAAGTACATAAAGCAAAAGATAAATTAAAGCTAAGCTCCGGTAGCCAAGAGCTCACCCTCAGTCTGAAGTAGTCCCCAACAGATCTCCAAGCACGAATCAAAGCGATCTAAAGGCGATGCCCACGCTAGGATCTGCACCAAAAGATGCAGGGGGTAGGGTGAGCACTAAATGCAAAGCAAAAGGTACCCAGTAGGTATCATAGTCCGACTGGGCACATATAAGATAAAAGCGTAGTAACAGACAGAATAGAAGCAAGTAGTCACAGAAATCAACGAAAGGTACACAGGAACTAGCCTAGAGGGAAATCAACAGAACCACATGTGAGGCCAGCAAGTCGAATATATACACCATAGGCATAGGTGAAAGTAAGAAATAACGCACCTGGGGTCCTTGAAATAACAGTGTATACATAATAAGTTTATGAAATGGACGGTATACCGGTAACCTCAAGTGTAAGAAGAGGGAAAGAGTAATGATAGGCATGCTCAGAGACAGGAATCAAACTCAACTAATCATATCAATCTCAAATCTAGAAACTAACAGCCTAGCAGTAACCAATTTAATACTTAACCGTAACAAGGCACAATTCTGTAAGTAAATAGCAAGTCTACCTACAGTCCCCCGGCCGCCCATACAACCGAGGAACACAAATAAGTGAAAACAAACCCTCCGGCATCCCATACCACCGGAGCGTACAATCAACAAACAACAAACAACAAACAAGGGTGTAGCCTCAAACAATGAATGATATGATGCATGAAGATCTCAAGTGAAATGGTATCTCTGTATGTACCTCCTCCGGTGCCGATCCGGCCCAGCAGGTAGGTTCCATAGAAGGACACTGCCCGTATACCTCTACTCCGCCGTATACCTCTACTCTGCCGTATACCCTTCCTCCGGCACACGCAGCCCAAAGCCCCAGGCCCGGATGGCAAGGTCCATGGAGGTCCCCGACCCCATACTAAAACTCAGTATCAAAACATCTCAATCGGAAGCAAGTCCGGGTTCAAGATAGAGACGCAGTCCCGAATATGCATGCCCAGACCCTGTACAGGACTAAAGTAGTGGGAAAATATATCAAAAACCCCTCCAAGGGTGCCCGGGCATAACTGGGTCTAAACAGTGGAAAGTCATCTCAAGTGCTCGGTCCGACCAAGGCTAAAATTATCTCAAGTAGCAATAAAACTCAACTAGCACCCCGGCCCTGCCGAGTCTAGCGTTAATCGTAAAACTGGTGATTTAAATCATAATTTTACTTTCTTTTACCCAAGAATATTCACAAGTTAAATCAAACCATTTCCAATTTATTTCCATAAAAAAATAGGCCCCCAGGGCCATGCAAGGTTTAGGAAATAGTGTAAGTAGGCTCGAAGCCCAAACCGTAATAAAATATGGATAAAACCTCTTTATATGCATGGAAATGGTATATTCAAACACAATAGCTGCCCAGCAGCTCACAATCAGCCTATCGACCCTGCACAGACCCATAGCTACTCAGCAAGCATAACCAGCCTGGAAGGATAATTCTATGCCCGGGACTCGCGGACATTCCCAATATCCCACCTTCTATGTTCCAGAGTCAACAAGGCCTCACAGGACCACAAGGATAAATAAAATATATCGGCAAGTACTACAAGCAACGAAGGAACAAAAGTAGGCGGACATGAATAAAGCGGTCAAGGTCGGTGGTACCAACCTAATAATTCAATCCAAGGATGCCAGCTAGTACAATTTTATCCGATATATGCTAAGTCTAGGGTGTTTAAACTATAACCTACATGTCGTCCGAGGACAAGCTGCTAGAACGATGATTTTCGAGCCCGAACCGCTCCGAAATAAAATCAAACTCAAATTCGGGCTTGAATAATTTGACGTAGATAATCGATTTTCTTTTATGAATCAAATAAATCACCAAAATGTTTTTTCACGATCCCACCCTTTAACGCTACAAAGGTAACTAGCAACAATATATCCTATATTCATAAAGAGTAGTAAGTTCTTTCTGCCAACAATTCTTTCAATTTTCCTTTATGAATTAGTGAATGGAAAGTTTATTCTACTCACTTAAGTCAACACCAATTATCACAATTAATGTTAGGCCACCTAGTGGACAAGTGGCAGCATGCATTTTGGTGTGGCTTCCCTTGATTCCACGTGGAATCTTGGTGTCACACCATAATATTTTTCCCGATTATGTATATATTTGGGTATTGCATAGGTTCGTGATAAAATAAATATAACTTCTTGAATATACCATAATAAATAGAAAATTATTTCAAATAAAACCTAATATATTATAATAATAAATTTCAACATAACTAAATTTACTATCTCCGTTAAAATATTACAATATATAAAAATCTTATAAAAATAAATACATATACAATTATATCGTAACAAAAGTATTTTTCATAGACCTTTAAAATATTTTAAAAAGGTAATAATAAATTAAAAAAATATCTTTTTACCACATTCAACTTTAAAATAAAATATTTTCAAATACGCGCGATGCTAATAATATTCTTAAATTTAGGTTCGCAATTCACCATCGCACGATTTTGATACTCAGCTCCTAAGGCAGGGAATTGATCATAACGACTAATTGAACGGCCAGGGCACTGAACCACCGGTCCCAACAAGTCATAAATGACTTCGAGCCGCTACATGAAAGCTCTAATAGTACAAGGAAAACGTATACGTGGAAATGACTAGAAGAGTCATTACATCATCCACTACTAAAAAGGACTTTCGTCCTCGAAATTCAAGGTTAAGGGAGTACCTGAAGGCTCAAACAACTCCGGATACTGAGTCCTCTTATCTCTCTCGGTCTCCCAGGTAGCCTCCTCGACTGGACGGTGCCTCCACTGAACCTTAACAATCGGGATCTCTCGAGACCTCAATCTCCTGACATCTCTGGCCAAAATAGCTGTCGGCTCCTCAACAAAGGCTAAACCCTCACCCAACTGAACTGAATCCCACTGTAACACATGAGACTCATCTGGGACATACCGACTCAACATCAAAACATGAAATACAATATGTATAGCTGAAAGCATCGGAGGCAAGGCTAACTGATAGGCAATGCTACCAACCCTCTGAAGAATCTCAAACGGCCCAATGTACCTTGGGCTAAGCTTGCCCTGCCTACCAAATCTCATCACGCCCTTCATGGGCGATACACGGAGAAACACCAAGTCACCAACACTAAACTCCAAGGCACGAAGCCTACGATCAGCATAACTCTTCTACCTGCTCTGAGCTGCCCGAAGTCTGTCCTGAATCGCTCGGACCCGATCTAAAGAATCTCGAAGAAAATCTGTACTCTGTGGCCTAAAATCAGAACCATCAAACCAACCTACCGGTGATCTGCAATGTCTGCCATACAAAGCCTCAAAAGGTGCCATGTCAATCCTCGAATGGAAACTGTTATTATAAGCAAACTCTGCCAAGGGAACAAACTGATCCCAGGAACCTCCAAAGTCAAGAACACAGGCCCGAAGCATGTCCTCCAGAACCTGAATGGTCCTCTCGGACTGGCCATCTCTCTGAGGGTGGAAAGAGGTACTAAGATAAACCTCTGTACCCAAATCTCGCTGAATAGCCCTCCAGAACTGAGATGTGAACTGAGTGTCGCGGTCTAAAATGATAGAAGCTGGGACCCCGTGCAATTGAACAATCTCACGAATGTAGATCTGAGCTAGCTTCTCCTCCCCGTAAGAAGTCTGAACCGGTATAGAGTATGCTGACTTAGTCAGCCTATCAATGATCACCCAAATGGAATCAAACCTATGAGAAGTACGAGGTAAACCAACAATGAAGTCCATAGTAATCCCTTCCCACTTCCACTCAGGAATGGGAAGTCGCTGCATTAAACCACCAGGTCTCATGTGCTCAAACTTAACCTGCTGACAGTTCAAGCACCAAGATACAAACTCCGCTATATCCCGTTTCATACCAATCCACCAGTAAAGTTGTCTCAAGTCTCTATACATCTTTGCTGTGCCAGGGTGAATGGAGTATCTAGTACAATGTGCCTCATGAAGTATCAACTGAATCAAATAACTAATCCTTGGAACACAAAGGCGACTATCAAACCTCAGAACCCCATCTAAATCTAGAGTAGCTCGACTGTTCTCACCCTGAACAACCTGATCGCGAAGGTCACACAACTGCTGATCCTCAAACTGACGGCTCTGAATCTGATCAATCAAAGTATTACAAACCTCAACACTGGCGAGGACTCTGCTAGGATCCGACAAGTCAATCCTAACCAAATGGTTAGACAAGGACTGGATGTCCAAGGCCAACGGTTGCTCTGAAACTGAAAGAGAAGCTAGGCTACCCATACTCACTGCCTTCCGGCTCAAGGCATCCGCTACCACGTTTGCCTTGCACGGATGATACAGAATAGTGAAGTCATAGTCCTTCAGTAGCTTGACCCATCTCCTCTGCCTCGAGTTCATCTCTCGCTGACTCATGATATACTGAAGACTACGGTGATCAGTGAAGATCTCACAGTGAACTCCATATAGGTAATGCCTCCAGATCTTGAGCGCGAAAACTACCGCTGCCAACTCTAAGTCATGAGTGGGGTAGTTGCGCTCGTGAACCTTCAGATGCCTCGACGTATATGCTATTACTCGACCCTGTTGCATCAACACACAACCAAGACCAACCCCAGAAGCATCACAATACACGGAGAAGCTCTGACCCTCAATCGGCAAAGTCAAAACTAGAGCTCAAGTCAATAAGGCCTTAAGTCTCTGAAAGCTATCCTCGCATTGATCCGACCACTGAAATGGTATATCCTTCCTAGTCAGCACAGTCAAGGGTGCTGCTATGGAAGAAAATCCCTGAACGAAGCGTCTGTAGTAACCTGCTAACCCAATAAAACTGCGAACCTCAGTAACAGTAGTAGGTCTAGGCCACTCACAAACCGCTGAAATCTTTCCCGGATTAACCCTAATCCCATCCTTAGACACCACGTTCCCTAGGAATGCAACTGACTCAAGCCAAAACTCGCACTTTGTGAACTTGGCATAAAGCCAATGATTTCTCAAAGTCTGGAGTATAACCCTCAAGTGCTGCTCATGCTCATCTCCACTACGCGAGTATACCAAGATGTCGTCTATAAAACTATCATAAATGAGTCCAAATACGGGCCAAGAACCCTTTGCATCAAGTTCATAAAGGCTGGGGGGGCATTAGTCAACCCAAACGACATCACCAGGAACTCATAATGGCTATAACGTGTCTTGAATGCTGTCTTAGGGATGTCCTCTGCCCTAATCCTCAACTGATGGTAGCCGGACCTCAAATCAATCTTCGAAAACACGACTGAACCCTGAAGCTGGTCAAACAAGTCATCAATCCTCGGCATCGGATACCTATTCTTCACTGTCACCCTATTCAGCTGTCTATAATCAATACACATGTGCATCGACCCATCCTTCTTCTTCACGAAGAGAACAGGAGCACCCCAAGGTGACACACTCGGTCTAATAAGCCCCTTAGCTAACAGATCCTGGAGTTGCTTTTTAAGCTCCCTCTACTCAGCCGAAGCCATACGGTAAGGAGAAATAGAAATGGGTCTGGTGCCCGGCTCTAACTCAATAGCAAAATCAATATATCTCTCAGGTGGAAGGCCTGGCAGGTCGGTAGGAAACACATCAAGGAGGTCTCTAACCATAGGAACATACTCAGGAGAAGTAGGGTCAGCACTAGCATCTCAAACATATGCTAGATAAGCTAAACACCCACGAGAAATCAACTTCCTAGCTCGAAGACGAGAGATGATCCCAGATGGTGCATGGCTAACCGAACCCTGCCACACAACCAGGGATACACCGGGCACAACTATGGTAATGGTCTTGGCATAACAATCCAAAACCACACGGTGAGGGGATAACCAGTCCATGCCCAGTATCACATCAAAATCTAGCATATCAAGAATCATCAAATCACCCCAAGTCTCTGAATCACCAATAGATAGCATACAAGATCTCATAATCCGATCCACTACTAAAGAATCTCCTACTGGGGTCGAAACAGAAACAGGAACAGATAATGGCTCACTAGCCAACCCCAAACAGGGCACAAAGTAAGCAGATACATATGAACAAGTGGATCCAGGATAAAATAAAGCCATAGAAGACTGATGGCACACAAAAATCGTACCTGTAATCACAGCATCTGAGGCCTCTGCCTCTGGTCTCCTAGGGACCGCGTAAAACTGACGACGACCTCCACCTACCCGACCGCCATCCCTACCACCTTCTCTGCCACGTGGAGCACCACCTCTACCCTGACGACCACCCCTCTAGCTGGAGGCTGAACTACTCGTAAAGGCTCGGCTAACTGAATTGTACCCTGCTGAGGGCAATCTCTAGCAAAATGACCAATCACACCACAAGTAAAACAAGCCCCTGGCGGCCTACTCGGTCGAGATGAACCAGCAGATCCCGTATAACCACCACGGCCTGATGCCCTAGAAACTGTACCCCTGGAAGATTGGCCGCTATAGCCCTGATGGCTGCTCTGACCCTGCTCAAACTGGGTACTATCGAAAGTCTGAAGGGAAGCCTGAACAGGTCGGCTGGACTGACCCTGGTGCTACTGTGGCTGATAAGCCCGGCCCTACTGGCCAAAACCTCTACCACCATATCTGGAACCAATGTAGCCACCTGATATCGAGGCCTTTTATCTCTAGACCCCTGATCATATCGTTGTAAGTCCTCCACAGTACGAGCATAGTCTGCAATAGCCTGAAATGACCGACCACCGATAATCAATATCTCAGCTGGCTGCCTGATCTCTAGCCTCAATCCCCATACAAATCTGTGAATCCTATCTGCCTCGGTAGGAATGATCATAGCTCCAAATGGTGCTAGCTGATGAAAATGGGTCTTGTACTCCGAGACAGTCATAAACTCCTACATAAGGTGAGTAAACTGCTCCCTGCGACGCTCACGACCACTCTGAGGTAGGAACTTGGCCATAAAGCCCTCATAAAACTCAGACCAGGTCAAAGGAGGTGATAATGGTGGTCTACAAGCAACATGGGCCCTCCACTATAACTTTGCTTGGCCCTCAAACTGATAGGTGGTATAACCAACCCTGTGAGTCTCCAACAAACCAAATGATGTAGCATCTCCACACAGGTAGTAATAAAGTCATGTGGATCTTGTCCAGAAGTACCAGCAAACCTCGGAGGTGCTAACCTCAAAAACCTACCCAATGCCTTCTGCTTCGACTCTGTCATAGCTGGGCGAGGAGCAAGAGGTTGTGCAACAGGTAGGACCGGAATGACCTCCGCATGGGGAACCGTAGTAGAAGGCTGCGCTCCTGAACTCTGTGCACCCAGGGATGCTCCCTGAGCGGATGTCTGTGCTACCTCAGAAGGCCTCTTTCCAATCATACCCAAAAATTGTAATAGTAATCCCCGAATATCTGGAGACTGAGCTACGGATGGAGCTGGCACAGAAGTGGGCACTGGAGCTAGTTTAGGAGCTGGTGGTACATGAAGAAGATTCATACATACATCACCAAATTAAGTTTACGACAATTAACTACAAATATTTCACACACAATGTGATCCTTCAATGGGTTTATGTTTTGTGAGGTGATGATGTAAATAATATTTATACGATTAGTTCACTTATAAAGTAATTTAATTACTAAATTATATGATAAACAGTAAGTTATAACTTGGTAAATGGCATCTAATTTAGTTCTAAGTTAAGCTTTTAATTTATACTTATAGTATAAAAATATTGCATGTGATTCTAGTCTTATTTTAACACATTATATTCAATCTATTATCTGATATAGCCACAAATTTGTAAGTGCTCAAATTCTCAATTATCATCATTCATAGACTCGGGTTTATTAAAAGTAAATACAAGTAACTGCATTTTCTTAATAAATAAAAGATCTTTCATCTTGTCTTTTCAAATGTGATAGTTATTACCATTTAAACATACCATTTTGCTCATATTTATTTTCATCATTCAAATAGATAATCAACAATAACAATAACCACAAGCTCATATACCAATTTGTTGAAGAAAAATAGGCATGACAAAGTAACAATAAAGTGGTAGCACAAAAATACCTAAGTCTAAGCTTTTTCAATCTATTTGAATCAAGAGAAAACCTCAAATATAATCTTAAATAAATCCGGGCAGCAGATATACTAACCAACAAGATAAAGATATCAAGACAAATAAATCTAATTTAACAAACACCAAGATTTAACATGAAAAAATATCTTCAAAGAGAAGAGTAAAAAAATTACGAGACTAAAGCTCCACTATATCACTGAGAGAGTAACAAATTTTTTCAAAATAAATACAACATCAATGTCAAATACATAGCAACAATAGCAACAACAATAACAATTAAACAAGAGAAGATTGGAAGAAAATTACCAAAATTGCATCTAGTGTTCACTGCCCGAAATCTAAAGCTACATGTAATGACTCTTGTAGTTGTTTTTTGATTTTTGTTTGTTTTGACTATTAACCTTTTTTGTAGCTTTTGTATGGTGTTTTTGGCCTACAGAGGTGGATGACATAGTTCTCAAGATTGTTGGATGGGATTTGGATGAGTTTTTTATTTTGAAAAGTTGATATGGTTAACAAAAGACATCATTTGGGAAAGATGAGCTTGGAAGGAGTTCTGACAATCTCATTAGCTCTGAAAGTGATTTTTGAGTTGGTTGGACCTTTGGTTAGGGTTCCAAGGCATTCGTATTAGTTTCGAGTCATTAGATGGAAGTTGAAATTTTTTAAGTTAAGAGTTGACTTCGATCAAGATGACCTCAGAATAGTGTTTTGATGGTTCCTATACGTCTGAAATATCATTTGCAGTCTTGTAGCATATTTGGTTTGTCTTCATAGGGTTCTGAATAAATCTCGATGGTCTATTTGAGATTTTTGGAAGATGGATTGATTGTTGGTGCATATGCTATCTGGTGCCAGCTGATTTCTTCTTCGCGTTCATAAAAAAGGGATCGCATTTATGAAGAAGGAAGACCAGTGGCCTTCGTATTCGCAAAGGGGAATTGGGTCCTGGTCAGTCAATGTCCTTTGCGATCATGAAGAGAGGATCATGTTCATGGTTGTGATGGGTCATCATGTTTGCAATAAAGGATTACACCTGGGCAGAATATAAATTCTAAATTCGAATATAAATTTCATAACTAGATTTTAGGAGTTTGAAAATAAATTTTTGGGCGATTCAAAGGGAAAATTTCAAGATTTGTTCATTGGGTATATTTTTAAACTATTATTTATGCATTTTCTAATACTATGTTAATTATTTCACCATTAAATCACTGTTTAAATTGGGAAAATTGGAGATTTTTGAATTAAGATTATGAAATCGTATTTTGATGATTTGAAGGTCGATTTGAACTCGATTTTTTTATGAAATTTTATATTTAATTTCCTTATATCATGGATAATATGATTTTTAAAGAAAAATCATGTTTTGCCCTTGTGGGCTTTGGATTGACTTTCGAGTTAACTTTTTGGGCTCGAAATAGAGGTATAGCAATATGCATGTCTTCAGATTCATTATGTTATATGGATTACGTATTTGATCATATTGGACTCATTTAGAGGCTTTGAGAAAGAATAAGGTCATAATTTGACTTTTTAAACTTTGATTTAAGAAAAATTGAGGCTTTATCTGACTCTTTATAAAGTGTTAGTATATTATTGACTGTGTATCAATGTAATGGATAATTAAGGTCCTATATAAATTATTTGACGAGCATTTATGTGGACACCAGTGCCATGTTATGAGTTTATTTGATAATTTAACTTGCTTGGGTTAATTCCTTGCCTTGGTAGTATGATATACATAGCTTGTGACCTGTTGTGATTCGTGAACATGCTAGTTTATGATTTAATCTTCTTTACGAATTTGGAGCCAGATTATGATAATATTTGTAAAAGTTGTTGTTCTAACTGTGTTATGGGTTGATATGAGATGTTTATATGAGACGAGAGACTAAAATGTCAAACTTGAAATTATAGTGGAATTGAGTTACTCCATGAATACATTGCCTTAAAATGCGTATTTATTATTTGGGATCAGTATTACACGTCTGCATATTATGCATTGCATTTTATTAAATCAGAGTTGCATGCCTGCATATATGAATGCATTGCCTTAAAATGTGTATTTATTATTTGGGATTGGTGTTGCACGCCTGCACATTATGCATTGCATTTTATTGAAATCAAAGTTGCACGCCTGTATATTATATATTATACATAGATCGGAGCTGCACGCCTGCACATTATATATCATATATGGATTAGATAAGAATGTCTGCATAATTATATATGGATCGAAATGGCATATTTATCCAGTATATGAACCTCACGAGCCCCCATAAATTTTGACTAGATACACAATGATACTATGTGTATAGATAGCATATGCATTTCATTCATTCATTCATTATTATTTAGTTGGTTGCTATTGAATTTTCGTGATAAATACATGCTTAAGTGTTGTGAATCTTGACTCTGTGATGATCTAATATTGATTGAAAGTTGATTTTTTTGTCTATCATATTGCTTTTAGTTTAGTTGCTAGTATGGGTCTTATAAAGATATTTTGATTTTTAAAATCAAGCATAGGTTAGAGTAGTGTAGAGCTGACCCTCACTATCGCTTCATGTTAGGATCAGTCAATATTGCTGCTTAGTAAGCATGAATTTTGTACTCATGCTTGTTAATTCTCCATCTTGTTGTGCAGGTTCGGAACCTAGTACCTTTGACCGGTGATTTGATAATTGATCAGAGCATCGAGATCCTAAGATAGATGCTTGGATGATCCGCATCTTTCCTAGATCTCCTCTATATTTTTATTTCTATCATTTCCTTTGAGATATTTTGAGCTTTCAGAAGTTGTACTCGAATCTTAGAGGTTTGTACTAGTAACTTCAGATTTTGGGATGTTTTGTATAGATTTTTCTGTATTTTTTTTAAGTTTTATGAAAAGAGTTATTTTATTACTTATATTGTTTTAAACTGTTAATTCCATGTATTTTTATTTCATTTTGTGATTAAGTTATCAAGGCTGGCTTACCTTACCTATTGTGGAGTTGAGATAGATGCCACCACTTTTCTATTTTTGGGTCATGATACTACAGGACTCCAAATCATGCTCTGTCAATTTCTAATCAAATATCAAGATGTTGAAAACACTTAGTTCAAATTTTATCTCATTATGATAAGAAACGAAGCAGAAATCAAAGTTTGAAGGTGGTTTCTCAAGCTAATTTTTAAACAGAAAAATTTGCACTCTCTCTCAATATTGTGTTGAAATGGTTACTCTTTCAAAGTTTTTCTTGACCCCAATCAAACCTAAAATGTCTATTTAATATATGGGCCAAAATGGTTTTGTCTAAAGTGAGTATTTATTTATGGAAAAAAACATAAATATACTATACAAGATTTAGTATTACAAAATCTAACAGTAGTTTCCACTTTTTAAAATATAATAGTACAATTTTATCAAAATCTAATAGAGCGGTTAAAAATATGGTAAAACTATTTTCAACAATCATGGTATTTTTTTTTCAAGGGGTTAAAAATACGGTAAAATTATTTTCTTCAAAAAAAGGGAAGTAACATTTTCCCTTGAAATTTTTTCCATAAATTTCTCTCAGATTGTTGTCTTCCCATAAATTTCTCTCATATTATTGAATTCACATTCTCTCCTTAACTTTTCTCATACATGGATATTTTCCTCTTTCGTGTTTCTCTTCAATACAAGCTTTATTGAATAATACAGTTTAATACATCAGTCGACATGATTTTCAAGCTTTCATTCATGGTTTTTCAGTTTTTTTAATTAATCTTGAAAAACAACATGATTTATACTTTTTCAGTATGAAAGTGTCACGACCCAATTTCTCAGGCCATGATGGCACCTACAACCTCCCTGTAGGCATACTAATCTCCGTAGTTCAGAATGGTTAGTAATGGGCTACTATCTAACAAGCATGCAGAAGAATCAATATATAAGCGGAAGCAAGAGATAAAGGTAAGAAAATATAATAACGGAATATATATATAGGAAAACTAAACCATCCCACGACCTGGTATAATAGTACAAAAGTCACTACGAAATACAGAGTACAAAGGGTACAAAAGTATATATATACATCGGCCTCTGAATAACAAAAGAGTACATAGTATAAAAAAGGAGATAAAAGCTAAGCCCCAGCCTCTAGGAGCTCACCCTAGTCTCGGATGTCTGGAAAGCTCCAGGAGTCTCCACGCGATCAACATCGAGAACTCACACTAAGATCTGCACCAGAAAAATGCAGAAGTGTGGTATGAGCACCAATTGTAAAGCAACGGGTATCCAATAGGCATCATAGGCCGACTGAGCGCATATAAGATATAAAAGTAGTAAATAGCATAAAGCAAAGAAAGTAGTCACAGAAGAAAATGGATAAGTACACGAAAGGTAGCATAGATAGAATACAAGGAGAAAACAAACGTATTCGGCTAGCTACTAAAATTATAAATCACAAAACATAGGTGAAGGAGAGAAGAACGCACCTGGATCCTTGCAACAACAATATATATAATAAAGAGAGAGTTTCAAAGAAGAAATGGCGGTATACTGTTAAACTCAAGTAAAAAGGGAGGGAAGGAAAGAAAATAACATGATCATACTTGAAACAATACTACTAGACAATTCATGCTAATAACACGGCTCTCAAATACGAATAATCGAGTAAGAATCAAAATGTAACCATAACAAGAACCAGTACTACGATAGGATAATAATAAAAATAACTCTACATAAAATCCCAACGGGCGCCTATATAGCTGACGAATACATACAAGTGAAAACAAACCCTACGGCATCTCATACTAATAGAGCGTACACTCAACAAACAGTAAATAAGGATGGAATCCTACACAAATAATGATATGATACAATAGTGTGAAAATCATGTATAACTGTAGTACCGTATGTACCTCCTCCGGTGCCTATAGGCCCAATAGGTAGGATCCATAGAAGGACACACCCGTATACCTCAACTACACAGTATAGCCCTCCTTCGACACACGTAGCACATAGCCCGTGGTCTAGATCGGCAAGGTCTACGGAGGTCCTCGACCACATACTCAATCTCAGAACCTCAATATAATCATCCGGAGTATATTCGGATCCAAATCGGTAACTGAAATCTCTAAAATGAGTGCCCGGAGTCTATCCGAGTCTAAATCAGTAAATCAAGCCCCAAAAACCCTCATATGGGTGTCCGGGACATAATCAGATCAAAATCCATAGTAAAAAAAGTTTAGCACTCGGCTCGACCGAGTCTATTATCATGTCAAATTATTAATAAAACATGTCTAGCACACGACCCAGCCGAGTCTAGTATAAGTGTGAAAATCGGTGATAAAATTATTATTTTAACTCTTTTACTCCAAGAAGATCCACAAAAATTAGTTTCAAATCCTTTTTATAACCAATTTACCAAAAATGGGCCCTTGAGGCCATGCAAGGTTTGGAAAACCGTTTATAGTAGGCCCATATCCAAAGCAGTAGTAAATAATGTTGAAAAACCCTTTATATGCATGATAATGGTATGCCAAACGCAAACAACAGCCCAACGGCTTACAATAAACCTATCGACCCTGCACAGGCTCAAACCGCTCTATAACATAGATAGCCAGCTCTACAATCATAGTACCGATGTCTGAAACTCACGGACATTCCCAAATAACCCACCATCTAAGGTCCAGAGGCATAAACAAGGCCACATAGGGACACAATGATAATACTCCCAACTAAAATGAATACTACAACGATACGAGTGAAATAAGATGGACAAAAATGAAGTGGACAAGGTCTGGGGTGCTAAGCTAATAAAACCCAATCCAAGGATGCTAATTAGTAAAATTATAGCCTAAATACGCAGAGTCTAATATAGAGAACACCGTAACCTACCTGTCGTTCGATGTCAAGCTGCTGGAACAATATTGTCCAAGCCCGAACAGCTCCGAGAAGTCTCAAAAAGCAATCAAACTATCACAAACATAAGCTACGCATCCAAAAAATACTAACGATACCCATATTGTTAAAAGTTTAGCCGGGTCAAAATCCAGGTCAAAAGCGGACCCATGGTCCCCATAACTCGAAGCTAGAAATGAAAAACACCACGATGTTTCCAATATTTACGGGAGTACATGCTCCAAAAATGAGCGGAAATCGAGTAAAGAAAGGGCCTAAAACAGCCCAAAGAAGAAGAGGGAAACATGCGAAAACTTGCAAAAATCTAAAATAAAAATGGAGAATTTACTTACCGCGGAGAGAGGCGGAAAGTCTACAAGATGAGACATGCAAAACCACGAAAAAGCAGCCCAAATTAAGCAACTACAAACCAACACGAAACCCCAAGATTAAAAGTACATTTTAATGGAGGTTTTCCATGGCAAAGAGGGAAATTTGGGGAAGAGAACTTACCAAAACTAGGAAGGAGACGAGAATATACGCTAATTGATGAATTCCCACGCTAGAAACATATTTGGAATAAGTTTTTGGTGAGAGGAATTGATTTGGAGTGAGAAAGAAAAGATGAAATGGTCTGAAAATTCAAGGAAGGGGATATTTATATTGCAGGTCGCAGGCTAGTGCCATTGGCGCTGACCTGGCGCCATTGGCCCTGAAGGAGGCTGGAGAGCGCTAGCGGGGGAGCGCTAGCGCGATCGCACCATCCGGGCGCTGATAGTGCTAAAGGCCGTCACAGCAGCCTAGCACCATCGACACTGGCCTGGCGCCATTGACGCTTAAAGGAGAAGCATGCTAGCATAATCGCGCCGCCCGGGTGACATTGGCGCTGACCATTTCTCTGCTTCAGAAAACCAGAACAAATGAAAACTTCCATGAGAGGTTCCGAGCACAATCAAAACCCAATACACACAAACCAAATATGCAACTAGAGTGGAAACGACATTCCAGACTCAACAGAATCAACAAAACCTCCATACAATGTTATTTTGGAGGAATGTTGACCCAATTCAATAATTACTAAAACCAACCAAACAACCAAAATAAATTCGGCTCACCCAAGACCTGAACCAACCACCTGTATAACCCAAACTTGACATTCCGGAGCTGATGGAATCATCATATTTTGAATCTGACGCTCCGATCATCGAAAGTTTACCAAAGTCAAACTTCTAACTCCAACTAGCCTAAAATCTCAAAAAGTGAGATAGAATCATACCAGAAGTTCTCGGACCGTGACTAAAGGTTCAACTAGACCAAAATCCATGTTCTGGAGCTAATGGAACTATCAAAATTTGATTTTGAGCAGGTTAACTAAGAATGTTGACTACAGTCAATGATTTCCTAAGTTTAAGCTCTAAAATAGGAAAATGACCATAAAGACCAAATAAATGGCCAGGGCACTGAACCACCGGTCCTAGCGAGCCATAAATGACTTGGGACTGCTATAGGAATACTCTGATAGTACAAAGAAAGAGAAAACATGGGAATGGCCGAAAAGGTTATTACATCATCCACTACTAAAAATGAATTTCATCATCGAAAGTCAAGAACAAGGGAGTATTGAAGGCTTAAAAAACTACGGATACTGAGCTCGTATATCTCTTTCGGTCTCCCAAGTAGCCTCCTTAACTGGACGATGCCTCCAGTAAACCTTAACTACCAATATCTCTCTAGACCTTAATCTTCCTACATCTCTGGCCAATATAGCAACCGGCTCCTCAACAAAAGCTAAAGTCTCATCCAACTGTACTAAATCCCACTACATTACATGTGACTCATCCGGATTATACTGCCGCAATATCGATACATGGAAAACTAGGTGCTTAGATGAAAACATCAGAGGTAAGGGTAACTGATAAGCAATACTACCAACTCTCTAAAGGATTTCAAATGGCCCAATCTACCAAATCTCATCACTCCCTTCATGGGTGATACACGGAGAAATACTAAGTCGCCAACACTGAACTATAAGGCACGAAGTCTACAATCTGCGTAGCTCTTCTGCCTACTCTGGGCTGCCCAAAGTCTGTCCTGAATCACTCAGACTCGGTCTAAGGAATCACGAAGCAAGTCTGTACTCTATGGTCTAGACTCCAAACCATCAAACCACCCCACTGGCGATCTGCAATGCCTACCATATAATGCCTCAAAAGGTGCAATGCTAATGCTCGAATGATAACTGTTATTATACGCAAACTATGCTAATGACACATACTGATCCCAAGAACCTCCAAAGTCAAGAACACAAGCCCGTAACATATCTTCCAGGACCTGGATAGTCCTCACAGATTGGCCATTTATCTGAGGGTGGAATACGGTACTAAGTTGGACCTCTGTACCCAACTCTCAATGAATAGTCCTCCAATATTGAGATGTGAACTGAGTGACACAATCTGAAATGATAGAAGTTGGGACCCCATACAAACGAACAATCTCACAAGGATAAATCTGAGCCAATCTCTCTGCACTATAAAAAGAATGAATCAAATAGAAGTGTGCAGACTTAGTCAGCCTATCAACAATCACCCAAATGGAGTCAAACCCCTTAGAAGTACATGGCAACTGAACTATGAAGTCCATAGTAATCCCTTCCCACTTCTACTCCGGAATGGGAAGTCATTACATCAATCCACTAGGCCTCATATGCTCAAACTTTACTTGTTGACAGTTCAAGTACCGAGATACAAACTCCATTATGTACCACTTCATACCACACCACCAGTAAAGCTGTCTGAAATCTCTATACATCTTAGTTGCACCAGGATGGATGGAATATCTAGAACAATGTTCCTCATGGAGGATCAACTGAATCAAATCCCCAACTCTCAAAACACAAAGTTGACTATCAAACCTCAGAACACCATCAGAATCTAAAGTAGCCCTGTTGGTCTCACCTCGAACCACCTGATCATGAATGTCACACAATTGCTGATCCTCAAACTGACGACTCTGAATCTGATCAACCAAAGTAGAACGGACCTCAATACTAGCAAGAACTCTGATAGGATCCGACAAGTCAAGCCTAACCAAATGGTTAGCTAAGGACTGAATGTCGAAGGCCAACGGCTGCTCCAAAACTGAAAGAAAAGCTAGGCTGCCCATACTCACTGTCTTCCGGCTCAAGGCATCTGCTACCATGTTTGTCTTGCTCAGATGATACAGAATATTGAAGTCATAGTCCTTCAGTAACTCAATCCATCTCTGATGCCTAGAGTTCATCTCTCGCTGACTCGTGATGTACTGAATACTATGGTGATCGATGAAGATCTCACAGTGAACTCCATATAAGTAATGCCTCCAAAAAAAACCATTGCCGCCAACTCCAGTCATGAGTGGGGTAGTTGCGCTTGTGAACCTTCAGTTGTCTCGATGCATATGCTATCACACAACCCTGCTTCATTAACACACAACCAAGACCAACTGCTGAAGCATCACAATACACTGAGAAGCCCTGACCCTCAACTAGTAAAGTCAACACCGGAGCTAAAGTTAATAAGGCCTTACACCTCTGAAAAATTGTCCTCGCACTGATCCGACCACTGATATGGAACATCCTTCCTAGTCAGCCTAGTAAAAGGTGTTGGTATGGAAGAAAATCCCTCGACGAACCTCCTGTAATTTCCAGCTAAACCAATCAAGTTGTGAACCTCGATAGGAGTAGTAGGTCTCGGCCAATCATGAACTGTTGAAATTTTCCCTGGGTACACTATAATCCCATCCTTAGACACCACGTGTCCTAGGAATGCTACTGACTCAAGCCAAAACTCGCACTTTGAGAACTTGGTGTAAAGTTGATGATCTCTCAAAGTATGGAGTATAATCCTCAAGTGTTTCTCATGATCCTCCTCACTCCGTGAGTATATTAATATATCGTCGATGAAGACTATCCCAAATAAATCCAAGTACGGTCTGAGCACCCTATACATCAAGTCCATGAAAGCTATGGGGGCATTAGTCAACCCAAAAGACATCACCAGGAACTTATAGTGGCCATAACGTGTCCTGAATGCTATTTTAGGGATGTCCTCCGCCTAATCCTCAACTGGTGGTAGCCTGACCTCAGATATATCTTAGAAAATATGGCAGAACCCTAAAGCTGATCAATTAAGTCATCTATACGTGACATCGTATACCTATTCTTCACAGTCACCCTATTTAGCTTCCAATAATCAATACACATCTGCATCGACCCATCTTTCTTCTTCACAAATAAAACTGGAGAACCCCAAGGCGACACACTCGGCCTAATAAAACCCTTAGCTAGCAAGTCCTGGAGCTGATCCTTAAGCTCCCTCAACTCAGCTAGAACCATACGATACAGAGTAATAGAAAGGGTCCAGGTGCCCGGCTCTAACTCAACAGCAAATTCAATATCTCTCTCAGGTGGAAGGCCTGGCAGGTCGATCGGAAACATATCTAGGAAATCTCTAACCACAAGAACCGACTCAGGAGAAGAAGTATCAGCGTGTAGCATCTCAAACATATGCTAGATAATCCAAACACCCACGAGAAATCAACTTTCTAGCACAAAGGCAAGAAATGATCCCAGACAATGCGCGGCTAACAGAACCTTGTCATATAACTGGGGATACACTGGGAACGGCTATGGTGACGGTCTTGGCATAGCAATCCAAAACTTCATGGTGAGGGGATAACCAGTCCATGCCTAGAATCACATCAAAATCTAACATGTCTAATATCATCATGTCACCCCAAGTTTCTAAATCACCAACAACAATCAAACAGGATCTCACAACCCGATCCACTACTAAAGAAACACCTACTAGGGTTGAAATAGATACACGAACAAATAATGGCTCACTAGCCAACCCCAAACAAGGCACAAAGTACGCAGATAAGTATAAGCATATAGAACCAAGATCAAACAAAGCTAAAGCTGACTGGCAGCGTAGAGAAATTATACCTGTAATCACCGCATCTGAGTCCTCTACCTCTGGTCTACTGATGTGCCAGTATTCTACGGCACATTTGACGCCTTTAACTAAGAATACTTGCAAGTTTTCAGGCAACTTTTGTGGTTTATTGATGTTTTTATGTTGTATTTGCAGGAAATGGAGACAAAGATAGAAAGGAAGTAAAAAAATACTCAAAGCTAAGTAACACTGGTTAGGCTTGACGGAGGGCGTGACGGCTCGTCACACGGGTGACTGACCGTCAGGGGAGCCACCAAACCTGGCAGCAGCTAAAGGAGGCACGAGATAGTGGCGACGATTGGCGTGACGGGCCATCACACCCGTGACTGACCATCAGCCAAGCCGTCAAACTAAGGCTAATGGAGATCATGCACTGGATAGTGGCGACGGTTGGCATGGCGGGCCGTCACACACGTGACTGACCGTCAGCCAAGCCGTCAAACTAAAGCTAATGGAGATCATGCACTGGATAGTGGCGACGGCTTGGAGTGACGGCCAGTCTCATGGGTGACGGTCCGTCAGGCGACCCGTCAACGCAAAGCGGGACTCTGAAAATTCTATTTTTGGACTTTATTTCCTAGATTGCTATAAATACCCAGTGTTAGGGTTATTTTATTAATTCATTAACTAATATTTTTCAGACGTTTTGAATGAGTTTTGGAGGAGAAAAGATGACACAAACTCGTTTTCTTCCTCTTCTTTCATTGTTCTTGGAATTTTCACCATTGGTGCTGGGATTCTACGAAGTTCAAAGTAAAGTATTAATTTTCTATTGTAAGAATTCCTTCTTCTCATATCAATACTAGTATTTCTTTACTTCTCTTTGCTAGCATGAGTGGCTAAACTCCCCATAACTAGGGTTGTGGGATCTATGGCAAGAGTCACAATGTAGATTCCGGGTAGCGTTGGGTTAAATTTATATGTTGTCACGTGGTTAATCATTTGTTATTTATGTTTTCTAATGGTTGCAAACATTAGAACATACCTAGGTTTGATTTGCTTGAACAAAGAGATTAAAACTGGCTAATTTGATTAACTACGAGGATTCGATACTACCAACTCTCGTCTTATGATTAATGTTGTAACTAGATTAATCTACTCGATGTTTAGGATTGAAATAAGAAAGTTCACCTTTTTAAGTTCGAGAGAACTGAAAAGGAAATTCGTCTATTTGGTTGAGACACGTTTAGATGATACCATTAATTCAATCACATCGTGATATGCATATAGAAAGAACCCGGTTAAGCTTTGAGTCTGAATTGTTACGACGCCATGGTGAACACTTCCCTAGTTCATTATCATATTGATTAATACTCGTTGAAACTCCCAATTAGTTACTTGCATGGTTCAAATATTGATCACAGAGACCCCCCCCCCCAATTTACCGAAAACTATTGATTACTAGTCAACTAATTCACTAACGATTTAATTTGCACCTTATTCCCTGTGGGATCGACCCCAACCTTTGTTGGGTTCTATATTTGACGACGATCGCTTACGCTTCGTAATTGGAGTTGTAATTTGGGGGTATCAAATTTTGGCGTCGTTGCCGGGGAATACGGTTGTTTATTAAGTTCGATGTGTTTATTTGACTCTTAGTCATATTTCCTGTTTTTACTTTTATTTGTTGTTTTTTTTGTTTGTTACAGGGTACTGAGTTGTGCATCCCAAGTACCCGACGCTCGGGTGAACCAATATTACCCTACGACCCCGAGCTCTCAAGAACGCTAAGCCAAACCATGAATATACAACAGCAAGAGGCAGCAAGGCTCGCTGCAGAACAGCAGGCTCAACAGGCTCAGCATCACTTGAATGTTGAGGATATAGAGGATGATATTGCATTAGATTGAGTTGGTGCTACGGGCGCCATTGTTCTTCCTCCGCTAGCACCCGGGGCCAAGTTAAACATTACTAGCACAATGCTCCAGCTGTTGAACTTAAAGGGATTGTTCCGTGGTATGGATGGTGATGATCCAAACCGACACCTGATGAATTTTGTGGGTATCTGCAAGTCGTTCGAATTGCCTGGTGTAGGTCAGACCGCGATCAGACTCAGGTTGTTTCCATTGTCTCTGTCTGATGAGGCAGCGTTATGGTTGACAGAGCTAACCCCCGACTCTATCACAACCTGGGGAAAGTTGAAAGGAGCTTTCCTAGAAAGGTTCTTTCCTCCCTCTAGGATGATACAGTTGAGGGATGAAATTAGCAATTTCAGACAACAACCTCATGAGGCTTTGCATGAGACGTGGTTGCGGTTCAAGAAAAAGCTGACACAATGCCCGAACCATCAGTTGACCCAAAATTTCCTAATGCAAACATTCTATGGGGCACTGAATTCAGCTACGAAGCCGACACTGGATAATGAAGCAGGTGGAGCATTTATGGGTCTTCCCTTTATCGATGCCACAGCTATTTTGGACCGGCTTACTAAAACCAACAGGGCCTGGCATACACATTATACGGAGGTGGCTGCTAGCACTTATGCAGTCGGTATGTCAGCGGAACAGCGCAGGAAAGAGGAAGAGCGGGACCAAGATATGGCCCATCTGAAAACGTAAATGGACCTACTGACAAAACATTTGTTGTCAGGAGGTACAGAGAAAGTGAAAGCTGTGGGTTCCCAAGGTAGAGCAGCAGAGTTTGAATCTGATGAGGAGGCAAATTATTTGGGTGGTTTCCAGGCCAATGGTCAGGGAAACCAAGGTCGGAACTATCAGAAGGACAACTACTATGAAAAAGCTGGCTACAGAGACCGTGATCAGGGGAACTAGAAGAATAAAACTGATAGAGGTGGGTTGTATGTACCACCTGGTAATCGAGAAAGAGCTAGCAACGAGATAGGGACATCCAAGTTAGAGAATATGATGGCAAAGATGTTGTTGAAGGTGGAATCTACTGACTCCGGAGTCAAGGAAATGAAATCTGAATTATCATCAATGAGTCAGTTAGTGAATTCTCATTCCACCTCAATCAAGCAGCTAGAGCAACAAATGAGTCAAGTCTCGGCGTCCCTAAATCAAAGGAAAGCTGGGACATTGCCAAGTGACACCATTCAAAACACGAGAAACGACGGAAATTGTATAGCAATCACCACCAGAAGCGGTAAGACATTATCGGAATCACATCCGGTAATTCAGACTCAGAAAGGTAATGTTGCTGAGGAAGATGAGTTAGTAGATGTTGAAAATATGGTCGATGAGGGTGTGAGAGTATCTGTTGAAAAACCCATTGAGGTAGAGGATGCTACTCAAGTGCTCACGGATAAAATCAAGGAAGTTGAAAAACTTCCAACTACGATGCCTCGGCCACCGCCTCCTTTCCTACAACGGTTGAAGAAGAAAGTGGAAGATAGAAAGTTCCTAAATTTCATGACCATGCTCAAGCAGATATCAGTGAACATCCCTCTGGTGGATGCACTCGAACAAATGCCCGGTTATGCCAAGTTCATGAAGGACTTGATCACAAAGAAGAGGTCGGTAAGTTTTGAACCGGAAGACAACCTCTACCATTGTAGCGCCATTTCATCAAGGTCGCTAGTCCAAAAGAAAGAAGACCCGGGTGCGTTCATTATTCCTTACACCATAGGGGAGTTTAACTTTGCAAAAGCTCTTTGTGACTTGGGAGCTAGCATAAACTTGATGTCGTTAGCCATCTACCGGCAGTTGGGCTTAGGAGCTCCCAAACCGATGACTATGAGACTGTTGATGGCTGATAGATCGGTTAAATGCCCGATGGGTATTTTGTATGATGTGCTTGTGAAGGTGGGGAAGTTCATATTTTCGGCAGACTTCGTGATTTTAGACTGCGAAGTGGACTTTGAAGTCCCTATTATTTTGGGACGACCCTTCTTGGCAACTGGAAGAGTATTAGTAGATATGGAGAGCAACGAGTTGACTTTCAGGTTGAATGATGAAATAGTGAAGTTTTATGTGTGCAAGTCAATGAGGCAACCAAGGGACATGAATGTCGTCTCGGTTATTGATGTTGTTGCCGAATCTGATGTGATTGTTTCTGTTGAAGAGAGACTTGCTGTAGAGACGTTGGCAGCAGTCATGATGAATTTCGATAATGATGACATCGAAGATTATGAAGAAATTGTAAATGTTGTGGTTGGAATGGGGTCATATTGTTACGCCCCAAAGAAATTAGATCTTGACTTAAAGAACAGACCGACACCTCCTGCAAAGCCTTCTATTGAGGAAGCGCCGGTATTAGAGTTGAAAGAGTTGCCAGGCCATCTGAAGTATGCATTTTTAGGTGACAAGGATACCTTACCTGTAATCATTGCGACAGACCTTATGCAATCTCAAGTTGAAGCTTTAATATCCACACTGAGGAGACACAAGAGATCAATCGGCTGGACCATTGCGGATATTATTGGCATCCCACCAGGTATTTGTACTCATAAGATACAGTTAGAAGAAAATTGCACTCCCACCACCGAGCACCAGCGGAGACTGAATACGCCAATGCAAGAGGTGGTGAAGAAAGAGATCATCAAATGGCTCGATGCTGGAGTGGTTTACCAAATTTCTGATAGCAAATGGGTAAGCCCAGTTCAATGTGTTCCTAAGAAGTGAGGAATGACTGTGGTAGAAAATGACAAAAATGAGCTGATTCCATTAAGACCTATCACGGGGTGGAGAGTCTGTATGGATTACCGGAAGCTAAACTCCTGGACTCTCCGTGATCATTTCCCCATGCCCTTTATGGATCAGATGTTGGATAGATTAGCTGGCAGGGTTGGTATTGCTTTTTAGATGGATATTCGCGGTACAACCAAATATCTATCGCCCCGAAAAATTAGGAGAAAACCACTTTCACCTGTCCCTATGGTACGTTTGCTTTTAGACGCATGCCCTTTGGTCTTTGCAATGCTCCTGCAACATTCCAAAGATGCATGATGTCCATCTTTTCTGATATGGTGGAAAACACATTGGAAGTCTTCATGGATGACTTTTCGGTAGTGGGTGATGCATTTGATGATTGCTTGACTAATCTGGGTCAAGCATTGCAAAGGTGTGAAGAGTCCAACCTCGTGATGAATTGGGAGAAATGCCATTTCATGGTGAAGGAAGGCATTGTATTAGGGCACAAAATATCTATGAGAGGTCTAGGGGTGGATAGAGCCAAGATAGAAGTCATCGAGAAACTACCTCCACCCATTTCAGTAAAGGGTGTGAGGAGCTTTCATGGTCATGCCTGTTTCTACAGAAGATTCATTAAAGATTTCTCTAAGGTTGCTACCCCCTTGTGCAGGTTGCTTGAAAAGGAGACTAAGTTTGTATTTGATGCTGAGTGTTTGAGGGCGTTTGAGTGCCTGAAAGAAAAGTTAGTGGATGCTCCTATTATAATTGCCCCAGATTGGTCCAAACCGTTCGAAGTAATGTGCGATGCGAGTGGTGTTGCACTTGGAGCTGTTCTGTGACAAAAGCGAGACAAACTTTTTCACCCCATTTATTATGCTAGTAAAGCATTGAATGGGACGCAAAAGAACTACACAGTGATAGAACAGGAGCTGCTGGCTGTTGTATACGCTTTTGAGAAATTCAGAGCGTACTTACTTGGTACAAAAGTGGTGGTGCACACAGATCATGCAGCCTTGAGGTATTTAATGACCAAAAAGGATGCGAAACCTCGACTAATCCGATGGGTGCTATTGTTGCAGGAATTTGACTTTGAAGTCAAAGATCGAAAAGGGTGTGAAAACCAGGTAGCGGATCATCTGTCCAGGCTTAGAGGGAAGAGAACGTAGTAGATGAACCGAAGATTGATGATGCATTCCCGGATGAGCAGGTGATGGCCGCGTCACTTGATATGGTGCCTTGGTACGCTGATTTCACAAATTATGTGGTGAGTGACATGATCCCGGAAGATTTGAACTTCCACCAGAAAAAAAAATCTCTCCATGATGCAAGTAAGTTTTTCTGGGATGAGCCATATTTATTCCGGTTGTGTGCTGACAACATAGTGAGGAGATGTGTACCGGAAGTGGACATGGCAAGCATCTTTCAAGCTTGTCATTTGTCCCCAGTTGAAGGCCATCATGCGGGTAATCGAACCGCCCGAAAAATCTTACAGTGTGGTTATTATTGGCCGACAATCCAGAAAGATTCATATGAATTTGCCAAGTTCTGTGATCAATGCCAACGAAGAGGAGAAATCTCTCGCTGACAAGATTTGCCCATGTCCACTATTTTGGAGGTTGAGTTGTTCGACGTATGGGGAATAGATTTCATGGGCCCTTTTGACATCTCTTATGGGAACCGTTACATCTTGGTAGCGGTGGATTATGTTTCAAAGTGGGTAGAGGCGGTTGCTTTGGCCAATAACGAAGGGAGAAGTGTGGTGGCCTTTCTAAAAAGAAACATCTTTGCTCGGTTTGGCACCCCTCCCACAATCATAAGTGATGGAGGTTCACATTTTTGCAATAAGGTGTTCCGGGCTGCTCTAGCAAAATATGGGGTGAAGCAACACAAGGTAGCCACACCTTATCACCCCCAAACCAGTGGGCAAGTCGAAGTGTCAAACCGTGAAATTAAAGAGATATTGGCAAAGTCTGTGAATGTGAACCAGCGAGATTGGGCAAGAAAGTTGGATGACGCACTCTGGGCGTACCAAACAGCGTTTAAGACGCCAATAGGTATGTCTCCTTACCAATTTGTTTTTGGTAAAGCTTGTCCCTTGCCCGTGGAACTTGAGCACAAAGCCCTTTGGGCGCTCAAAAAGTTAAATCTCAGTTGGAGAGAGGCATCAGAACTAAGGTTGGAACAATTGAATGAGATGGACGAGTTTCGATTGCGAGCATATGAGAGATCTGCTCTCTACAAGGAACGAATGAAGCTATACCATGACAGAAAAATTGAAAAAAGGGAGTTCAAAGTTGGGGACTTGGTATTGTTGTTCAACTCCAGGTTCAAATTATTTCCCGGGAAACTCAAATCCAAATGGTCCGGACCATTCAAAGTACACCAAGTGTTTCCATCCGGTGTGGTTGAACTCAAAAATAAGGATGGTGAGTTGTTCAAAGCCAATGGGCAGAGGGTAAAGCAATATCTGGTCCTCCCGGAGGAGGTACATGTTCTGTCTCTGGTGTATCTTGATGAAGTCTGAGTAATCAAGACACCCGCGTCATGCCGCGACGTTAAATCAGGCGTTGTATGGGAGGCAACCCATGAATTGTTGTTGTATTATGATCTAAAAAAAATTGATTTGTTAGAATTGGTTAATTTGTGCGTTGAGTGTGCAGTTACAAAAAGGTGGAAGTAACAGTAGGTTCTGTCTACGGGTGACGGTTCCTGTTGGAGGGTCGTCAACTGAGTGACGGACCGCCACACAAACCGTCACAATCGGACAAATATTTATCCCCACTATTTAGTGGTGACGGTAAGAGTGATGGACCGTCAAAGCTTTGGTGGACCATCAGTCCAGGCCGTCACCAAGGCACTAACAAGGGATCACTGTTTATGTAAGACGCAGTAAGTGACGGGCCGCCAGGTTGTTGACGGACTGTCAGTTGGACCACCACATCAGGTAAGTATAAAATTTTTGGTGCCCCGACCAAAAATCAACCCGACTCGCTACTCACCTCAACCCGCCTAAATATATTGAAATCACCTTCATCATCTTCCCACTCATATTCTACTCTAAAGCTCCAACCCTCCATTAAAATCAAAATCCTCTTTTCCCCAAGCAAATCCCACATCCCCATCGTCCCTTGTTCACCAGTCGTCCAAAACGCAAGAACCAAATTTCCCATCGAAGAAGAGGGTTGTCCATCGGTTCTGTAAATCCAAAAGGAATAGAAGTTTTTGTTTTCTCTCACTAACAAAATCAAGGTATGATTCTAAACTCTTCCTCGTTGGAATTAGTGAGTAACATTATGACAAAATACTGGAGGAAATTGTTGGGTTTGGATATTTGTGAAATTGTGATAATATAAATGTTGTTGGGTATGAGTGGTGTTGTTGTTTGAAATCATAAATTTGACATGGGTGAAGTCTTGAGTAACCCATGGGATTAAATACATAATGGGTGGTGACTTTGTGAAACCAAATCCCACAAAGAATGGGAAAACCCCAAATAGAGCACAAGGTATTCGAGGAAATGCCTCAAAGAAAGTAAAACACGTTGTCTCAACCTGACGGTTGGCATGACGGCCTGTCACACCCGTGATTGCCCGTCAGCCAAACCGTCAACAATAAATAGTTCACTGTCTTAGAGTGACAGCCGGTGTGACAGTCTGTCACCCATGTGACTGACCGTCACCCAAACCGTCACTCCAAGACAGTGGCGATAGTTGAGTGTTTTCATGTTCTCATATGTTTGAACTTGTTCACGTGCAGGTACATGGCCCCCAAACAACAACCACCTCACAGTCAAGCACAAAAGAGGAAAGAAAGATCTGCTACCACTCGAACCCTAATAAATGAATTGAGTAGCGAAGAAGAAGAAGTTGAAGCCCCGGCTTACCAGACTAGGCTATCCAAATGAAGAAACACCCAAGTCTCCCAGTCTGAAGAGAAGAGTGGGTCATCTAGCAGTAGGTCGGGGAGTGATAGTTGATCTGAAGAAAGTGGTAGCTCCAGCCCCAGTCCGGAGGATATAAGTGGTACTGAAACCACCAAAAATGCAGGGAAGGCACCCATGGATAGAGAATCGATCCGGTGGACATTTGAGGGTGCTCGAAAGAACTATCTTGACGGTCTCACCAAAACAATGTCGAGGAGCCACAAAAGACCGATAGCTGAAGAAGTGCAAATTATTACCACGGATCTGCCAGAATACCCAGTTCTTCAGACACAGTTTCAGAGGTACCAGCTTGAGTGGATGAGCACACCTCCGAGATTCTATTATCCAGAACTAGTCCGGGAATTCTATGCCAACTATTTGGCACTGTTGGAGGGCAAATGTGAGAAAGGAAAAGGGGTTAAATCAGCACCAAGGCAGGACCGGGTTCCGGTTCGGGGTAAACAAGTAGACATCTCCCGAGAGACAATTAACAGAGTCCTCTTTGGTCCTGAATACATTCCTCCACCTGATATGCCAGAGTTTCATGACAAAATTGCCAACATATACTCGTAGAGACCATGGTTAGCACGGACATTGACTGATGGCTCACCATCTTGGCAAACTCAGAGGGGACGGATATCGAAGCAATCACTAAGCTTCGTAGCAAAGTTTTGGTGGGCTGTTGTGTGGTACAGGCTATTTCCAACAGGTGGAGACACTAATTTGGATGAGGGAAGAGCCATACATGTAGCAAGTTTGATAGCCGGGTACGTCATCAACTTCGGAATGATAATTGCAGATGAGATGCGGACCAGGGCCATAAAAACTAGTTCTTCTCTGTCGTTCCCGTGTCTGGTTACTGAGTTATGCAGGCGTGCAGAGGTGCCGATATTGGACAGTGTTGATGAGCAAGTGACAGCGTCATCCACGCAAAATATTGACAAAACAAAGGATGACACTAAGTTTGACATGAGGATTCATAAGCCTCAGATCTTCGAGGAACCAAGCACAACCACTTCCAAGGCAACCGACACTCCATCAGGCACAAAGATGCCACTTGCGGTGTTTGATCTGAAGACTTCACAAACAATGAGAGATACTGCCGAAAGCTCTGGCACTACAGCAAGGCCTCCTCTACCACCGAAATATCACATGAATCCCCAAAATTTTGCTAAAATGGTGCAGAAGCAGAAACAGATGGATAAACAAATTTATGCTTGGACGGACTTGTTCAAACCCACCATTGATGAAGCAATATAGAATGCTCTGAAGCCATTTGAGGGGTACGTGCAAGGGTCGATGCGATGGAAACTCGGATGGAGGCAAGGCTAAATGAAACGAGCATCCTGGACCTGGCAAGATTTGATGTGGAACTGAAGAAGGTAAAACATGATATCACCGTCCTCAAGCAAGAAAAAGTGCTTTATGATGTGACTTCAGAGTTTGTGGACTTGGAAGAAGAAACCACGATAGTGGATTTGATGGGTCGGCCACTGAAAATTAATGAACCCCAAGCAGGTGAAAGTGGGGTAAAGAAGTCAAAGAAGAGAAAGCACAGAAAGATATCAGCTGAGGAGGACGAATTAGAGGTTGCAAAGCAGCGGTTGGTAGTAGATGAGAAACTGCGACAGGAAAGATTGTGTGCCCAAGCAGGTGGGGCATCATCCAGTGCAGTACCAGAGTCTGGAGATACTCCAGATGTTGATGAGTTGCGTACAGAAACCTAGGTTTCCCAGGTACCCCTATGCCTTTGTTCTGTATATCTGTTTCCTTGAGAATTGAGGACAATGTTAAATTCTTTTGTTAGGGGTAGGGGTATTACCACCGGAGGTTTTTGTTGCCGTGTTTCTTTTCCTTCGGTGTGCTATCTAGTAGAATCGGCATGTCTAGGTTGTTTTTACTTTTATTATTGGGTGATGTTGTAGCAAGCATGGCTGTGAATGGTTAAAATAAAAAGGAGCCCCCTCTGAAACTCTTGGTTTCTGTACTTCTGTGTGGAAAATTAATTGTTATGGATCCTTGAGTGTCTTTGTAGGCATGTGCGAAGAACGATCTTGTTTAGGCTTAACTGTTGTTTCAATGATTGGTAGTGGTATGGTTTCCTGATACGAAGTGTGTGTGAGCTTTTTGTTGAAATTCTTACTCTATGCATGCATCTAGAACTTGCCTGGTCTATTTTGTTGAAATTGGAAGCTAAAGGGCCACAGGCCCTTTTTGCGTATAGTCCACTTATCCCAAAAGACTGCCAAGATGTAAATAATCCCTTTGATCCCTGTTTGAGCCTTGAATGACCCCGTTCTTTCTATACCCTATCACCGTCTCTTTTTAATTTTAGAATCCCTATTTTGGCCCCATTCCCCCTTTGGACATCGTGCACCTCAACTCAGGCAATCATCCTAAGTTGAGGGTGGCTACTGTAGCAGGAAAGTAATAAGAAGAAAAATAGGAGGGAAAAGATTGGTCGTGGATGGAATGGAAAAGTGCGGGTGCGTGCCTGGAAAAAGAAAAGAAAAAGAAAAGAAAAAAAAAGAAAAGAAAAGAAGAAATGAAAAAGGAACTGTCAAAATGAAAAGGCCAGAGGAGGAAATAAAAGGCAAATAAAGTTGGATGAGGAGAGGTTAGTGGAAGTAGTGTGTCAGCGATTCCAAAGAGGGCTTAGTCACTAATCCCTAAAAGTACCCTACCTACGCCCGAAGCCTCATTGCAAGCCGTAATAAGTCCTGTAGTGATCCTGAGCAACTTTCTGAAAATTGAAAATAGAATAGTAAGGGAAAGCCTATGGCATCGCTCGTGCATTGTTTGAAATCATTTTTGAGCGTGAGCGTCTTACTTAGTTCCAAAACTCTGTGTGTGGGACTTCCCTGTAGTGAGGGCATCGGGATTTCAATATTACTTTCTGATTATTGGGATAGCAATTCATGTATTTGTAGATTGTTCAGTCACATCGGCACGACACCCTTGGATCCTGACGAGTTAGCTTTTCAGAACACCTTTGTAGTACTGGGGGAGCTTGGTTTGAATTGCTTGAACCATTGATTAGTCATGGTTGCTGGAAACATGTTTTATAGCGTCGTAGTTGAGGTGTCAGTTTTGTTTCTGTTGTCATGTTGCTTGAGGACAAGCGAACATTTTAAGTTGAGGATGTTGATGTGCCGGTATTCTACGGCACATTTGATGCCTTTAACTAAGAATACTCGCAAGTTTTCAGGCAAATTTTGTGGTTTTTTGATGTTTTTATGTTGTTTTTGCAGGAAATGGAGACAAAGATAGAAAGGAAGTAAAAAAATACTCAAAGCTAAGTAACACTGGTTAGGCTTGACGGAGGGTCTGACGGCTCGTCACACGAGTGACTGATCGTCAGGGGATCCACCAAAACTGGCACAGCTAAAAGAGGCACTGGATAGTGGCGACAATTGACGTGACAGGCCATCACACCCGTGACTGACCGTCAGCCAAGCCATCAAACTAAGGCTAATGGAGATCATGCACTGGATAATGGCGATGGTTGGCGTGACTGGCCGTCACACACGTGACTGACCGTCAGCCAAGCCGTCAAACAAAAGCTAATGGAGATCATGCACTGGATAGTGGTGACGGCTTGGAGTGACGGCCATTCTCATGGGTGACGGTCCGTAAGGCGACCCGTCAACCCGAAGCGGGACTCCGAAAATTTTATTTTTGGACTTTATTTCCTAGATTGCTATAAACACCCAGTGTTAGGGTTATTTTATTAATTCATTAACTAATATTTGTCAGACGTTTTGAACGAGTTTTGGGAGGAGAAAAGATAACACAAACTCATTTTCTTCCTCTTCTTCCATTGTTCTTGGAATTTTCACCATTGGTGCTGGGATTCTACGAAGTTCAAAGTAAAGTATTAATTTTCTACTGTAAGAATTCCTTCTTCTCATATGAATACTAGTATTTCTTTACTTCGCTTTGCTAGCATGAGTGGCTAAACTCCCCACAACTAGGGTTGTGGGATCCATGGCAAGAGTCACAATGTAGATTCCGGGTAGCGTTGGGTTAAATTTATATGTTGTCACGTGGTTAATCATTTGTTATTTACATTATCTAATGGTTGCAAACATTAGAACATACCTAGGTTTGATTTGCTTGAACAAAGAGATTAAAACCGGGAAATTTGATTAACTACGAGGATTCGAGACTACCAACTCTCGTCTTATGATTAATGTTGTAACTAGATTATTCTACTCGATGTTTAGGATTGAAATAAGAAAGTTCACCTTTTCAAGTTCGAGAGAATTGAAAAGGAAATTTGTCTATTTGGTTGAGAAATGTTTAGATGATACCATTAATTCAATCACATCGTGATATGCATATATAAAGAACCCGGTTAAGCTTTGAGTCAGAATTGTTACGACGCCATGGTGAACACTTCCCTAGTTCATTCTCATATTGATTAATACTCGTTGAAACTCGCAATTAGTTACTTGCATGGTTCAAATATTGATCACAGAACCCCCCTCCCCCAATTTATCGGAAACTATTGATTACTAGTCAACTAATTCACTAACGATTTAATTTACACCTTATTCCCTGTGGGATCGACCCCAACCTTTGTTGGGTTCCATATTTGACGACGACCGCTTACGCTTGGTAATTGGAGTTGTAATTTGGGCGTATCATCTACCAGGGACTGCATAAAACTATCGCTGACCTCCACCTAACTTACCACCATCCTTACCACTTGTCCTCTCATTCTAGGCATTACCTCGACCCTGAACATCATCTCCTCTAACTAGCGGCTACACTGTTGTGAGTGGCTAAGCCAGCTGAACGGCTGGCTGAACTGTACCTCACTGGGGGTACTCTCTAGCATAATGACCGATGACACTGCACTCATATCAAGGACCTGGCGGCCTACCCTGTCAGGATGAACTAGATGAACCGATATGGCAAACATTGCCTGATGCCTCAGAAGTTGTACCCCTCGAAGTTTGGCCACTGTAACCTTGGTGACTGTCCTAACCCTGCTCAAACTGAGGCCCACCTGACGCCTGAAGTGATGACTGAACTGGACAGCTAGACTAACCCTGATTCAATTCTGGTTGATACCCTTGGCCCCATTGGCCTGAACCTCTACCACCGAAACAGGAACTACTGAAAATGGTTTGATGTGGTGGGATCTTATATCTGCCCCCCAGATCATGATGGTGCAAATCCTCCATAGTACAAACATAATCTTCTATGGACAGGAAAGGTTGCCCACTAGCAACTAATATTTCAGCAGTCTGTCTAAGCTTTGTCCGCAACCCCCAAACAAATTGGCGAACTTTGTCTGGCTCTGTGGGAATTATCATGGCCCCGAATGGAGCCAACTGGTGAAATTTATGGGTCTCATACTCATATATGGACATAGATCCCTGCATCAGTCTGGTGAACTTCTCTCTGTGATGCTCACGATCACTCTGAGGTAAGAACTTGGCCATAAAGTCCTCATAAAACTCTCTTCAATTCAATTGAGGAGATGTAGATGGTCTGCAAGCTACATGGGCCCTCCACCATAGCTTAGCTAGGCCCTCCAGCTGATAAGCAGTATAACCAACTCTGTGAGTCTCCAACAACCCTAGATGATGTAGCATATCCTCACAAGTAGAAATAAAGTCATACGGATCCTGACCAGGAGTACCAGAGAACTCAGTGGCGCCAATCTCAGAAACCTACCCAAAGCCTTCTACTTCGTCTCTGTCTGAGCGAGGAGCAAGAGGCTGAGTAACAGAAGGTACCGGAAGAACCTCAGCATGGGGAGCCACAGTAGCAGGTTGTGCTTTTTAACTTTGAACACCCAGGGCTGCCCCCTGAGCGGATGTCTATGCCACATCTGAAGGCTGACCCTCAATCATACCCAACAACTGAAGAAGCAAACCCCTGATATCTGACGAAAGAGCTAGGGTTGGTGCAGATACAGATGTTGGTGCTGGCCCTAGTGGCACTTAGGTCGCCCCTTGGTCCATGAGTTGCTGCTTTGGGACTAACTCGGGCTCAATCTCAACCTCAGAAGCTCTAACTGGTGTCGCTGCTCGGGCACGTCCTCAACCTCTACCTCTACGACCACCCTCGCCCCTAGATGGAGTTGGGTGTGTTGGTGTCAAAGGCTCGCCATCGCTCGCTGCCAAATATCTCGTACGAGCCATCTGCGGAAGAGTGAACTAGAACAAATGAGATTTTTCAAGAACTATCTATGATAAGACGCATGATATAGAAGCAAGAAAAGGTCCATGTTTCCTAAAATGCCACTATAGCCTCCCGAAGGTTGAGTACGAACGTCTCCGCCCTGATCCGCAGGACTCTACTAGACATTGGCTCCTATACTGATGACACCAGTGAACCTAGGCTCTGATACCAAGCTGTCACGACCTGATTTCTCAGGTTATGATGGCACCTACAACCCCCTATAGGCGTACCAATCCCCATAGTCTGGAATGGTTATTAATTGGCTACTATCCAACACGCATGCGGAAGAAGCAATATATAAGTGGAAGCAAGAGATAAAGGTAAAGAAATATAGCAATGAAATATATATATATATATATATATATATATAGGAAAACTAAATCATCCCATGACCTGGCATCACAGTACAGAAGCCACTACGAAATACAGAGTACAAAGGGTACAAAAGTATATATATATACATCTGCTTCTTAATAACAAAAGAGTACATAGTACAAAAGAGGAGATAAAAGCTAAACCCTGGTCGCTAGAAGCTCTCCCTAGTCTCGGATATCTGGGAAGCTGCATGAGTCTCCACGCGATCAACAGTGAGAACTCACACTAGTATAAGCACTCATTGCAATATAACGGGTACCCATTAGGCATCATAGGACGACTGAGCGCATATAAGATATAAAAGCAGAAAACAGCAGAAAGCAAAGAAAGTAGTCACAGAAGCAAACGAATAAGTACACATAAGCTAGCACAGATAGAATACAAGGATAAAATAAATGTACTCGGCTAGCTACTAGAATTATAAATCACAGAACACGGGTGAAGGAGAGAAGAACGCACCTCGATCCTTGCAACAACAATATATATAATAAAGAGAGAGTTTCAAAGAAGAAGTGGCGGTATACTGATAACCTCAAGTAATAAGGGAGGGAAGGAAAGCAAATAACATAATCATGCTTGAAACAATACTACTAACCAATTCATGCTAATAACATGGCTCTCAAATATGAATAATCGAGTAAGAATCAAAATGTAACCATAACCAGAACCAGTAATACGATAGGATAATAATAAAAATAACTCTACTTACAGTCCCAACGGGCGCCCAAACACCCTAGGAACACATACAAGTGAAAAAAAAACCTTTGAAATCCCATACTACCGGAGCGTACACTAAACAAATAGCAAAAAGGGTGAAATTGTACACAAATGAATGATATAATGCAATAGTGTGAAAACCAAGTGTAACCGTAGTACCGTATGTACCTCCTTTGGCGCCTATAGGCCAAGTAGGTAGGATCCATGGAAGGTTGACCCGTATACCTCAACTATATCGTATACCCCTCCTCCGACACACGCAACACGTAGCCCCTGGTCTGGATCGGCAAGGTCCATGGAGGTCCTCGACCACATACTCAATCTCAGAATCTTAATATAATCGTCCGGAGTGTAGCTGGATCCAAACCAATAACCAAAATCTCTAAAATGAGTCCCTGGAGTCTATTCGAGTCTAAATCAGTAAATCAAGCCTCAAAAACTCCCATAAGGGTGCCCGAGATATAACCGGGTCTAAATCCATAGTAAAACAAGTTTAGTGCTCGGCTCGATCGAGTCTAGTATCATCTCAAATCAGTAGTAAAACATGTCTAGCACTACGACCCAGACGAGTCTAGTATAAGTGTGAAAACCGGTGATAAAATCACCATTTAACTCTTTTACTCCAAGAAGATCCATAAAAATCAGTTTCGAATCCTTTTTATAACTAATTTACCAAAAATGGTCCCTCGGGCCATGCAAGGTCTAGAAAATCATTTATAGTAGACCTGTAGCCAAAGCAGTAGTAAATAATGCTGAGAAACCCTTTATATGCATTATAATGGTATGCCAAATGCAAACAACAGCCCAACGGCTCACAATTAACTTATCGGTACTGCACAGGCTCAAACCGCTCTACAACATAGATAGCCAGCTCTACAATTGTAATACCGATGTTCGGGACTCACGGACATTCCCAAATAACCCACCATCTAAGGTCCAGAGGCATAAACAGGGCCACAAGGGTAATACTACCAACTAAAATGAATACTACAATGATATGAATGAAATAAGACAGATAGAAATGAAGCGAACAAGGTCTGGGGTGCGAAGCTAATAAAACTCAACCCAAGGATGTTAATTAGTACAATTATAGCCTATATACGCAGAGTGTAATATAGAGAAGACCGTAACTTACCTGTCATCCGATGACAAGTTGCTAGAACAACATTGTCCAAGCCCGAACTGCTCCGAGAAGTCCCAAAAAGCAATCACACTATCACAAACATAATCTACGCATTAAAACAAGACTAACGATACTCATATTGCTAAAATTTTAGTCGGGTCAAAATTCGTATCAAAAGCAGCCCTGTGGGCCTCATAATCTGAAGCTGGAAATGAAAAATACCACGATATTCCCAATATTATCGGAGTACATGCTCCGAAAATAAGCAGAAATCGAGTAACAAAAGGGCTTAAAACAGCTCGGAGAAGAAGAGGACAAAAACTTGTAAAAATCCAAAATAAAAATGGAGAATGTACTTACCACAAAGAGAGGGGGCAAGTCTACGAGATGAGACACGCGAAACCACGAACAAGCAGCCCCAATTAAGCAACTACAAACCAAAAAGAAACCCCAAGCTTAAATGTACATTAATGGAGGTTTTCCATGACAAGGAGGGAAATTTGGGGAAGAGAACTTACAAAAACGAGGAAGGAAACGAGAATATACGCCAATTGATGAATTCCCAAGCTAGGAACATATTTGGAACAAGTTTTTGGTGACAGGAATTGATTTGGATTGAGAGAGAAAAGATGAAATGGTCTGAAAATTCGAGGAATGGGATATTTATATTGCAGGTCGCAATCTAGCGCTATTGGAGTTGGCCTGGCGCAATTGGCGCTGAAGGAGGCTGGAGCGCGCTAGCGCGATCGCGCCATCTGGGCTCTGATAGCGTTGAAGGCCGGCACAACAGCCTAGCGCCATCGGCGTTGAAGGGAGCAGCAGGCTAGTACAATCGCGTTGCCCAGGCGTCATTGGCGCTGACCATTTATCTGCTGCAGAAAATCAGCAAAAATAAAAACTTCCATGGGAGGTTCCGGGCATAATCAAAACTCGATACACACAAACCAAACATGCAACTAAAGTGGAAATGATGTTCTAGACTCAACAGAACCAATGAAACTTCCATATGAGGTCATTTCGGAGGAATGTTGACCTAAGTCAATACTTACTAAAATCAACCAAATACCCAAAATAAGCCCGACTCATTCGAGACTCGAACCAATCAGCTGCCTAACCCAAACTCGACATTCCGGAGCTGATGAAATCATCGAATTTTGAATCTGATGCTCAGATCATTGAAAGTTGACCAAAAGTCAAATTTCTAACTCTAACTAGCCTGAAATCTCAAAAAGTGAGATAGAATTATACTGAAAGTTCTCAGGCCCTTACTAAAGGTCCAACTAGATCAAAATCCACGTTGCGGAGCTAACAGAACTTTCAGAATTCGATTCCGAGCACATTAGTTAAGAATGTTAACTAAAGTCAACGATTTCCTAAGTTTAAGCTCTTAAACAAGGAAACAACCATAAAGACCAAACGAACGGCTAGGACACTGAACCACCGGTCCCAACAAGCCATAAATAACTTGGGGCCACTACATAAATGCTCTGACAGTACAATGAAAGTAAAAATGCAAGAATAACCGAAAGGGTCATTACAAAAAGATGGTAGCGATCATCCAATCTAGATTCTACACGGAGGTAGATGAGATGAAATCTTGATTCAAAAAGATAATAATAAAATTATCTTCCCATTCCAGTTTGTATATATACTCATTTTATACACTAAAATAATTAATAACATATAAAATTTGATGAGCACCAGTTTTTATATCAATTTTCACAGTCATTATACACATTACATGCAAATATAAGATATAAGAAATCACTTTATAAACGGATTCCATTCGATATACAACTAAAGTATATCCTCTAAATTGAATATCACAATCTACACATACCATCTTGTACATCCATTCCATAAACTAAAACAGTTAATAAATTTGGTGAGCATCAGTTTCTATAGTTAGTATACACGTTCCATAAACTGAAACATGTTTGTATTTATCATATTTCATACACGAATATTATGTTAAATTCTAAGCTTTGAACGGGATATACCTATTTCATATTGATTTTATACCGTTTTCACTTACAAAAATTGTGAGGAAATTTCTAAGTAATATGTGTATGAATTCTACATAAATTATTCTTAAATATTGAAAGATGAGGATATGTTTGAAATATTTTTAAAAATATTAAACAATATCAAAACGTTTTTTGTGTGTATAGATAATGATGTGATTAACATTTATTTTTCTTCTGTGCATGTAATGATTATATAAATTGTAGTGGTTAATTTTTTTAGATGTATTATTCTCTTTTAGGTGAGTAAAGTCTGTCAGATTTATGTTTCACCATGATTTAAGGAGAATTGATTTACGATGTTTTTATTTTTTTTACCTAGTTTGTATAGGTTTAGTTAACTTTTTAGTGTTGGTAAAACACCCCAAAAATCAGCCCACATTCTCAAAACTCAAATTGAAACACAAAATATGCAAAACGAGTGGTCTGGTTATTACAAAGAGAAAGTATACTTCATAACCTGAAACAAAAGTACTAGAAGCACATATAGGTCAAAGTTTTTTGTTATTATAGTACAAATACATCTAAGAGTTATATTATTTAAACTATAATTTACACATAATATTTTAGTAAGTTATAGCAAAATAAGAAGTATAATATTGTGCGTATAGTTCAAATAGAGGATTTGAGAAGAATTTCTTTCACACTTTTCAATTTGTGAAGAGCGTCCTTTATGGTTATGCGTTCACTCGGAGATTCAATAGCACAAGATAGGCCAACCCCAACAACAGTGATCGAACAGTCAACTTGAATTTCTGTGTTAACAAAACGATCTTCATGGCCAACATTTTTCATGCGTGAGAGAAGCTCTCCGTCCAACACGTCTTCTATTTTGCTAGGGAATGACATTTCCACCCAATTCTTTAAGCTCAATTCTTTGAGGCTCTCATCAATTGGACTCTTTCCAGTAAAGAGTTCTAGTAGAAGAATTCCATAACTATAGACATCTCCAGCAGTAGTAACCTTCTCTCCCAGCCCATATTCTACAGCAACATTTTGAAAATTAAGCATGTGAGAGAACAAAAATAAACATTAGTACTTTAATAAAAGACATGCATAAATATTATTTACCCTACCACTGAAGTCTGAACATGAGAAATTAGTTATAAAACTTATCTTGACTCACTATATAGTTACTTATCTATTTAGTTGGTTTTTTATGAGTTTAAGTTTTATGTATCGATGGTAACTTAGTGAAAATGGTAATTAACCTACTATCACAGGTTGAACTATATATTTTTTTTGAAAGAGAACTAAAGCAAGAAGAAACTAGCCCAAAACTAAGCCAGGAAATGAGACCCCAACAACATTTCTTGCAGCACGCGAAGAAATGCTAGAAGGCACGTGTGAATGTCATTCAAAGTGAGACTCTTGACTAAAGGCCAAACTGGATAAACCATCAGCTACCGAATTAGCGTCCCTGTAAATATGGGAAATAGAGATAACCAAGTTCCTAGCCAAGAGGTTATGAATGCAGTTGACAATATTAGCATTCTTATGAGGCATACTTATTCAAGCCACCTACTATTAGAACCACGAAATACACTGCCTGCAACCCTCATCAAAATACTCCTTCAAAGAGCCCCATCTTTGTTAAAAGCCACCCACCCTATGCTAGTTATGAGGTGTGATCAACCGAACAAGACTACATGCTAGTTGTTAGAAACTTTTCCAATATTTTTGAATGAAAGTCAAGAAGTCATAACACAAACTCTAATCATGTTAACAAGGGTTGTTACCTTTTTGACCTACATTAATTGTGTAAAAAATATATACTAACATAACATATATCCAGTTTTTATATAATGTTTAGAGTGTAAAAATGTATGCATGGACAATAATATATGAAAATTTTAAGTAAATATAAACTCATAAAAAGAACACAGACCTGGAGGTATGTAGCCTATGGAACCTTTAAGTGCATGTGAGGAGCTGATGGAAGTTATGGTATCACGGTTTGTTTCCATCATCAATTTGGCAATGCCAAAGTCACTAACTTTTGCAGTCATGTCACCATCTAAAAGAATGTTGACAGGCTTCAAATGCACAACTGGGGTCTCACATTCGTGGTGCAAATAACATATTGCGTATGCAACATCAATGGCAATGTTAAGTCTTTGGAAAATATCCAAGCCCTCTCCGTTTGAAGATTTTCTTTTCCCAGTGATCCAATCCTGTAAACTGCCTTTGCTCATGAATTCAATAATCAGGGCCAGAAATTCCCTATTCTTAAAATCAAAACTTGAGAACATGGTGATAAGCTTTACTAGATTCCTATGCCTCAGATGCCTCAAAGTTTCACATTCAGTCATGAAGCTCTTCCAAGATCCTCTTATTCCAGTGTCAATGACCTTAACTGCAACCGTTATCCCTTCTTTTATGTACCCTCTGTAAACACATCCAAAACTCCCAATACCAATTCGATTTTCTTCGCTGAAATTTGTCGTTGCTAGACGAAGCTCACCATAAGAAATCATTTGATGCTCCCAACTAAAGGGTTTCGAAGGGATGTTCAATACTTTTGCTTTTTGCATTTTGATGTGTAGGACAAAGCCAATTACCAGAAGCATTACCAAGATTGTGATCACCGCTACAATGATAAAGATGAAGGACAATCTTCTTCTATTAAAAGTGTTGGTATGCTTACATGCCGCGTACTGCAAGCAAAGCTCTTTATATCCTTCCAAGTGAACTCTTGAGGAATTTGCAAAGACCCCATTCATTGGAACTTCTCCGTCCAAGTTATCGAAAGAGAGATTCAGGAGTTGTAATGCTTGCAATTTCTACAGATCAAATGGTATTGGACCAGATAGTTGGTTTGAAGAGAGGTCAAGAGTTTCTAAACCTTTCACTAATCCTAGAGTGCTTGGTATTTGTCCTGAAAACATGTTGTGGGAAAGTAACAGTTGCTCTAAGCTCTTACAATTATGAAATGAGTTTGGGATTTGACTAGACAGACGATTGTAAGAGAGATTAATGGTGACCACACTTTCTAGAGAATCAACTTCTTCAGGCAAAGGACCAGACAAAAGGTTATGAGAAAGGTTTAGAAAAGTACTTAAGCTGGGCAGATTGAGGACTTGCTTTGGTATGCTTCCGTTGAGCTTATTCTTCGACAGATCCAAGGAAAGCAAATTTTGGAAGTTCTTGAAATTATCTGGTATACTTCCTATAAGCTCATCTGACAAGTCAATCCTAATAATTTCTTTGAGATTACCCAAAGAGTATGGGATACTGCCGGAAAGCTGATTTCCAGCCAATGCCAACAACTGTAGTTCCTTCAGCTGGCCTATTACTGCTGGTATTTCACCAGAAACTGAAGTGTAACTTATGTTAAGCAAGGTTAAGCCACTTAGTTGACCAATAAAAGAAGGAATGCTGCCATAAATAGGATTTCCAGCCATGTACAACTTTGAGAGAGACTGCGAAAGATTGCCAATAGACTCAGGAATAACACCCTCTAGAAGATTGAAATCAATAGCCAAAAAAATTAATTTGGTGCTATTTGTCAAGGATTGGAGAAAATTGAGGCCATCATCACCTGAACTTACAATTCTATTAAACCCAATGTTATACATGAGCAGTTCTGGTAGGTTTCCCAGCCCTGGAGGTACATGTCCATGTAAATGGTTATGTGCCATGCGAATGACCTGAACTTTTGTGAGGTTATGCAATGACCCTGGAATTGTACCAGTGAACTTGTTAAAACAAAAATTGAAGACGTGAAGATTTGGGAGTGTTAATCCTACATCACTAGGCAAGTCACCCCACAGATTGTTGGAAGCTAATGCCAAGGATACTAGCGAGGACATGTTGTAAATAGGTGGAGGGACTAAACCAGTGAGATTGTTGATAGTCAGGTCAAGTTGTTTCAGTCTTCTAAGTTTAGCCAAGTCACTCGGAATAGGACCTCCTAAGATGTTGGTGTCAAGATTTATAGTAATGAGGGAAGAAATGTTGGATATGGAGGATGGGATGATGCCTGAGATATGGTTTCCTCCCAAGTTCAAAACTTGGAGTTGTTGGAGTTGGCTAATCTCAGGAGGAATAGTTCCTGAAATCTCATTTTGCATCAAATCAAGGTTCCTGAGATTCTTGAACTGGCTTATGGTAGGTGGTATGATCCCTTCAATGCTATTGAAGCTCATGTTCAGAACTCTAAGATGAATGAGATTGCTGAGTTCGTTAGGAAGTGTTCCTGTCAGTCGATTATTCTGCAGTTAAATCGATGCAAGTAAAGAGAGGTTGCCAATATGAGGGCTTATAGTACCTTCAAGTCCAAGGCCAGAAAGATCAAGCCCAGTGACTCGTTCAAGATTTTTGTTGCAAACAACCCTTGTCCAATTACAAGGGAACGAGTCTACGTCCCAACTTGACAGAGGATGAGGAGATTCCACATTTATCTGAGACTTGAATGAAATCAGGGCCTCTTTGTCAGTAACAAGACTTAAAGGGATTGACTCTGCGGTGAAGTATTTGTCTTGGCAGGCAAAAACAATAACTATTAAGCTGGCCAAGTAAGAAAAGAAAAGGTTTTTGAAATCCATGTCTTCGATGTTGTGAAAACAATTATGAAGAGGAGTTGTAAACATGAGATGAGAAGTAGAGCATGAACTCTAGGAATTTATAAGCAGTATAATCCTTGGGAGTGGGGGATCAAAATAACTTTTTTTTCTCTCCTGCCACGTCATTTGTTGGAAAATAATCTCCATTTGCACTCATAGACATGATAGAACACACCACCTTTAAATTTCCGCTGGACTTGTTCCACCGTAGAAATATCAACATAAACCCATTATAATAAAACAGAAAAAGTGACCCTCAATCCAATGGTCAAATTTTTGTAAGAAATACTTTGAATGAGTCCAAAATTGGAAGATTTGTTACTTCCTTTAAATTCCACAGAGCCCAGAGGGTGTGGCACTTATTTTGCTTGCTGCAGTGCTTCACCATTATAAAAGGACGAATTTTCACAAAACATTATAGTTTGGAGCATAATTATCATTCGTTGCTTAGTTTGTCTAATTGTGATTCATAGCTATTATTTATTGTATTTGTTTGCTCATCTTAGTTGTATCAATAAATATAATTTTGTTAGATACACTGTATATATTCGCTTAACCTAGTTGTATTAACGCATATAATTTTATTGGGTACACTATTTTCGCGCATAAAAGAAATACATTATATTCGTGATCGGTATGAGTTGTATTAGCACATACAGCGCACTGAAATACACTTTACAATCATCACCATTGCCTTACATACAACTAACATGCATACAACATACACTTGTATGCAGGGGCGAACTTATGTGTTAATTTTGGGGCACGAGAATCCATGGTCTCTTTGTAAAACTAGATATTTATGTATATATTTTATAAAATTAGTATAATATTATATGTAGGAACTCATTCTAGAAGAGGCTAAATAGTGCACTTGGTTGAAAGTTATGTTATTTACCTTGAGAATTAGTATCAATTCTCACTTAATATATTTTTTTCTTCTTGTTTTTAGTAGTGAACCCATGTTGACATATTTGTATGTCACTAATTATTTTATGAGATACACTAGAACAAGTATATATGTCACTGTATTTCAACACTTGTATTTCCTTTTAGTTATCAATCTTCCTCTACTGCAAAAATAATGGAGGAATAAGCAATAAAAAGTTTAATTTCCTTTTTTCCACCTCATAGTAATTAAAATTAGGGTCAGGTAGTAAGATTTCATGAGAAACCATATCCCAATTTGTCAAAAGTGGAGCATTATTTCCACAATATACTACCGATACTTTTCAGTTTGGCATTTTGGAATCTTCAAGGAAAATGACGAAATCCAACTCCTTAAAATCATCGGAGTCCACAAACAACTCCGACTCTTCACATCGCCTGCACTTTCCGATCCCCGTAACAGTAACTTCACATAGACCGAATCGCCGTCATCATCCTCGATGGGTCCAGCGAGAACTTTCGTTCCGGCATCAATTTCCAAACTCTAGCCCAAATTTTCAACCTGAAAAGGGTCCATTGGTACTATCAAAAATAGTTTAGATATCTTTATCTTTTGAGTTTTCCCTAATTTTTAGCAGACGGACTAATCACACATGACGAGCTTAAAATAAAAAACCCATCCCCCTCCCCCTCCCCCCCCCCCAAAAAAAAATGATTTTTTTACACTTTATATCACTTGATTCAAACTTATAATCAAATTAGCTCATATTTTCAAGACTTATCCTATTAAAGGACTTTTTAAGTAACTATACAGGTGATAATCTTTTTTTTTTTGGATAAAATAATCATATATACATGTAATGAATCAATATTGTATAAATTATACATAGTTGTGTATATAGTATATACGATATTGTATCACTTGATTCATTTACATAGTTTATATAATTTTTACACATAATATATATATATATATAATATATAACTATGTATTGGAGATGTATATATACCCATATACGCTATTTATACAATATTTACATATACATATTTTTTCAATCCCCGACCAACTCAAACCTTGTCTAAATAGTCTCAAATTTTAAATATAAACTCCTCTCGATATTTTGAGTCTTTTAATATATTATTTACTTAAAATAATTCACATTTACGACACGTCAAATTTTAAAATCACACTTCAAAGAAAGCTTTAATGGCCAAAAATGAGTCTTAAGCTTTCTTTCAGATTTCTTCGGATGAATACGAATTATATTGCTTTTCTTCTTTCCACATGTTTAGAAAAAAAAAGAACCCATATTCACAATACCTCAAAAAGAACTTCTCCTCTTCTTCTTCTAGAACTCTTTTTTTTTATTTTTTTATGTTTGTAGTTAAAAAGGATTAAATTTTCTATGTTTAATATAACACTCTTTTTTTTGAGACTTTGTTCAATTATCACAAATAAGAAGGAGGAGGAGGAGGAAGAAGAGAAAAAGAAAACAAGGCACCCAAATGCGCTTTGCATGTAATAAAATTGGTCGAGTGGTTATTTTAGGTAAAAAAATTTAACTCAATAAATATTTTTTCTAATTTTTTCATAATTCATTTTGTATAGAATTTGAAATACTAAAGGGGTCTGTTTGAAAGCCACCTAGTATTGAAACTAGTGTAATTACTAGGATAGTAATTACTCAATTTAGTAATTACATTGTATAGTAATTATGATGGCCTTTTTATTTGTCATACTGTAATTACAAGTGTACTGTTTGATTGTCCAACTGTAATTATGCAGTTAGATTGAATTTTAAAATAAAAGTTAATTATCAAAAATTGTTAATATTTGACAAATTATGTGCCTTTGTAAATGATATTAAATTAGATATTTAAAATACATATTGTCTTTTGAAAATACATTAATTAATAAACAAATATATTTTAACTAATATTATAAATAATAAGTTATTTATTTTTTCAAATTAATAATATTTTAATTTAATTAATTATAAAAGCTAAAAGTACACATTTTGTAATATCATCATGAAATGCATGTTTATCAAAAAGATTAATATTCTAAATATAATGTCATAAAATTATTCAAATGTTTGATAAAAAATAATCTATTATTTCTAATTAAAAAAATGAATGACATGCGATGTGAAATAACAAGTTAATACTACTAAAATAATAAATTATAATAAAAAATATAACACAAATTTAAATTTTTTTTAAAAAGTTAACATAATACTCTTATGTCAAGTTCCAACTTAACATAAAATAAGTTCCAACATAACTTAAGAAAATATAATTCAAAAGAAAAGAAAAACATAAGTTTATAACCTCATTCAACAGTGAAATTTTACTTTAATCAAAAATTAAAATAATAATGCAATTAGACTAAATGAAAAAAAAAATTATTTCATTTTACATTATTTATCTTTTATTTCCTTTCTTCTCATTTTTCAACCTTTTCTTCTTATGATTTCATATATATATATATATATAAAGTAAAAATAAAAAAGAAATTAAATAATAGAATAAAAAATAAAATAAAAATAAAATAAAAATAAAATAAAAATAAAATAAAAATAAAATAAAAATAAAAGAAATCAAAATAAAAACAAAAAAGAAGAATTAAAAAGTAACCTGTAATTACACACCTTCCCCCTGAGAATTGAAAAGTGTAAGTATCCTTTCTAATTACACCAAAAAATTTTCAAATCAAATAATTATTTGACCAAACAAATATGTCAAGCGATGTAATTATACTCAATTTAAATTACTAGATGACTTTTTAAAAATTAGCACACCATAGAACTTCACAGTTTACACTGTTTATTCTAAAGGAGTGACTCAAGATCACTTGTTAATGGCTCGAGTTTCTTGGATTCATCCATATATTAACGAATTTAAGAGCAAAATCTGCATGTTTACTTCAATGAATCAATCAATTATATATGTTACTTCTTGAACAAAATTGTTGATTCATTCACTAACACGACACTAGAGGTGAATTGACATAAATTCTTACTTACTCACATTATAATTAAAGTTAATAATTTCTTAATTTGTGATTAAGATTTTTATTTTTTGATGCTTAAAAATTGATTGAGAGTGATATTCATTTTTATCATCACAAATTTAGCTATTGTTAGATGAATTAGTGAATTTTGTGAACTATTGAGATTTTTTAATAAAACTTGATGATTGTGGTTTATTCAGGATGTCATTTCGAAGTTGTGGTTGAAATTTGACCATTTCAGATGAAGTTTCGTAGTTGAAGTATATAGGAGATTAAATTCAATATTCGTATAAGTTTGTATAATAGTGTAAAACTTTGTATAAAAATACCTCTTATACACTTTTATACAAGGTTGGTACATTACCTATAATAAGTGTTGAATGCTATATATTGTGTGTATAAACTCTGTTGTGAAAAAAATTGGCTATGCAAGTGTAGACTAAAAACATGATTACATGGGTGAAATATTTTGTGTTAGGATGTATATTTTGCAACAAAAAAAATCTCTAGATACTCAGTTCACTTTATAAACTTACTCATTAAACCATCTCCAACATATTCCTTCTTCTTTGAGTTCTTTACGGAGTTCACAAAAAATCAAAAAAATCAAATCAAATCAAAAAAATCAACAATTTTTTTTGGTTTTGGTTTATTTTTTATTTTTAATTTTAAAAATCGACAAAATTGATTTGATAATTTTAAGAAATAACCAAACAATACTGACTATATAAATATCTACCCAACAATTATAATTGCGCGCGTGCGCGCGCGCGCACACACACATATTCGGCATGTGAGTCTAGTATATGATTTTATAATACAACATTAGTATTATTAAAATAAAATTTTGAGTAAATAATTATATATGAAATAATAAAGTACAAGTTTTCATAGATCGTCCTATATATTTTGACTTATTTGTCGAGGTATGATTGAATATCGTCTAAACTTATAAAGATAAAAAATTAAAATTAATTAGATACATGTGATTTTTTTTATTTTGATTTTACGGGTATAAATATATACCATATAATACTTTCTCATAGTCGATATTTCTGATGTTTGTTTGTTTATCCATTTTAATTACTTTGTCATGACAAAGAACTTTTATTATCGACTTTAAAATCCTTCTTAAATGTGTAACGTGAAATTCCCCATGTGAGAAAATTACACTAATCTGAATTCTCAAATATATTTGACCTCTTTAAATTCAGCTAGCACCATAAAACAATTCGAGTACACCAAATCAAACAAATAAATAATATTGTCTAAATCATATGATGGACTTTTATGTTTGCTGTAGGGCAACATCCATACTGAAAATGAACTGCATGATCAGTATATCACTCATATAAGTAATCTTTAACTTATCCATTGTCATGTATCTAGGCTTTTCACACGCGCACACATATATATAAAGAAAAATGATGCACATTTATTAAGTCGAGAAAAGAAAAAAGCAAAGATATTTTGCAGTAATGAACCACAAAGAAAAGTGTTATATATGGATGAGTTTCTGTATCAAAATGATTAATCGAGAGAGAGAAAGAGACATGTTTCTCAATATTGGAAAAAGATAACAACAACAACAACATGTTTGGGATAGATATTATTAATCATGTGTTTAGATATAATATTTAATATAAAAAATTATTTATATAATTTTAATAAAAAATTAAATAAATCATATATTTTTCTATATGTTCATTTACTTATATAGTAGATGATTTTGTATATAGAATTTAACTTATATGCAAAAGATTAAATTATCAGTTCTTATAAGTATAAATACTATGTTCACAATCAAAGATAAAACTGGACAAACATCTTGATGATTGTAGTATAAGATTAAAATATAATTTAATCTTGATTATGGGAGTGGTCGTATTCCAACTTCTTGTAATAGTACACTTTGTGTGTATTGAACGGACCAAATAGAGATGATTGTTTATGTTCTGAATATTTATGAAACAACTTCTCTAGATCATTGAATGTACTTATACTCTTAATCTTGATATAATCATCATGATCAATGCGATTTATTTGTTATCTTAATCTATCAAAGGGTGAAACTCTTTTGTGGGTTAAAATATACCCGATAGGTTGGATGATAACAAATAACATTTATCAAAATAATGATTAGTTGATAGAATCTGTGTCTCGACCTTGAGATTGATGATACCCCTTTATGGTTGCTTATAAGTTTTCATGTGAAAATCATGCAAGTGGATTTTGTATCCGTCACATGAAATAAGTTAAACATAGGAATAAAAGATTAAGTTAATCAATAAATTAAATTATCAAAAATTTAATTTAATTGATTGGTATTTGTGTTCTTAACATGGGGAGCTAAATAAAATTTAATGAATGAATAATTTCAAAAATAAACCGAGGAGTGCAATTATAGATTTTTATGGAATAATATCTAATTTATTATGGTAGGATTAATTCATTTATTTTGTGAATTATTGAAAGCCTCACTAATTAAATCTATGGTTCCTGTTGTGATCGAATACTTAGAAATTAAATGAAAATTATTTTTTTGGTGGAAATGAAAGACCTAGCATGTTGGGGAAATGGTTTAAAACCCTAATACTAATGTCTATGTAAGTGGATCTTATTCCATCAAAGAGAAAAAATAATTATTCCTATATTCTTTCATGAGAAATTCGCCCACACGAATTTTACTTATTCAGATACTATTCAAATCACACAGCAAAAAATTATGAAACTAGAGAATGATCACGTGGATAGACTTTGCTCGTGTTTGAAGGTACGATTCGTGTTCGTGGTCACGCTTCAAGAGATTAGCCATTTTATGTTTGATTAAAATCTATGATTATTATTGACACTTAATTTTGGCCTGATTATCACGATCCGATTTCTCGGTCATGATGACACCTACAACCCTCCAGTAGACAAACCAATCTCCGTAGTCCGGGACGGTCAGTAATGGGCTACTATCTAATAAGTAAGTGGAAGAATGATATAAATAGCGAAAGCAAAAGGAACAAGGTAAAGAAAATAGGCAATAGAAATATAAATGCTGAAGCTAAACCAAACTCAAAACCTGGTATCATAGTATAAGAGCCGGAACTACATCAACAAAGTACAAAGGATCCCAAAAGAATATATACATATCTATCTCAGAATAGCCAAAAGAGTACAAGATACAAGGGATGAGCTAAAAGCTAAGCCCGGTCATCAAGAGCTCACCCTCAGCCTCAGATAGTCCAAAATGTTAGCCCGCACGAGTCTCCATCGAGTCAGCGGCGATGGCCCACACTAGGATCTGCACCAGAAAGATGCAGAGAGTAGTATGAGCATCAATTACTAAGCAACGTGTACCCAGTAGGTATCATAGGTCAATTGGGTGTATATAACATATAAAAGCAATAATATAGAAGAAATAAAATAAGTAGTCACAGAAACAACGAACAAGTACATAGAAGCTAGCACAGAAGAAATACAAGGAGAAAATAATCATGCTTGGCTAGCTAATAGAAATATATATCTCACAGAGACAAGTGAAGGAAAGAAAGAACACACCTGGGGTCCCTGCAATAACAATATATAAAAAGAGTTAAAGAAGAATGTGGTATATCGGTAACCTCAAGTAAAAAGGAAAGAAGGAAAGGAAACAATAATAATCATGCTTGAAAACAAGACTAAAACCAAGTCATGCTAGTAATACCACTTTCAAGTCAGGAATAATCAACCGATAGCTCAAGTATAACCATCAAGTGACCCAAATGAACATAATACAACTCTCAGTTTCCAGTCATCGAATGTAAACATAATCATAATCAATATCGCGATAGAATAACAATAAATAAAAGTCTACCTACAGTCCCACGGGCACCCATACACCGGAGGAACACATACAGGTGAAAGCAAACCCTCCGGCATCCCATACTATCGGAGCGTACACTTAGCAAACAACAAACAAGGATGGATCCGAATATAATATGCATTATGTGATATGATATGCTGAAATCAAGTGATAGTAATGCCGTATGTTACCCCCTCCAATACCTAAAAGGCGCAATAAAGGCAGGATCCATGGAAGGGATTTCCCCGAGTACCTCAACTCCACTGTACACCCCTCTTCCGACACTTACATCACGTAGCTCCTGGTCCGGATCAGCAAGGTCCATGGAGGTCTACTCGTAGACCACATACTAAATCTCATAACCTTAATAAAATCATCTGAAGTGTAGCCGAATCCAAATAAGTCACCAGATCTTGAAAATGCACACTCGGGGTTCTATCCATTTCTAAATCAGTGAATCAAGTCTCAAAATCTCCAAAAAGGGTGCCCGAATATAACTGAGTCTAAAACAGTAGTAAAACCAGGTTGTTGCTCGGTCTAACCAAGTCTAGTACCATCTCAAATCAATAAGAAATCAAATCTAGCACTACGGTCTAGCTGAGTCTAGTATAAGTATGAAAACAGTAATAAAATCATTCTTTTAACTTTCTTACCCCAAGAAGATCCATAAAAATCACTTCCAAACCTGTTATAACCATTTTTACCAAAAATGGGCCCTCAGGGCCATGCAGGGTTTAGAAAACCATCAATAGTAGGCTCGAAGCCAAAACCATAGTAAACATATGTGAAAAATCTCTTTATATGCATGATAATGACATGCTCAATAACAAACAGTAGACATACGGCTCACAATCAACCTATCGGCCCTGTATAGGCTCCAATCTCTCTATAACATATATAACCAGCCTATTATCACAATATTGATGTCCGGAACTCACAGACATTCTCAAATAACCCACCATATATGATCCAGAGTCAAATACAAGGCCACACAGGATCACAAGGGTGATACTATCAACCACAACGAATACTACAATCAACGAAGAAAGAAAATAAGTTAGACACGAAGAAGCGGATAAGGTCTGGGGTACCAAGCTAATAAACCCAATCCAAGAATGCTAATTAGCACAATTATATCCTATATATGCAAAGTCTAAAAGAGTTAAACCGTAACCTACCTGTCGTCTGATGATAAGCTGCTAGAACAAGATGTCCAACCCGAACTGCTCTCAGGAGCTCCGAAATGCAATCAAACTATCATAAGCATAAACTACGCATTAAAACAAGACTAACAATACCCATATTGGTATAACTATGCCCGAGTCAAAATTCGAGTAAAAAGCGGGCCCGTGGGCCTCATAACTTAAAATCAAAAATGAAAAACACCATAATTTTCCCCATATTTCTGGGAGTTCATGCCCCAAAATTTAGCGAACAAGGACCAACGAAGAGGGCTCAAACAACCCATAAACTACAAGAATTAAGGAGGGAAAATTATTGGAATTTAACGGAAATTAACATGGAAACGTACCAATTTAGGAAGCTAAAGACGTCCACGGACCCGAGGTATATAATCCTTCAAGATATGGGAGTGAATCAGGTGAAGTTTTGGAGGTAAATGGAGGAGAGAAAATGAGTTAGGAGAAGGGAGCAAATGCTGGAAATTTAAAGGCCAACAGATATTAAAGTTGTCACGTCCAGGCGCCTCGACAGCCATGCAGGCGCAGGCGCGCTGCCGCAGCAGTGGCCACACGCTGCAGGGGCGCTGGCTGCCAAGGCCTGGACAACACGCACGTGTGGCATGCAGGTGTAGGCATACATGCACAGGTGCGGCCCAGGTGACGCCCTGGCGCCTATGCCAGCAACAACAGCAGCTCATGCCAACCTTGGCAGAATTTTCCTGGACGGACTCCGGGAATGAGTCTAGGGTCCTACTAACACAAATGAGCTGATCTATTTGACTAAAAATGGCATTCCGAACACACTGGAATCAATAAAAATCTGAATGGAGGTCAATAAAGCAAAAAGTGGGCCTCACACCCAAAAAATAACTTTAGGCCAATTTTTCCAAAATAGAACACCAAGGCATAAAATGAGTCTGGAAGCCTCGGGACCAGAACCATAGGCCTCCTAGACCAAAGTCGACATTCCAGAGCCACAACACTGTCAAAATTTCCATCCGAGGCCGTCTTCTCCGAATTTTGACCCAAGTCAAACTTTCAAGTTCAAATGGCTAGAAAACAGAAAAAGCAACACAAAACCAAACCGAAGGCTTCCCGACCCCAACCAAGGGTCCACCCAAACAAAAATCCATGCTCTGGAGCTAACGGAACTGTTAGAATTTGATTTCGAGTGTGTTAATCAAGAATGTTGACCAAAGTCAACAATATCCTAAGTTAAGGCTCTAAAACAGGGAAACGACTATAATGACCAAACGAATGGCCAGGGCACTGAACTATCGATCCCAGCAAGCCATAAATGACTTTGGGCCACTACATAGAAGATCTAACAGTACAAGGAAAGCATAAACACGAGAATGACCAAAAAAGTCATTACATCATCCACTACTAAAAAGGACTTTCGTCCTCGAAAGTCAAGAACAATAAAGTACCTGAAGGCTCAAATAGATATGGATACTGAGCCTGTATCTCCCTCTCAGTCTCCCAGGTAGCCTCCTCAACTGGACAGTGCCTCAAGTGAACCTTAACAACCAGAATATCTCTAGATCTCAATCTCTGGACATCTCTGGCCAAAATAGCTATCGGCTCCTCAACAAAGGCTAAACTTTCATCCAACTGAACCGAGTCCCACTGCAACTCATGAGACTCATCTGGAGCATACCGTTGCAACATTGATACATGGAAAATTGGGTGCATAGATAAAAACATCGAAGGCAAAGCTAACTGATAGGCAACACTACCAACTCTCTGGAGGATCTCATACGACCCAATGTACCTGGGACTAAGCTTGCCCCGCCTGCCAAATCTCATCACGCCCTTCATGGGAGATACATGGAGGAACACCAAGTCACCAACACTAAACTCTATGGCACGAGGTCTACGGTCAGCGTGGCTTTTCTGCCTACTCTGGGCTACCCAAAGTCTATCCTGAATTACTCAAACCCGGTCTAGGGAATCAGAAAGCAAATCTGTACTCTGTGGCCTAGACTCCAAATCATCAAACCAACCCACCGGTGATATGCAATGCTTACCATACAATGCTTTGAAAGGTGCCATGCCAATGCTCAAATAATAACTATTATTATAAGCAAACTCATCCAAAGGCACGAACTTATCCCAAGAACCTCCAAAGTCAAGAACATAGGCCCGAAGCATGTCCTCTAGGACCTGAATAGTCCTTTCGGACTGGCTATCTGTCTGAGCATGGAATGCGGTGCTAAGCTAAACCTTGTGATACGCCTAAATTACACCTCTAAACAGAAGTATAAAGCAGTCGTTGTTCAAATATAGAACCTAACCAAGGTTAGGGTTGATCCCACAAGGAATATGGAAGAACTAGGGTCAATTATGTTTACTCGCATTCTTAGCCATTTATTTCCCTACGAAGGTTTTTTTTAAGTAACAAGTAGAAATTGTAATTCAGATTCGAACAAGTAACAAGTAACAGTTTTAAGAGTTGTAATCAATGAGAGGAGTGACTAGGGTAGTGTTCCCCATGATATCATAACTTAGTAAGGCATTGTACTTAGTAAACTAATTTGGTGCTTAGCATGCAAGATCGGTAAGTTAGGCTCACCTAAATGGATGGTCCCCTAGATAGATGAATTTCACCACACACCTTGGTCCGGCCGCGGTATATGCTTTACTAAACCTTACCCTTGATCCTAAATTAGCTATTCCGGGACAATGTCAAGCTATTAGAAGAGGGTTGGTAGCCTCAAATGTTTGTTGTAAATATCCCTTTTCCTATTCATTACCTCCTTGGTCCAGCAAGTAAGAATAAGGCGAGTTCTAATGTTGGCCACCGTTAAAAAGCAATCAAAGTGAAGGGAAGAACAATACATGCATAATTATTGCCCTAGAATCACCAAGTACTTTGCCTACTTCGTTAATCCTTCATGGTTTCCAGAACCCTAGTTGTGGATTTAGCTACTCATGGTTGTAAGAAGATAACCATATTTAGATGAAGAGATCATGATTATAACTTAGAAGAACAAGTATAGAAAACCAGAAATCTTGAAACTTCAAGAACACTTCAATATATCAAAAACAATCTTTGAATTCTCAAAACTGTGTTATGATGTCTCACAAAACTTAAAAAATACTTAGCAATATCGAAAAAAGTTGGAACCCTAAAATAAAACCTAAGGGGAAGTATTTATAGACAATAAAAGACCAAATCCTAAGTAAACCAGGAAAGATGGATGTGGTACTTCTGACGGGATGCCCCACGGGCCGTCGTGGAAGCGACAGGCATCGTGGGTGCCCGTCGGGCTTCCTCATGCTTGCTCTCCAAGTCTTCTGCCTTGTTTCCATGGGCTGCTGTGATGAAGCGTCATAGGTGCGATGCACATCATGTCTATCTCAGTTGTTACTCAGCTTAATCTCCTATCTCCACTGGCTTGATCCGACGGGCTCTACAATATCCCATCGTGTCTCTCACGAGCATCGTGGAAGCTCGTCAAGTCTGGCCTTTAAGCTTCAGTTCCACTGGTCCAGTTCAACGGGCTATGTGATGTCCCGGGCTGGACCGACGCTTGTCATGGAAGGGCGTAGGAGATGAGTTCTTGCCTTTAGTGTCTCTGGTTCATTCCGACGGATTCTCCCACGGGACGTGGTGGATCTCACTCTCGTGGGGCATGAATTTTACCCAGAAATCTACAACTTTTGGCACTTTTGTCTTTTCAATACTTTTCTCTGCACATGCAACAAACGACATCAAATCCAACAAAATATACTCAAGAACTCCCAAAATCCTTAGTTTTAAGCGTCGAAAGTGTCGTGAAATCCCGGCACTTCAACACCCTCAACTTAGAATGTTTGCTTGTCCTCAAGCACAAGCAAAAATAAAAACTAACACGATGCTTGAGTAAAAGAAAACTAGAAACTATAGCAAAAACATGATTCATTTTTCTTTTCAATCCACAGGATCAGTACCCACTCCTTAATAGCTTAAAAACCAGTGCATTTATTCAAGTTATCAAAATCAACACAAGAAGGATCCATGAGTGACAACATGATATTCATGAGGAAGATAACATACACAACATACATTCATACCAAATAATTAGCAATCACAACCTACTCTAGTGCCCTCACAATAAAGAAGTCTCGATCACGCAGAATAGCAATTTACACACAGGGGACTGGGAACACGCTCACTCTCGCAAAGAGAATCAAGTTGTACATGCACAATACCATAGGCTTGCCCTTATTTTCTATGCTTTGGTTTTCAAATAGTTCAGTTAGAATCACTATAGGACTTTGTTAGGCTTGTAATATAGGCTTAGGGACGGGAATGGTAGATTTGGGTAAATAATGACTATGCCCTCCCTGACACTATAATTACTACTTATTTTCCACTTTTAAGACCATAATATTTTCCTTCCTTACCCCCCCCCCCTTTTTTTACCTTTTCACTTTTATCAAGCTTCGGGTGTGGCTTTCATTGCATTTTTGCGCCTTTTTCAATTTTTCACTTTTCTTTTTCTTTTTCTTTTTCTTTCTTCCTTTTCTTTTTGTATCACACAAACCACACCCTTTATCTTCCTTTTTAATACTAACCCAGTCTTTTCATACCCAGAACTTCCTATTCACCCATACAGTAGCCACCCTGAACTTAGTCTTTTAGCCTGAGTTGAGGTGCCCAGTGTCCAAGGAGGGACCAGGGCCAAAATAAAGGTTTATAGGAAACAGGAAAGGTGAACAAGCTAACAACAAAAAGGGTTAAACTTTAGGCTCAAATTCAGGGATCAAAGGGATTCAATTTCATTTGGTAAGTCATTTTGCTTAAGTGGACTAATTCAAAAATGGCCTACGATCATTTCCTTACCAAACCATTCTATAACCACAGTACGACTAACCAGGCAAGTTCTAGATTAAACAGTACAACAAGAACATATACTAAGCAGCTCACTTCACACATGGTACAGAGTATAGACTAAAGATTAGCTAACTACCAGTTAATGCTTTAGCTTAAGCTTCTTGTCTCAGTAATATGCATGCTATCATATACAGATCCATCAAGGTCAGTTCTAACACCTTATTGCACAAAAATTTGGAGGGGTCTCTATTTTTTCTATTTTTGACAAAATTTCTTCAAAAACCAGACCATGGCTGCATTCAGTTCCTAATCTACTTCTACAAACACACATCCTATACTAAACATGCCAATTCAACAGAAATTAAAAGTCCTTAGGGAAAGAACACAAGCAAGAAAACCCCAAGGACACGGATACCTTATAGATACCCTCATGGGTTGCCTCCCATACAACACTTGATTTAACATCATGACACAATGTGAGTGTTTTGGCTACTCATACTTCACCAAAACACTCTACAAAAAACTAGATGATCACAGCTGACCCCACCCCATCTAAAAAGTTGTGCATTGTTCCCAATGTACTAAAAAATAACAAAATAAGGGATACAAGGCATACATGTGGCACCTAAGCATGGTCATTGGGTGTAGCAGTAGGAGGGCCTGCTGGATCGGGGCCCATAGTCTTATCTTCAATAGAGGCTACCTCCACAGTCCTCTCAATAGTTTTAGTTTCCCGGGCAGCATCCACAACATCAACTCCTATAATGGGGCCTAAAGACAGCTATTCTTGAACACCAGCAACACCACTAGTTGATCCACCAGTCCCAACGGCATCCACCTTAATTTGGTGCATAGCTATGGATTCGTTTTCCGCTAGTCTTTCTGCTTTCCTAGCCTTCTTGGCCGCTCGATCATCCTTTTCTTTCTGGGACTTAGGACTCAATGGTGCATCATCCTCACAGACATGCTTATCCTTTGTCTTTCACTTTTTCTAGGGCTCTGAAGGACAGACCATTGCTTCTTCATCTGCTGCCGGTTCCTTTGGGCAGAGCTCAAGATCAACAAAGTCCCATAAATTAATCATTGGCACCAACAGATCCTTGGGCAATACTACTAGTGCATTAGCATGTGAGGTCGGACCACCCTTCAAGTTATCTACATCGACCCTCAGCTCTGTGATCTACTTCTTTATCTCAGTCAATTCAGCAGCCCCCATTTCCTCTAACTTGGCATCGATCCTCTCTTTCAATTCATCAATCCGGCCATGTACATTAACATATGGGGCGATAACTCTCTGTATGGAGGCATCGACAATAGCCTGGAACTGCTGAGCAAACTTCTTCATCTGCTCCTGTAGATTAATAGTAGCCTAAATCGTGTTAGCAAAGTTTGCCAAATGGAAGGCATAGATAGAGGTTGAATCTTCCACAAGAGATGCAGTAGAAGTGGAAGGAGCTGGTAGGGTTTCTGGGATAGACATGTCAATCCCTCAAGGAGTTAACACATTAGTACTGCGGGGACGTCTTGACGTAGAAGTGATAGCAGCCTCCTATCTTACCGAGGGGGTCTTCTTATTTAGGCTACTTTTTGGGGATGATGCAACCATCATCTATGGTAGCATCTCTGTTTGAGGCACGAATACATCATGGATCATCATTGGTTTAGTTGACTTGGATGTGCTACCCAGATCTAACACCTTATTATCATCTTTGGACCGCTCTGGATGATGGGTCTAGACTACCCACTATGTATGATTGATTCCCGAATACTTCGGGATATCTACCTCATCACATAGTGCACTCAGGAGATAGAGGGATGGGTAGGATGAGCTGAGTTTGGTGACTTTGTCTCTGATCTCTTCTTCTATAATCTGCCTGATATTCATCTTGTATTTGGGTAACAAGATGGCCACCAAAATTGCTCTCTCAAGTGTAAGGTGGTTGTCACCACCCATCAGCATAAGCCGGAGACACACAATTGCCCACCTGAACTTAGTCTTGAAGGTCAAAGAGGCCTTGGTGATCTATGGCTTGTATTGAGTTAGCCACGTAGGGTTGCCAGTGTTAGTGAGGACCTTCGCTAACCACTTAGTCCAGTTCAATTTAGTCCTGCATCGATATTCATAGTCTGAAGTACTGGAGGGTGCAACATACTTGGGCCCATACAAATATCTATTAATAGTTTTGGCCGAGATGTTCACCGGAATACCTCTCATCGGGACGCTCTCAAGAGCAGGCAAGTCGGATGGTTTCTGGCCCTTCCTGCATCTACTCTCCTGAATAGCCTGATAATTTTCATACAGATCTCTAACTATGGTCGGCTAGTAGTCTAGGAGCAGTTTACTAATCCAGGCCAGATTGTAATGGCGGAAATACTCCTCAAGCTTAGGGAAGTCCTTTAGCTTGAAGGAGTCTATCCTACATTCCTCTGCAATAGGGGGTCTCAAATTTCCCCGTGCTGTCACCTTGAGCCCATAATAAAATATTTTCTCAGACCCTTAGACGTTCCATCTAACTTGTTCTCAAAGCCAGTCATTCTTCGATCTGAAACCCATAGATGTTCCAAGATCTTTGGGGGTGGAAAATGTCTTCTCCTTTTCAGGAGTGTAATCTTTTTCAGGAGTGGTCTCTTTCGTATCAGACTCAACATCATCTCTCGACTCGGTCTTGGTTTCTCTACCACTAGATATCGGAATAGTTGTGTCTTTTCCTCCTTTAGCCTGTGAAAGAGCCTGGTCACTCTCCAAATCAGAACTAGATGAACCGGAAGATGATTCTCCCCCCTCATCAGTCTGGAGGAATTCTTTTCCGCTATTTTTTCTTGCTCCAGACTGGGAAAAAGATACCACCAGCTTCCTCTTAGTCAACCGGATGATGAGGAGGTTGTCCGAGTCGCTCTGCTCACCCTCCAAATCAGTTTGATCCTTTAGGCGATACCTGACTGCATCATCCTTTTACTCACAATAATCCTACAACCCTAATTTCCAACTTTAATTAATTAGACACACACACAATCATTAGGCAAAGCACCACAACTAGAGTTCACTTGAATAATATAAAAATTCAAAACACCGGAACCCATAGTTATTCTTTTCAACTTATCAAGTAGAATTGAACATCTTCAAGAAGAAATTACTTACTTCTTGATTGTGAAAACTTTTGAAGAAGAAGAAACTTGGAGAGCTTGAGAAGAACTTTTGCTTGATGCTTAATGAAATTGTGAGATGTGTATGGGATGCAAGGGGATGATTGTGGGAGTGGGTGATCATGGGTTGAGGGATTTGGGGAGAGGATCGTGCGTTAGTGGGAGAGAATTTTAGGAGGAGGGAGTTTAGTGAGTTTTTGACCTCAATTTGATTGAGGTCAAACTTCTAACGAAGGCGGGGAAAAAAAAGGAAAGAAGCCGGGTCAGGTCGGGTCGAAAATTAAAAAAAAGTTTAAAAATTGTTGACCCAGTTGACCTACGCAGATGATGGGCTATGCGATGCTCGTTAGGCATGTGACGTCCCATCGTGTCCAACTTACCTTGGCATCTGAAACTTGATCCTTACGCTCGTCAGGGATACGACATCCTGTCATGCTGGGCGTGGGAACGAGCCAGTGGCTCTTTCTGAATTGTACTTGGCTTCACGCCTATTTCTCACGCCTGTCAGGGCTGCGACGGCCCATCATGTAGGGCGTGGAAATGGGACAGACCATTTTTGCTGTTATTTTCTTTTGGCACGCCCTACTCCCACGGGTGTGGCACCTGCGATGGCCCATTGAAGAGTCGGTGGGACCTCTTTTTCTGTAATTCTGCAATTTTTCCATCTCACAACTTCCTGCATATTTAAAACACACATTAGTTCATGGGTTTCCTCCTATGCAGTGCCTGATTTAACATTGCGGCACGATGCAGGTCACTTGACTACTCAGACTTCATCAAGTTTCCTCATGGGTTTTCTCCCATGTAGTACCTGATTTAACATCGCGGCACAACGCAGGTCACTTGATTACTCAGACTTCATCAAGCTCCTTGGGCATCATGAATTCATCAAGGGTCCAAGCTTCAATAACTTTCAGCTCTTCTGCAGTCCCCAAATATGCTTTTATCTGCTGTCCATTTGCTTTGAATCTCTTGCCCTCATGATTCCAAGCTCTATAGCACCATGTGGGAATATTTGCACCACTCTGAATGGTCCAATCCACTTGGACTTCAACTTTCCAGGAAACAAGCGAAGTCTGGAATTAAAAAGCAGGACAAATCACATGGCTGGAACTCTCTCTTCTCAATCTTCCGGTCATGGTACAACTTCATCTTTTCTTTGTACAGAGCCAAACATTCATATGCGTTGAGGTAGAATTCATCTAACTCATTCAACTGCCCAAGCCGCTGAAATGATATTGCAGACCAGTCTAAGTTCAACCTCTTCAGCGCCCACATGGCCTGGACTTATGCTCTAGCTCAACCGGAAGATGGCATGTTTTCCCAAACATAAGCTGATATGGTGACATACCTATTGGTGTCTTGTATAGAGTCCGGTACACCCACAAAGCATCATCTAGTTTCCAAGACCAATCTGCTCTATTTGCATTGACAGTCTTGGACAGGATTGACTTTATTTCACGGTTGGAGACTTCCAATTGCCTACTAGTCTAGGGATGATAGGGGGTTGAAACCCTGTGTTTCACTCTATATTTCTCTAGTAAAGCATGAAATAACTTGTTGCTGAAGTGCGAGCCTCCATCACTAATAATCGCTCGCGGTGTATCAAATCTGGAAAAATGTTATTTTTCAAGAATGTTGTGACACACTTGCCTTTATTACTGGAAAGCGCAACAGCCTCCACCCACTTATATACGTAGTCAACAACCACCAATATGTACCAGTTTTCATTAGACATCACAAATAGACCCATGAAGTCAATACCCCAAACATCAAATAGCTCGATCACAAGGATGGGAGTAAGAGAAAGCTCATGCCTCCTTGATATACCTCCCTCCTTTTGACACCTACTGCATGCTTTAGCAAAATCATGGGTGTCTTTGTGGATGGTCGGCCAGTAGTATCCGCATTGTAAGATCTTGTGTGCAGTTTGGATACCACTATGATGTCCCCGTATAGGGGATGAATGGAAAGCCTCTAGTATCTCCATCATCTCAGCTTCAGGCACACATCTACGGATCATAGTATCAGCACACAAATGAAACAAGAATGGAGAACTTTCTTCTCTGGTGGACAGACATATCAGGAGGAACCACATCACTTGAAAAATAGTTGGCAATGTCAGAAAACCACAGAATAAAATCTTGAGAAGCGGCTAACACTTGCTCGTCTGGGAACTAGTCATCAATCTCCTGCGCATCATTAAGCTTTAGCATAACTTATTCCTCTAATCTAGACAAGTGATCTGCTACATGATTCTCGGTGCCCTTCTTGTTCTTGACCTCAAAATCAAATTCTTGCAGCACCAACACCCATCCTTTTTCGCTATGAGGTACCTAAGAGCTGCATGGTTAGTGTGTGCAATTACATTGGTTCTAAGCAAATAAGATCTGAATTTCTCGAATGCAAAGACACAACAAACAACTCTTGTTATGTCACCGTATAGTTCTTTTGAGCAGGGTTAATTGCTTTGCTAGCGTAGTAGATGGGATGAAGAATATTTTCACGTTTTTGGCCTAGGACTGCTCCTAGCGCCACTCCACTAGCATCCTACATAACCTCAAAAGGCTGAAATCAATCAGGAGAAATTAAGGCACTCGAATGCCTTCAGACATGCATCATCAAACACAAATTTTACCTCTTTCTCCAAGTATTTGCACAATGGATTCGCAATTTTGGAGAAATCCTTGATAAATCTCTGATAGAAACCAGCATGCCCCAAAAAGCTCTGATTCCCCTTCACAAAAACTAGTGGAGGCAATTTTTCAATTACCTCTATCTTTGCTTTGTCGACCTCTATACCCTTCTTGGAGATCCAATGGCAAAGCACTATACCCTCTTTCACCATGAAGTGACACTTCTCCCAATTAAGTACCAAGTTGCATTCTTCACACCTCTTTAGCACACAACTGAGATGAGCCAAATAGTCATCACTTACTACTTCTTAAGACTTGCGAGCGAATGTCGATCGCTTCTTTGCCTAGGTAAGATCGGAAGACTCCTGCCCAAAGATAGCGGGGAAAGAGTCACTAACCACTGAAAAATCATTCATGAACACCTCAATAGTATCCTCCACCATGTCAGAGAAAATAGACATCATGCAATGCTGAAATATCGCTGGTGCATTGTATAGATCGAAAGACATCCTCTTGAAAGCAAATGTCCCATATGGATGGGTGAAAGTGGTCTTCTCTTGGTCTTCAAGAGCAATCGAGATCTGATTGTATCCTAAATAACCATCAAGAAAACAATACCATCCTGTACCAACAAGACAGTCTAACATCTGATCTATGAACAACATCAGAAAATGATTCTTCTCAGTCCAAGCATTCAGCTTCCTGTAATCCATGCATATGCGCCAGCCTATGACTGGCCTCATCGGAATCAACTCATTCTTTGTATTTGGGACTACATTGATCCCACCCTTCTTAGGCACATGCTGACCAGGGCTCACCCACTTGCTATTCACAATAGGGTAAACCACACCTGCATCCAGCCACTTGATAATCTTCTTCCTGACAACCTCTTGTATAGGTTGATTCAACCGACGCTGGTGCTCAATACTTGGAATGCAGTCTAGCACGAGCTGAATTTTATATGTGCAGATTCAGGCAGAATTCCAATGATGTTAGCAATGGACCAACCAATGGCCCTCTTGAACTTTCTCAGAATAGAAACCAGAGCTTAAACATGCCCTTCACCTAAATCCGCAACAACAATAACTGGCAAGGTGTCATTAGCTTCTAAGAACACAAATTAAAGATGAGACAGAAGTGCTTTGAGCTCCATGACTGGAGGTTCCTCAATAGATGGTTTGGTAGGCAGTGTCTGTCGATTCTTCAGGTCTAAATCAAGATTCTTTGGAGCATAGCTATAAGAACCCATACCTTCAAGTGCTTCTACCATCTCATCATACTCCTCAATATCGTCTCCATCAAAATTCATAATACATCTACAAGTGCTTCTACACCAACTCTTTCTTCAACAGGAACAGTTAGCTGATCCTCACCAACCACATAAATAACCAAAACCATGCATATATCATCATGATGCTTTATAGACTGGCATACATTGAAAGTAACTTCCTCATTATTCAATCTGAACTTCATCTGCCCGGTCTTCAAGTTAACCCAAGCATGTCTGGTGGCAAGGAAAGGTCATCCCAAAATGATGGGAACCTCAATGTCAACCTCGCAGTCAAGGATCACAAAGTATGCAGGGAAAATAAAAGTGTCAACTTTCACAAGTACATCATAGAGAATTCCCACAGGCCTTTTCACCTTTGCGATCTACCCTAAGAAGCCGCATTGTAGTTTGTTTGGGGGCTCTCAAGCCCAACTGATTGAACATTGATAGTGGCATCAGATTAATACTAGAATCTAGATCACACAATGCTTTGGCAAAGTAGAAGGCTACAATTGTGCAAGGAATTATGAAAGCTCCAGGATCTTCTTTTTTCTGCACTATAGAATGGGATGCTATTGCAGTACAATGGTGCAAATTATTAGCTGGCTCAAAATTAACCATTCTCTTCCTAGTCACCAGATCCTTCATAAACTTTGCATACCCAGGCATCTGCTCCAATGCTTCAACTAAAGGAATGTTGACTGAAAGTTGTTTCAACATGGAGATGAACTTGTGAAATTTACCTTCCTCAACCTTCTTCTTTAATCTTTGTGGGTAAGGTAGAGGAGCCAATGGCATGGGCTCCAAGACCGACACAACCTCATTATTTTTTCCTTTTACATCAGAAGACTTCCTCTCACTTGGACCTTCACCGCTATCTTTCTCTTCAGACTCTACCACAACCTCATCATATTATTTTTAGGCTCAGCCGACTCATCAACAACTATAGGCATAAGAGGATCAACAGTTTGTTTTCCACTTTAGGTAGTCACAACCATAACTTGTTGATCATTCTTCAGATTCTGAATTGTGTCACTTAAGAGAGTACCCTTTTGACATGGATTCGTGTTTGTATACATTTGGTGCATCTACATCTCAATCTGTTTTATGGCAACGGAATGAGCCTCTACCATTTGGCTCATACCTGAGAGTTCTGCATGTATCTCCTTCATACTTCCATTTGTAGAATTAACTTTTTGCAATACCTTATTTATCAACTCCCTTAGTTGATCAGTTCTATCTTCGCGATTTCCAAGGGACATCCAGACCGCTTCCATCCTTCTTATAGCCATCTCTCTTGTTCTAATCACCATCTCTACCTCTGCTCCTATCTCTGTATCTAGATAGACTGTAGTTTCTGTCTCTATCCCTGTTCCAACCTTGATTTCCTTATACATTGGCCCAAAAACTCGCCACTTGATCACTCAGATAACTAACTTCTTCATCAGAGTCATACTCATCCTGTCTCGGAGCTTTACCTTGAGAACCTATAACTTTCACCTTCTCGAGACTGCCATTAAGAATTTGTTTTGCAATTAGATCAATAGTTGTTTGTAGGGTTGCAAAACCCTGTTTAATCTCCTAGAATTCTTCACGCTCAATGGACTTCCCAACTGCATAAGTTTCTACCGAGCTTTCAGCGTCTCTCGTATGCCAGGACCTATTCATCCTGGTAATCCTATCAAGCATCTCAGAGGCTTCAACATAAGTGTTCTCTATGAATGCTCCCCCGATTACTGTATCTGCTACTGCCTTAGTGTTTGCACTCAACGCTTTGTAGAAGATCTCCATCAAATGATGTGAAGGTATTCCGTGATTTGGAACTTGCTTCAGCTTCTTATTGAACCACAAACATGTTTCATATAGAGCCTCCATGGGAAGCTATTTGAAATTATAGATCTCCTGCTTTAGATGCAACATCCTCGATGGAGGGAAGAACCTCTCTAGAAACTGATTTATCAGCTCAAGCCATATGAATATGGAAGCATCATGTAGTTTTGCAAGCCAAAGTGTCGCTTCTCCAGTCAATGAAAATGGAAAGAGTCGCAATCTGATAGCATCTTGATCCACCCCCGGAAGGTTGTAAGCCCTGCAGATCCCTGTAAAGTTAGTCAAGTGCAAGTTCGCATCATCCGTGGGCTTGCCAGTAAATAATCCCTTCAGGTTTAGCAGCTGAATCATAGTGCTCATAATATCAAACTTTACACCATCGGGCAGCGGTGTCAATACTATGGGGCCTATTTTCCCTATGTCATCCTCATTAACATTGTACCAAGGGACATGTCATGGTTGTTGTATCTTTTGGCCCCTATTCTACTACAAATTTTATCGAGCTGCTACCTCATCTCTCGCAGCTTATGCATCGAGTGCAACTTGATGGGCCACTTTTTGTTGTGCTTGCCTTGCTTGCTCAGCTGCCGCATTTTGAGCTGCAAGGTCTGCTGCAATTTGAGCATCTTCAACAGCAAGGGCATCTTCCCCTGCCTTTTTCCTCTGCTCTACTTCGGCCAACAACCGAGTTGTGACCTGTTCTGGTGTCTCATAAACTCCCTCTTTAGACATGTTTCTCAGAGTTCGTTGGAGTTCTGGATCATAAGGGATCAAGGGATTGCCTTGAATCCTTGTACTGGGCATACACAAGTGTGCAACCTGTGTAATAAAACAAAAACAACAGAAAAAGTAAAATCAGGAAATAAGGACTAATAGTGAAATAAACACAATTTCTCTTAATTCTAAACCGTATTCCCTGGCAACGGTGCCAAAATTTGATACGCCCAAATTACACCTCCAAACATAAGTATACAGCGGTCACTATTCAAATATAGAACCTAACAAAGGTTAGGGTCGATCCCACAGGGAATATGGAAGGATTAGGGTCAATTATGTTTACTCGCACTCTTAGCCGTTTATTTCCCTACGAAGGTTTTTTTTAAGTAACAAGTAGAAATTGTAATTCAGATTCGAACAAGTAACAAGTAACAATTTAAGAGTTGTAATTAATGAGAGGAGTGACTAGGGTAGTGTTCCCCATGATATCATAACTTAGTAAGGCGTTGTACTTAGTACTAGTTTGGTGCTTAGCATGCAAGATCGGTAAGTTAGATTTACCTAAATGGTTGGTCCCCTAGATAGATAAATTTCACCACACGCCTTGGTATGTCCGCGGGTGTATACTTTACTAACCCTTACCCTTGATGAGGGTTGATAGCCTCAAATCTCTGTTGTAATCATCCCTTTTTCCATTCGTAACCTCTTTGGTCCGGCAAGTAAGAATAAGGAGAGTTCTAACATTGTTCACCGTTAAAAATCAATCAAAGCGAAGGTAAGAACAATACATGCATAATCACCGCCCTAGATTCACCATGTACTTTGCCTACTTCGTTAATCCTTCATGGTTCCCACAACCCTAGTTGTGGATTTAGCTACTCATGGTTGTAAGAAGATAACCAGATTTAGATGAAGAGATCATGATTATAACTTACAAGAACAAGTATAGAAAATCAGAAATCTTGAAACTTCAAGAACACTTCAATAAATCAAGAACAATCTTTGAATTCTCAAAATTGTGTTATGATGTCTCACAAAACTTAAACAATACTTAGCAATATCGAACAATGTCGGAACCCTAAAATAAAACCTAAGGGGGAGTATTTATAGACAAAAAAGACAAAATCCTAAGTAAACTAGGAAAGATGGACGCGGTACTTCCGATGAGACGCCCACGGGCCATCATGGATACAACGGGCATTGTGGGTGCCCGTCGGGCTTTCTCATGCTTGCTCTCCAAGTCTTCTTCCTTGTTTCCATGGGCTGGTGCGATGAGACATCATGGGTGCGACGACCTTCGTGGCCATATTTTCGGTTACTCATCTTAATCTCCTATCTCCATTGGCTCGATCCGATGGGCTCTGAAATGTCCCATCGGTCTCTCACGGGCGTCGTGGCAGCTCATCAAGTTTGGCTTCTGAGCTTCAGTTCCACTGGTCCAGTCTGACGGACTTTGTGACATCCCATGGCTGCACCGACGCCCATCATGGCAGGGCGTGGGAGATGAGTTTTTGCCTTTAGTCTCTCTGGTTCATTCCGACGGCTTCTCTCACGGGACGTGGTGGATCCCATGCCCGTGGGGCATGACTTTTACCCAGAAATCTCCAAATTTTTGGCACTTTTATCTTTTCAATAATTTTCCTTGCACATGCAACAAACGACATCAAATCTAACAAAATATACTCAAGAACTCCCAAAATCTTCAGTTTTAAGCATCAAAAGTGCTGTGAAATCCTGACACATCACCTTGGTACTTAAATATCATTGAAAAGCCCTCCAAAACTGATATGTGAACTAAGTGGTTCGGTCAAATTATAGAAGCTGGGACCCCATGCAACCTAACAATCTCACGAAGGTAGATCTGAGATAACCTCTCCACACTGTAGGTAGTCTGAACCGGCAAGAAGTGCACTGACTTAGTCAGTCGATCAACAATTACCCAAATGGAGTCAAAACCCCTAGAAGTATGAGGGAATCCAACTATGAAGTTCATAGTGATCCCTTCCCACTTCTACTCAAGAATGGGAGGTCACTGCATCAAACCACTAGGTCTCATGTGCTCGAACTTCACCTGCTGACGGTTCAAGCATCGAGATACAAACTCCGCTAAGTCCCACTTTATACCACTCCACCAGTAGAGCTGTCTCAAATCTCTGTACATCTTGGCTGCGCCAGGATGGATGGAATATCTAGAACAATCAGCTTCCTGAAGAATCAACTGAATCAAATCCCCAACTCTCGGTACACAAAGGCGACTATCAAACCTCAGAACCTCATCTGAATCTAGAGTAGCCCGGCTGGCCTCACCCCGAACAACTTGATCACAAAGGTCACACAACTGCTGATCCTCAAACTAATGGCTCTGGATCTAATCAACTAAAGTAGAATAAATCTCAATACTGGCAAGAACTCTGTTAGGATTTGACGAGTCAAGCATAACCAAACGGTTAGCCAAGAACTGGATGTCCAAGGCCAACAGTCGCTCTAAAACTGAAAGTTAAGCTAGGATACCCATACTCACTGCCTTCTGACTCAAGGCATCCGCTACCATATTTGACTTTCCTGGATGATACAAAATAGTGAAATCATAGTCCTTCAGTAACTCAATCCATCTTCTCTGCCTTGAATTCAACTCTTTCTGACTCGTGATGTACTGAAGACTATGGTGATCGGTGAATATCTCACAGTGAACCCCATATAAATAGTGCCTCTAAATCTTGAGCGCAAGAACTACCACTGCCAACTCCAAGCCATGAGTGAGGTAGTTGCTTGTGAACCTTCAGTTGCCTTGACGTATATGCTATCACACAACCCTGCTGCATCAATACACAACTAAGACCAACACCTGAAGCATCACAATACAGCGAGAAACTCTGACCCTCAACTGGCAAAGTCAACACTGGAGCTAAAGTCTACAAGGCATTAAGCCTTTGAAAACTATCCTTGTACTGATCTGACAATTAAAATGGGACATCTTTCTAAGTTAGCCTAGTCAAAGGTGCTTCTAGGGAACAAAACCCCTCGATGAACCTCCTGTAGTACCCTCATAACCCAACAAAGCTGTGAACCTTGGTAGGAGTAATAGGTCTTGGCCAATCATGAACTGCTGATATCTTACTCGAGTCCACTCTAATCCCATATTTAGAAACCACATATCCTAGGAATGCAACTGACTCAAGCAAAAACTCACACTTTGAGAATTTGACATAAAGTCGATGATCTCTCAAAGTCTGGAGTATAATCCTCAAGGGCTGATCATGATCCTCTGTACTCCATGAGTATATCAAGATGTCGTCTATGAAAACTATCACAAATTAGTCCAATTATGGGCTAAGAACCCTGTGCATCAAGTCCATGAAAGTTGCGGGGCTATTAGTCAACCAAACATGTAACACCCCGAAAATCAATTCAGCTTTTAAACTCAAAACCTGTAGAAAATTTTAAACTTCCAGGAATCACGGGTCAAGTCCACGAGCCATGGGTGGTTCCATGAGTCATGGAAGTGACTCATGATTCCATTCATGTAGACCATCCTCAGGTCTGAGAACCACGAGTCAAGTTCACGATTTGTGAAAGTTTCAACGAGTCGTGGAACCAACTCGTGGAACTTAGACAGAGAGTGGCCACGTCCCCTGATTCCCACGACTTGGTCCTACGACTCGTGGAAGCTTCCACGAGTCATCCTATTGAGTCGTAGGGAACCTTCAGCAGCTTGAAATCTTGGGAAGTTTCCACGAGAAGGAACCATGAGTCATGGTTAGGTCTACGAGTCATAGATTCCACTCGTGGAACCTGAAGCCAGATTTTAAATCAGTTTTTTCCTAATTAAATCCCAGGGGTATTTTAGTCATTACCTACTCTTTTAACTCCTAAATGATGTCGTTTTGAATATTTCAAGAAGGGTTTTCACCCTCATTAGCCTAAGTTCCTTCTCATTACCTCACTCTTCTCCCAAAATGGGAAATTCTTCTCCAAGCTTCAAGTCTCAAGCTCCAAGTTCAAACCTCCTAGTCTTTCAAATTCAAGTGGGTTATATTCAATTAAGATATGTGGGTAATCAAAAATGGGTTTATTTCACCCTTGTGCCCAAAACCTCCAATCCTTATTTTTGAATTATGAACTTGTGAAATTTGGGTTTTGATCTAAATTGGGAAAAACTTATAAAATCAGTTTCTATGCATCAATTTATGGTTTCTTATGGCTTATCTATGATTTTATTAATATTACTTAATTGTTTTCAAAAGCCCATGCATTAAAGTTGAATTCTAGCATGATTCTATTGAATTGCATGATTTCAAGTGAAAGTTTACATGTTTAGAAAACATGTCCTTATGTATTTACGAAATTGCATGCCTAATTCTTTAAGTATGATTTAAGGAAGAAAAGTATGTTTTGAATTATGACTATTCTAAGTTTTATGAACTTATGATATGAGAATTGCATGATGCCCGATATGTTTTCATGCTTTTTGAACAAGAGTTGTTATGACATTGTGCCACTATGAAATTATGAGCTATATGTATATGTTTTGGGAGTAGTATTTAGCACCAAGCAATGAGGGTTCAATTACCCAAGTCCAAAACTACGTTGCCAGCATAGATGATGAAATGTAGTGTCGTATGGGCTTATGAGAGTGGATCCACATCTTGATTAATGGTGTTCGTGCTTAGCGGGGCATAGGACAGTTTTGCCAACTAGGGTTATATAGTTGGGTATGATGGCCCATACTTTGGCAAGGTTTGGGCCATATTTGCTAACTAGGGTTATATAGTTAGATTCCATGTAGCTCGCATGGTCTATTGTCGGTTATAAGAAACTCCCATATAAATGATTTCAAGTTTTCTAAGCTTTACGATATCTTATTTTGAAGTGTTGACTACGAACTCATGCTTATTACTAAAACTATGATATTTACTTATGACTTCTTCGATTATGCATGAACCCAGTTCTCAATTATGTTTTAAGCATGCTTTTACATTATTTACGCATATCTCACATACTCGGTACATCCTATAGTACTGACGCATATCTTGTGCTGCATCTTTTGATGATGCAGATTCAGGTGTACCTCCTCAAACTCGTGGCTAGAGTTTTCTGGTCACTCCCAGACAGCTGTTGGTGAGTCCTCTTAGGTCGAGGACTAGTTATGTTTTTATCTTGGGTTAGCTTTTCATTCCGTACTTTAAGTTAGCTAGGGTATTGTCTTAGCAACTCTTCATGACGTGAGTAGCGGCTTTTCAAACACAAATAGTATTTGAGTCTTCTTATGGATCTTGTATTGCTATTTGACTTAACTCTCTATTTATGTTATTTTGACTTTATCTATTGTGTTTTTGCTTATTTATTTGTTATGCTTGAGGATGTTATCACCAAGGGTTAGCTTGGGGCACTTGTAGTCCCAAGTCCCATGTTACATCTAGGGGGTAAATGCGGGGCGTGACAAACTTGATATCAGAGCCTCAGGTTCAAGAGTCCTAGGATGTCTGAAAGCCACATCGAGTAGAGCCTTTTTCATGTGTGTGAAGCGCGCCACACATATGAGAGGGAAGCTATGATATGTCTTAGAAAACTTTACTTCTTTCATGATCATGTCATGTGATAGAGCTTAACTCTTATGTTCCTCTAATCCTAATTTTGTACATTTCAGATTATTCCTTCTCGACGTGCTATGCCTCCCCGAGCCACTCGAAATGTTGTTCCTCCTGTTCTGGTCCCCGATGTCACAAATGAGGAGTTCAGAAATGCCATCTATTTGCTAGCCCAGACTTTGTCCACTTAGGCTAAACAACAGGCTCCTACCCCAGTCCATCCTCAAGGTGGGGTAGCGGCCTAAGTTCTTGACTTTATCCGTATGAACCCACCCAAATTTTGGGGTTTGAAAGTGAGTGAGGACCCGCTCAACTTTATTGATGAAGTGAAGAAGATCTTCAAAGTTATGCAAGTGGTTGGGGTGGATTGTGTTGAGCTTGCATCCTATCAACTCAAGGATGTAGCTCATATTTGGTTCACGCAATGGAAGGAGACTAGGGTGAGAGACGCGGTCCCCAGGACTTTGGAGTGTTTTGAGAGGGCCTTCCTTGATAGGTTCTTTCCTTGAGAGTTGAGGCAAGCGAAGGTGGAGGAATTTGTGAACTTGAGACAGGGGTCAATGTCAGTGCAAGAGTATAGTCTGAAGTTCACTCAGTTGTCTAGATATGCTCCCTCCATGGTAGCGAACCTGCATGATCAAATGAGCAAGTTTATATATGGGATTTTTTATATGGTGAAGAAAGAGTTTTGGTCAGCCTTGTTGATGAGTGATATGAACATTTCCCTACTCATGACTCATGCCCATTAGATTGAGGGTGACAAGCTTAGGGAGATGGCGAGGGATAACAAGAGGGCTAGATCTGAGGGATCAGGTTTTGGTCATCACAGGTTCGGAGGTGGAAATCGCTCCTTGTTCCAGAAGAATTCATCAGGCCCCGTTCATTCTTTTGCTAGTGCTCCTACCCAGGCATAGAGGCCTCATCATGATCAGTGTCGTAGAGGATCTGGTTCCTATCCCCAGTCTCAGGATAGTGTTGCTAAGGGATCTTCCTACCCAGCCTGTGGTAAGTATGGGAAGAGTAATTCTGGTGAGTGTTTGCCCAGTTCAGGTGGTTGCTTCGGATGTGGTTAGGCTGGACATTGTATCAGATATTATCCTTCAGCTAAGAAGGGCCAGCGAGGTAGTAGGGCTCAGTCTTCTCCAGTAGCCCTAGGTGGTCGACCAGCCCAACAAGGCAAAACTTCTAGTTCTGGTGGTCAGCGCCAGAACCATCTTTTTGCTATGTCCTCCCATCAGGATCAGGAGAGTTCCCCAGATATTATTACTGGTATGTTAAAAGTCTTCTCTTTTGATGTGTATGCTTTGTTGGACCCCGGTGCTTCCTTATCTTTTGTAACCCCTTATATAGCATGCAAATTCGAAGTTTGTTCTGAATTGCTTTTAGAATCCTTTTGTGTTTCTACTCCTGTATGTGAGTCAGTCTTAACCAAAATAATCTACCAAAATTGCCCTATCTCAGTCCTTCATAGGGTCACTTCACCGGATCTAGTAGAGTTAGAGATGACTAATTTTGATGTCATTCTTAGTATGGATTGCTTGTATGAATGTTATGCTTCTGTTGATTGTCGTACTCGGGCTGTCAGTTTCAAGTTCTTGAATGAACCTGTTTTTGAATGGCTAGGTAGTCCTCCTTCTTCAAAAGGTCACTTCATATCTTATCTTAAGGCTAGGAAGATGATTTCAAAGGGGTATGTTTATCACATAGTGCGGGTTATGGACACGGAGTTTGAAACCCCATCCCTTCAGTCTATTCCTATTGTGAATGAGTTTCTAGAAGTGTTTCCTAAGGATTTGCCCGGAGTCCCTCCCGAGCGGGAGATTGACTTTGGGATAGATCTTCTCCCAGATACGAATCCTATCTCTATTCCTTCCTATAGAATGGCTCTCGTGAAACTCAAAGAGTTGAAGGATCTTCTTGATAAAGGTTTCATCAGGCCTAGCATCTCTCCATGGGGTGCCCCAGTTTTATTTGTTCGAAAAAAGGATGGTTCCCTTAGAATGTGTATTGACTACCGTCAGTTGAACAAGGTCACAATCAAGAATAAGTATCCCATCCCTATGATTGATGACTTGTTCGATCAGCTTCAGGGTGCTAGTTTCTTCTCCCAAATTGACCTTCGATCCAATTATCATCAGCTTCATGTTAGAGAGTGTGATATTTCGAAGACAGCCTTCAGAACTCAGTATGGTCATTATGAATTTGTTGTGATGTCTTTTGGTCTAACGAATGCTCCTACAACCTTTATGGATTTAATGAACCATGTGTTCAAACAGTACCTGGATATGTTTGTGATTGTTTTCATTGATGATATCCTCATCTACTCTTGGAGTAAGAATGAGCATGCAGACCACTTAAGGGTTGTGTTGCAAACTCTCAAGGATAGACAGTTGTTTGCTAAGTTTAGCAAGTGTGAGTTTTGGATGCAGTCTGTTGCTTTTCTGGGTCATATTGTGACTAAGGATGGTATTCGAGTTGATTCTCAAAATATTGAGGCGGTAAAGAACTGGCCTAGACCCATTTCCCCATCCTATATTAGAAGCTTTTTGGTTTGGCTGACCTACAGGAGGTTTGTGGAAGGATTTTCTTCCATTGCTTCCCCTTTGACCTAATTGACTCAGAAGAAGGTAAAATTTCAGTGGTCCGACTTGTATGAGAAGAACTTTCAGGAATTGAAGACTAGATTGACCACAGCTCCAGTGTTAGCTCTACCCAAGGGCCTAGATGATTTTGTTGTGTATTGCGATGCTTATAGGATTGGTTTGGGTTGTGTTTTGATGCAGCGTGGTAGGGTGATTACTTATGCTTTGAGATAGCTTAAGACTCATGAGAAGAACTATCCTACTCATGATCTTGAGTTAGAAGCCGTGGTCTTTGCTTTGAAAATTTGGAGACATTACTTGTATGGTGTGCATGTGGACGTATTCACCGATCATAAGAGTCTTCAGTATGTGTTCACTCAAAAGGAATTGAATTTGCGACAAAGGAGATGGCTTGAGCTCCTTAAGGATTATGATATGAGTGTTCTTTACCATCCGGGTAAGGCCAATGTCGTGGCGGATGCTTTGAGTAGACTGTCCATGGGAAGTGTGTCTTCTGTTGAAGATGGGAAGAAGGAATTGGTTAAGGAGGTTCATAGACTAGCTAGGTTGGGAGTTCGCCTTATGAACTCGACAAAAGGTGGTGTTATTGTACAAAATGGTGTTGAATCATCTTTGGTAGCTGTGGTGAAGGCAAAGCAAGGCAAGGATCCCATTCTACTTCAGCTTAAGGGTGCAGTTCATCAGCACCGGGTGAAGGTTTTCTCCCAAGGAGGAGATGGTGTGCTTCGTTATCAGGGTCGCTTATGTGTGCCAGATGTAGATGGGTTGAAGTAGCAGATTCTGACTGAAGCTCACAGTTTTAGACATTCCATTCATCCGGGTGCTACTATGATGTATTGTGATCTACGAGAAGTCTTTTGGTGGAATGGTATGAACAGGGACATAGCTGGGTTTGTGGCTAAGTGTCCAAACTATCAATAAGTAAAAGTGGAGCATCAAAGGCCGGGTGGCATAATTCAAGATATTGACCTTCCCACTTGGAAATGGGAAGCAATCAATATGGACTTTATTACTAGTTTTCCTCGTACTCGAAGGCAACATGATTCCATTTGGGTGATTGTCGACTAAATGACCAAGTCATCCCACTTCTTGGCTGTTAAGACTACTGATTCAGCAGATGATTATGCCAGACTCTACATCCGAGAGATAGTTCGATTGCATGGTGTTCCCTTGTCTATCATTTCTGATAGAGGTCCTCAGTTTACATCTCAGTTTTGGAGATCGTTCTAGAAAGGTCTTGGTACCCAGGTGAAGCTTAGCACAACTTTTCATCCTCAGACAGACGGTCAGGAAGAGCACACTATTCAGACTTTGGAGGATATGTTAAGAGCATGTGTGATTGATTTCAAAGGTAATTGGGATGACCACTTACCTCTTATCGAGTTTGCCTACAACAACAGCTTTCACTGTAGCATCCAAATGGCTCCGTATGAGGCACTTTATGGCCGGAGATATAGGTCTCCTATTTTTTGGTTTGAAGTAGGTGAGGCAGCCTTAATTGGTCTAGATTCGGTTCATAATACTATGGAGAAGGTTCAGCTTATTAGGGAGAGGTTGAAGATCGCTCAGAGCCGACAGAAATCTTATGCGGATGTGAGGAGAAGGGAGTTGGAATTTGAAGTTGATGATTGGGTTTTCCTAAAGGGGTCACCTATGAAGGGTGTGATAATGTTTGGCAAGAAGGGAAAGCTTAGTCCCCATTTTGTAGGTCCTTATTGGATTTTGAGGAGAGTTGGTAGCATTACGTATGAGTTGGAGTTGCCAACGGAGTTGGAAGCAGTTCATCCAGTTTTCCATGTTCCCTTGTTGAAGAAGTGTGTTGGTGATCTGAGCTTTATTGTCCCTTAGGAGGATGTAGGTGTGAAGGATAGTCTCACCTATGAGGAGATTCTCGTATAAATCCTTGATCGTCAGATTCAGAGGTTGAGAAACAAAGAAGTTGATTTGGTAAAGGTTCTATGGAGAAATCAGCTTGTTGAAGGAGCTACTTGGGAAGCGGAAGAGGCCATGAAGGCCAAATATCCCCATCTCTTTCCTTCTGATTTTGTTCCAGCTTGAGGTAATAGTTTCATCCTTAGTATGTTCCCATGATCCTGTTCCATCAGTTACTCTCATGATCCTAGCATGCATTCATGTTTTTAAAGTTGATTTAACCATGTTTTAAGTTCGAAAAGTTTAGTTTTCATGTTTATTCCTTGATTTCCATGTTTTGTTGTTGGTTGGGCTGTTTTCTATTCAGTTTTCCTTGCTTAGTCTTCATTCGCGAACGAATGATCTCAATGGGGAGATATTGTAACACCCCAGAAACTGATCCAGCTTTTAAACTCAGAACGTGCAGAAAATTTTGAACTTCCAAGAATCACAGGTCAAGTTCACGAGCCGTGGGTGGTTCCACGAGTCTTGGAAGTGACTCATGATTCTAGTTCTGTAGAACATCCTCAGGTCTGAGAACCACGAGTAAGGTTCACAGTTCATGGAAGTTTCCACGGGTCATGGAACCAACCCGTGGAAGTCAGACAGAGAGTGGCCAGGTCCCCTGATTCCCACGACTTGGTCCTACGACTCGTGGAAGCTTCCACGAGTCATCCTGTTGAGTCGTAGGGAACCTTCAGCAGCTTGAAATCTTGGGCAATTTCCACGAGAAGGAACCACGAGTCATGGTTAGGTCTACGAGTCATAGACTCCACCCGTGAAACCTGAAGCCAGATTTTAAATCATCTTTTTCCTAATTAAGTCCCAGGGGTATTTTAGTCATTACCCACTTTTTAAACTCCTAAATGATATCATTTTGACTATTTCAAGAAGGATTTTCACCCTCATTAGCCTAAGTTCCTTCTCGTTACCTCACTCTTCTCCCAAAAAGGGAAATTCTTCTCCAAGCTTCAAGTCTCAAGCTCCAAGTTCAAGCCTCCTAAGTCTTTCCAATTCAAGTGGGTTATCTTCAATCAAGGTATGTGGGTAATCAACAATGGGTTCCTTTCACTGTTGTGCCCAAAACTCCCAATCCTTATTTTTGAATTATGAACTTGTAAAATTAGAGTTTTGATCTAAATTGGGGAAAACTTATGAAATCAGTTTCTATGCATCAATTCATGGTTTCTTATGGCTTATCTATGATTTTATTAAGATTCCTTATTTGGTTTAAAAAGCCCATGCATTAAAGTTGAATTGTATCATGATTCCATTGAATTGCATGATTTCAAGTGAAAGTTTACATGTTTAGAAAACATGTCCTTATGTATTTACGAAATTGCATGCCTAATTCTTCAAGTATTATTTATGGAAGAAAAGTATGTTTTGAATTATGGCTATGCTAAGTTTTATGAATTTATGACATGAGAATTGCATGATGCCCAATGTGTTTTCATGATTTTCGAACAATAGTTGGCATGAGATTGTGCCACTATGAAATTATGAGCTATATGTATATGTTTTGGGAGTAGTATTTAGCACTGAACGATGAGGGTTCAATTACCCAAGTCCAAAACTACGTTGCCAGCATAGGTGATGAAATAAAGTGCCATATGGTCTTATGAGAGTGGATCTACATCTTGATTAATGGTGCCCTTGCCTTAGTGGGGCATAGGACAACTTTGCCAACTAGGGTTATATAGTTGGGTATGGTAGCCCGTACTTTGTCAAGGTTTGGGCTAGCTTTGCTAACTAGGGTTATATAGTTAGATTCCATGTAGCTCACATGGTCTATTGTCGGTTATAAGAAACTCCTGTATGAATCATTTCAAGTTTTCTAAGCTTTACGATATTATTTTGAAGTGTTGAATACGAACTCATGCTTATTACTCAAACTATGATACTTACTTATGACTTCTTCGATTATGCATGAATCCAGTTCTCAATTATGTTTTAAGCATGCTTTTACATTATTTACACATATCTCGCATACTCGGTACATCCTATAGTACTGACGCATATCTTGCGTTGCATCCTTTGATGATGCAGATTCAGGTGTACCTCCTCAGACTCGTGGCTAGAGTTTCCCGATCACTCCCAGACAGTTGTTGGTGAGTCCTCTTAGGTCGAGGACTAGTTATGTTTTTAGCTTGGGTTATCTTTTCATTCCATTTTTTGAGTTAGCTAGGGTATTATCCTAGCAACTCTTTATGACGTGAGTAGAGGCTTTTCAGACATAGACAATATTTGAGTCTTCTTATGGATCTTGTATTCCAATTTGACTTGACTCTCTATTTATGTTATTCCGACTTTATCTATTGTGTTTCTGCTTACTTCTTTGTTATGCTTGAGGATGAAATGACCAAGGGTTAGCTTGGGGTACTTGTGGTCCCATGTCCAGTGTTACGTCTAGGGGGTAACCTCGGGGCGTGATAAAAAAGACATCACCAGGAACTCATAGTGGCCATAACGTGTCCTGAATGATGTCTTAGGGATATCCTCCGCCCTAATCCTCAACTGGTGGTAGCCTGACCTCAAAGCTATCTTGAAAACACAATTGAACCCTGAAGTTTATCCAACAAATCATCTATGCTCGGCATCGGATACCCATTGCTCATAGCCACCTTATTCAACTGCCGATAATCAATACACATCCGCATTTACCCATTCTTCTTCTTCACAAACAAAACGGGAGCACCCCAAGGCGATACACTCGGCCTAATGAAACCCTTAGCTAACAAGTCCTGGAGCTTCTCCTTAAGCTCTCTCAACTCAGCTGGAGTCATACGATAAGGAAAGATGGAAATGGGCCTGGTGCCCGGCTCTAACTCAATAGCAAAGTCGATATCTCTCTCAGGTGGAAGGCCTGGCAGGTCAGTAGGGAACACATCTAGGAAATCTCTAACCACAGGAACTGACTTAGGGGAAGAAGGGTTGGCACTAGCATCTCAGACATATGATAGATAAGCCAAACACCTATGAGAAATAAACTTCCTAGATCAAAGACAAGAGATGATCCCAGACGGTGCACGGCTAACAGAACCCTGCCACACAACAGGGGATACGCCAGGCTCGCCTATGGTAAAGGTCTTGGCATAGCAATCCAAAACTGCATGGTGAGGGGATAACCAGTCCATGCCCAGAATCACGTCAAAGTCTAGCATATAAAGGATCATCAAATCACCCCAACTCTCAATATCTCCAAAAGAAACCATATAGGACCTCACAATCTGATCCACTACTAAAGAATCTCCTATTGGGGTCGAAACAGATACAGGCACAGATAACGGCTCACTAGCCAACTCCTAACAAGGCAAATAGTAGGCAGAAACATATGAGCAAGTAGATCCACGATCAAATAAAGATAAAGCTGACTGATGGTATACAGAAATCGTACCTATGATCACAGCATCCGAGGCCTCTGCCTCCGATCTCCCAGGGACCGCATAGAACTGACAATGATCACCACCTGATGGACTGTCATCCCTACAACCTGTCCTGCCATGCTAGGCACCACCTCTAGTCTGACCCCCCTCTAGTTGGAGGCTGAACTGCACAGATAGGCTGAGCCGGCTGGCTAAACTATACCCCACTAGGGGATAATCTTTAGCAAAGTGCGCAATAACTCGACACTCATAGCAAGCCCTTGACAGCCTAAACTATCGAGACGAACCAGCTGAACCTGTGTGGCCACTATAGCCTGATGCCCCAAAAGTTGTACTTCTTGAAGACTGACCACTATAGCTTTGCTGACTACTCTGACCCTTCTCAAACTGAGACCCACCAGAAGACTGAAGGGAGCTTGAACCGGTCGACCATACTAACCCTGGTGCTGCTGTGGTTGTTACCCTCGGCCCCACTAGCCTGAATCTCTCCCACTGTGATGGAGACAACTATAACTGCCCTAGTGATAAGGCCTCTTATCCCTAGCCCCGAGATCATGACGGTGCAAATCCTCCATGGTACGAGCATAGTCTGAAATAGCCTAAAATAATTGATCACCAGTAACCAATATCTCAGTTGGCTGTCTAAGCTTCATCCGCAATCCAAAAACAAATATATGGACTCCGTCGGGCTCGATAGGCATGATCATAGCCCCAAATAGAGCTAGCTAGTGTAAGCGAGTGTCATACTTAGATACAATCATAGATCCCTGCATAAGCCTAGTGAACTCCTTCCTATGACGCTCTTTATCGCTCTGTGGCAAGAACTTGGCCATGAAGGCCTCATAAAACTCTGACCAAGACAACGAGGGAGATGGAGATGGTCTACAAGCAACCTGGGCCCTCCACCATAACTCAGCTAGCCCCTCCAGCTAATAAGTAGTGTATCCAACCCCGTGAGTCTCCAATAAACCCAAATGATATAGCATCTCTTCACAAGCAGTGATAAATTCATACGTACCAGCAAATCTAGGTAGAGCCAATCTCAAAAATCTACCCAAAGACTTCTGCTCTATCTTTTTCATAGCTATGCAAGGAGCAAGAGGCTATGTAACAGATGGAATCGGAAGAACCTTAACACGGAGAGCCACAGTAGCAGGCTGTAGTTATGAACTCTTAACACTCAGGGCTGCCCCCTGAGCAGATGTCTGTGCTACCTCGATAGGCTGATCCCCAATAATACCCAATAACTGTAGAAGTAAACCCCAAATACCTGAAGACTGAGCTGGGGCTGAAGCTCGCACCAATGATGGTGCTGGCACTGGTGGCACCTGGGTTGTCCCCTAGTCCATAGGCTGCTGCTCTAGAATAATCTTGGTCTCAACCTCGACCCTAGGAGCTCTAATTGGTGCCGCTGCTCGGGCACGTCCCTTAGCTCTACCTCTGTGACCTCCCCAGCCCCTAGCTGGAGTCAGAGGTGCAGGAGTCAAAGGCTCTCCCCCGCCTGATATTGACGATCTCGTATGAACCATCTGTGGGAGAATGAACTAGAATAAGTGAGATTTTAGAAAACCATCAAGGATAAGATGCACGATATAAAAGCAAGAAAAGAGTCATATTTCCTAAGATGCCAATATAGCCTCCTGAAGATTGAGTATGGACGTCTCCACCCCGATCTGCAGAACTCTACTAGACGTTGGCTCTTATACAGATGACACCGGTGAACTTATGCTCTGATACCAAGCTATCATGACCCGATTTCTCAGTCATGAGGGCACCTACAACCCTCAGTACGTGAAACAATCCCCGTAGCCTGAGACGGTCAATAATGGGCTACTATCTAATAAGCAAGTAGAGGAATGATATAAATAGCGGAAGCAAAAGGAACAAGGTAAAGAAAATAGGCAATAGGAATACAAATGCTGAAGCTAAACCAAACCCAAAACCTAGTATCATAGTATAAGAGCCAGAACTACATCAACAGAGTATAAAGGATCCCAAAAGAATATATACATATCCGTCTTTGAAAAGAAAAAAGAGTACAAGATACAAAGGATGAGCTAAAAGCTAAGCCCGACTGTCAAAAGCTCACCCTCAGCCTCGGATAGTCTAAAACATCAGCCCACACGAGTCTCCAATGAGTCAGTGGCAATGGCCCACACTAGGATTTGCACCAAAAAGATGCAGATAGTATGTGCACCAATTGCTAAGCAACGTACCCAGCAGGTATCATAGGCCGACTGGGCGCATATAAGATATAAAAGTAATAATATAGCAGAAAAAAACAAGTAGTCACAGAAACAATGAACAAGTACATGAAAGCTAGAACATAAGGAATACAAGGAGAAAACAATCATGCTTGGCTAGCTAATAGAAATATATATCTCACAGACACAAGTGAAGGAAAGAAAGAACGCACCTGGGGTCCCTGCAATAATAATATATAAAGAGAGTTAAAGAAGAAGGCAAAATAGCAATAACCTCAAGTAAAAAGGGAAGAAGGAAAGGAAACAATGATAAAAATGCTTGAAAAAAAGACTAAAACCAAGTAATGCTAGTAATACCACCTTCAAGTCAGGAATAATCAACCGATAGCCCAAGTATAACCATCAAGTGAACCAAATGAACACAATACAACTCTCAGTTTCCAGTCATCGAATGTAACTATAATCAGGATCAATATCGTGATAGAATAACAATAATTAAAAGTCTACCTACAGTGCCACCGACGCCTAAACACCCAAGGAACACGTACAAGTGAAAACAAACCCTCTGGCATCCCATACTACCAGAGCGTACACTGAGCAAACAACAAACAAGGGTGGATCCAAACACAATATGCATGATGTGATATGGTATGCTGAAACCAAGTGATAGTAATGTCGTATGTTACCCCTCCCCCCCTCCGGTACCTAAAAGGCCTAATAGAGGCAGGATACATGGAAGGGATTCCCTCGAGTACCTTAACTTTACCGTACACCCCTCCTTCGGCACTTACAATATGTAGCCAGTGGTCCAGATCGGCAAAGTCTATAGAGGTCTACTCGTAGACTACATACTAAATCTCATACATCAATAAAATTGTCTGGAGTGTAGCCGGATCCAAATAAGTCACAAAATCTCTAAAATGCACGCCCGGGGTTCTACTCGGGACTAAATTAGTAAATCAAGTCCCAAAATCCCCAAAAAGGGTGCCCAAACATAACCAGGTCTAAAATAGTAGTAAAACTAGGTTGTTACTCGGTATGACCAAGTCTAGTACCATCTTAAATTAATAAGAAATCAAATCTAGCACTACGGTGTAGCCGAGTCTAGTATAAGTATGAAAACAGTGATAAAATCATCCTTTTAACTTTCTTACCCCAAGAAGATCCATGAAAATTAGTTCCAAACTTTTTATAACTATTTTTACCGAAAATGGACTCTCGGGGCCATGTAGGGTTTAGAAAACCATCAATAGGAGGCCCGAAGAAAAAACTATAGTAAAACATGTGAAAACCCTCTTTATATGCATAATAATAGCATGCTCAATCACAAACAGTAGCCCAACGGATCACAATCAACCTCTCGGCCCTAAACAGGCTCCAATCATTCTATAACACATATAACCAGCCTATGATCACAATATCAATGTTCGGGACTCACGAACATTCCCAAATAACCCACCATCCATGGTCCAGAGTCAAATACAAGGCCACGCAGGACCACAAGGGTGATACTATCAACTACAATGAATACTAACGGAGAAAGAAAATAAGTCGAACATGAAGAAATGGACAAGGTCTGGGCTACCAAGCTAATAAACCTAACCCAAGGATGCTAATTAGCACAATTATATCCTATATATGAAAAGTCTAAAACAGTTAAATCGTAACCTACCTGTCATTCGACGACAAGCTGCTAGAACGATGATGTCCAAGCCCGGACTGCTCCTAGAAGTTTTGAAATTTAATCAAACTATCATAAACATAAACTACGCATTAACATAAAATTAGTGATACCCATATTGCTATAACTATAGCCGGGTCAAAATTCGGGTCAAAGGCAGGTCCGCAGGGCCCATAATCTGAAATCAGAAATGGAAAACACCATAATGTTCCCCATATTTTTGAGAGTTCATGCCCCAAAACTGAGCAGAAACGGACCAAGGAAGAGGGCTCAAACAACCCATAAACTACAATAATTAAGGAGGGAAAATTATGGGAATTTAACAGAAATTAACATGAAAACTTACTAATTTAGGAAGCTAAAGCCGTCCACGGACCCAAGGTATATAATCCTCCAAGATATGAGAGTGCACCTGGTAAAGTTTTGGAGGTTTTGAAGCTAAATGGAGGAGAGAAAACGAGTTGGGAGAAGGGAGCAAATGCTGGAAATTTGAAGGCCAACAATTATTAAAGTTGTCACGCCCAGGCACCCCGGCGGCCATGCAGGCACAAGCGCGCTGGCGCAACAGCGGCCACACACCGCAGGCGCACTGGCATGCGCAGGGGCGCTGGCTGCCAAGGCCTGGCTGGAACGTAGGTGCGGCACCCAGGCGCTGGCACGCCCACGTAGACGCGGCCCAGGCGACGCCCTGGAGCCTATGCAAGCTACAGCAGCAGCTCATGCCAACCTTGGCAGATATTTCTTGGACGGACCTCCGGGAATGAGTCTGGGGTCCTGTGAACACAAACGAACTGAGCTATTTGACTAAAAATGGCATTTCAGACACAACAGAATCAACAAAAATCCGAACAGAGGTCAATAAAGTAAAGAGTGGGCCCCACACCCAAAACCAACTTTAGGCCAATCTTTCTAAAACAGAACACCAAGGCCTAAAACAAGTCTGAAAGCCTCGGGACCCAAACCAATGGTCCCCCTAGCCCAAGATCAACATTCCAGAGCTAACGGTGCTGTCAGAATTTTCATTCGGGATCGTCTTCTCCGAATGTTGACCCAAGTTAAACTTTCAAGTTCAACTAGCTAGAAAATACAAAAACCAACACAAAACCAAACTGAAGCCTCCCCGACCCCGACCAAGGGTCCATCTAGACAAAAATCCATGCTCCGGAGCTAACGAAACTGTCAGAATTTGATTCTAAGTACGTTTACCAAGAATGTTGATCGAAGTCAATGATATCCTAAGTTAAGGCTCTAAAATAGGGAAACGACCATAACAACCAAACGAACGGTCAGGGCACCGAACCGCCCATCCCAGCAAGTCATAAATGACTTGGGGCTGCTACAGGCAAGCTCTAATAGTATAAGAAAGCATAAACGCGGGAATGATCGGAAGGGTCATGACACTGATATTTTTAAAATTAATATCTTAAAACTTTTTACTCGTTAAATTACACAAAATATAATTTTCTCATATTTTTCAATGTTAACACAATTTATTAATGATTATTCTATTTTTAAAATATATTTTAATAATTTTTTTAAAGATTTTAGCTAATTTTAATTATCATTAGTTTTTGGTGCAATCGTTTGCACATAAATAAATATTATTTCATTTTTGATAATTCATCAATTTTATTCAAATTATATTCTTTTACATGTTATTAGATATATTTTTATTATTTTTAGCACAATTCATTAATACGTAAAGGCGGAGAGAAGATATTTTATAAGGATAAATTAAATAGCACATGATTTTAGTTAAACCATGATTTTAAGCACATGATTTTGATAGCCCATGATTTCTAACAAATGGTTTTGTCACATAGATGGTTTAGGGTTTTAGATTATCTATAAAGTCTCTCGTACACTCTGCACACTTTGGTGGTGAAAATTTTCTGATTTGGTAAAAATTCCAAACGAAATATCTACTCTTTCCTCCTTTTCAGCCGACCTTTCAATTTCCGACCTTGCCGATGAAGAAATTTCTGTCGATTTCCAAGGCCTCCCATGTTAATAAGGCGAGTTTTAGTTTTCATTTATTATTTTTTAAATTTATTTTTTGCTTATATTTATTCATTACTAACACTTTTACTAAGTGTCGTTACAGGTACATGGAGTTACTTTTCTAAGAAGACACTCAAATCGAAATTTGAAGATCTTGTAAAATTCTTTATTGTATTTATTCATTTTAGCTAATTATAGGTAAATATTAGTCCATCTCGTAAAGTTTTAGCTAAATGATAAACAAATATTATGTTGTTTTGTAAAAGTCTTTTCTTGGATACTTCGAGTTTTGGAGAGTCCTTTTCTCTAACTTTAAAGAACTGGGACATTCATTTTATCTCCTCAATTAAAAAAATGAGTTCAGTCAAAAATCACAGTTGTGGACTCCGAAGGATGCCCAACTCCTTCCCTTTGGAATAGCTTGAATTCTTATATAGAATCTAATTGATTTTGTAAACTAAATATGTTTTTAATTAATAGGTTTCCTGATTTTTCTAAAATTAGGCGGTGACTCTCTAAAATATATTTTAAATTACTATTTAATTATTATTTTTTGAGTCTCAAAGTTGTGTTCTATCGTCAAAAAATAGGATCATAATAGAATGTCGACTCTGCTGGGGATTAATGGTTTTAACCATTATGGATTCACTTTTTTCAATTGAAAAGATTTTACTTTTTTATAATTTTTTGCTTTTTATTTATACCTTGAATAGTTTTTTGCTTATTTGTAAATTGTATATTCTTTACATTATATGATTTTTCATTTATTATACGTACATTGTCATTGCACTCATGTCATGGATTTTTCCAAAAGACAAGTAGTTTGTATTAAGTATAACGCAGTTATGTGAGTATTCACAACTGTTTTTTAGAAAAAATCCTACTTTTTGAAGCAAAAAAGTGAGTAATTGATTTGCTGTCGGTCAACAATCAATTGTTATTTCAGCCCGAAATTGTTCACTAGAATTTTCAATCTCTTACCAAAAATCACTCTAGTCTACCTAGCGTAGAGCGAATCTAAATCCCTCAATTAGGCACTGACATAAATTGGCCCGATGCTCAAGGATATCGGGTCCATTAGCAAGACCACCTTGTGTTCAAATTGACCCACGGCTTAAAAGGACAATCATCCAACTATTTGTTTTAATTTAAAGAATGTGTATGTTGAGTTGTATGAAATAATTTCCTTCTAGATTGGGAATTTATTATTTTTATTGATAGTTTCTTTTATTGTAATCAAAATAAGATCTTCATCCGAAAGACGTTAAAAAATGACAAGAAATTCAAGATTGGAGGACCAATGAGGTGGCTTAGTTTAGTTTGTACCCCTGTGTGGGACTGATATTTATTTATACATTTCTCCCATATTTCGTATCCTCATTTAGTTTATTCATAAACTTATATAAATATATTTTTGGGGCAGTGGAGCATTTCACAAACGACATACACATTCTTCAATTGTTAGGCTTACCTTTGGCTTAAAAGGTCACGTGTATACTAGGGCGTACTATGCATCATTTACGTGCTAAATGCTATCTAATTTGCTTTATCCATGCTTATTTGATTTTTGTGTTTAATACAAATATTTTGCTTTAAACATGATTTATTTATTCCAAAGGTTAGAACTATGTTTGACCTGATTCCTGTCTCAACAGGATATGTAGGCATTTCACTGGTTCAGTCATATTTTCTATAAGCTTTTTAATCATTTTTAATAGAAACTGGGGAAGTTTTTTTGAGAAAATCTCAAAATTTCTATAGAAGATGATATTTGCTACAAAGTTGAATACACAGACTTTTCAAAGTTGAAATAGGGGCAGAATTTTCGAGAAGATCTCAAAAATTTCATACTAAACAGCAACATAATTTACATAAGTTCAAGTGATTTTCTATATTCAAACTGGGGCGGAATATTTGAAGAAGGTCCTCAAAATTTTTACCAAAATAGCAAGGAGAGACAACATCTAATATTGGACTCCATAAAACGTAAAAAAGACAAATTAGGGGAGGCTTCGACTAAGTTATCACACTCCTCCACTTTATTCTTTTTTCATAACTATTTTTCTTTCACATATTTCTCATCTCCTTGCAGGAAAATATATTTATCGGAAATGGTCATAATAATGTATAGTTCTCATAAATGATTGGGAGAACACATGATTTTTAGAGATATTCTTGAAAATAATGCAACAAATGTCTTCATAGACAATCAAGTGGCCACAATACGTCATTTCATTAATTGAAAAATGCTCTCTAATTGAAGACGTCAATCAACATCAGACTTATGAGGCATCACTTTGAGTTTGTTTGTATTTTTGCATTGCATATATTTGACTTTTTTTCAAAGATGACACATTTTATATCATATTAGGATGAACTACACACACCTGATTCTCATTCCTCGGGTTGAGATACGTAGGCAGCCTCTTGGGTTTGATATCCCTTATTCAAAAAATAAAATAAATGTAGTTTTTTAAGAATCACATATTTGACTTGGTTGGTGCCAACACAGTTAGGAATGTGCAAAATAATTTGTATAATTACAAATATTAACGTCGGGGTGAACCATAAATTTTTTTGGTACCTCTTAGTTGTATCTTTACGACAATTGAGAATATTCTCTTGCATGCATTCAAGATAAGAATAAAACCGATCTCATTGTTTTATATGCATTATGTGGTGAGCTTTTAGATTAAATTCAATAGTATTGCATTATTGATCTAGAACTTGGCCTAAGTGTTTGTTGAGGCAAAATTTTGAGTAATATTTAGTTTGGGAAAGGATCACAGGCCAACTTTGATCCGTTTGTGCCTTTCATTGCCTACCAAATAATATTAACCCCTAGTGTGTCCCACTTTGGATAACCACATCTTAGCCTATACCCTTCAGAATGCTTACATGCACTATCCCTCTTTTAACCGACTTCCTTGAGCGCACTGAAGATGTGCAAATTATGAAAGAAGATTCAAATTTGAAGTTGTCAAAGACAAAAGATGCAAAGTTCCTGAAAGTCAAAGATCTAAAACGACTTCAAACAAAAGGAGTCAAAAACTCTCCACAAGGTCAAGACAAGGAGAAATTCCAACAGAAACAATGATGAAAACTACTCCAACAATAATGAAAAAACTTCAAAAGAAAGAAGAAAACATCAAAAAAAAAGGGAGAGAAGACTCCGGCCAGCAATAATTCAAAAGAAGTTGAAACAAAGAAAGGGACAACAAAGAAGTTCAAGCACCAAAAATACAAGGAAAGTACAAATTCAGTTTAACGCTCAAGGAGGGATTAAGTTACTTTTATCCCAAATGAAAATCCTACCCCTTCCAATATGTACATTACAAGCCGATAACAAATCCCGCATGATCTCATCCCAAATGTTCTCGCTTTCATGGAGATTTACATGAAGGCCAAGCATATAGCATCACAATTGCAGCATTGAATATTCTTCTGAGTGTGAGTATACTTTAAAAATGTCCTCAAATTAAAAAAAATTTAAATGTATACAAATGATAATTTTTTTATGGTAAGGGAACTTGAAAAATGAGGATAGGTATAATTAAAAACCTTTATTTGAAGCAAGAAGAATAAATCTTATCGATACTTAGGCATGTTTGTGTCACGACCTAAATCCATTGTGAGTGGCACCTACACTAAACTCACAGTGGGAGAATGAAATAATCAAATAAATCAACCCAATACTTAACCAAAATTAGGAAACTAAAATAATTCTCATTAATTAAACGAACAATCCATATCTTTAAAATGAAAGTAAGAACAACTTGCAAAAATGAAAAACCCCTAGAATCGGAAAGTCATCATACCAAAACTCTACTAATTGTCTGAAAGAAGGGGATGCAACCGCAAAATAAAATAATATCTAACTCCAAATAATGGACCAAAAATAAATGAAGAACTCATGGTATTCCAGAAGATGCAGCTCACCCTTGAGTTTAGATATTGCCTCACAGCTGAGGTCTCAAAATAGTCACCAGAATATGCCCTGTACTCAATAAAAAAAGAGCACGTGTAGTATCAGTACATAAGAAACAATGGTATACTGGTAGGATCATCGGCCAATCCAAAATAAAAATATGAACATATAACTATAATGTAGTACAACAAAACAACCATGGTTCCCTATTATGCAACTCTAAACCAAGTTCATAATCATTTAACCATGTAATTTGTACTACATGAAATTCAGTCAAGTGAGTCAACAAGAATAACAAGTCAAACCAACTATAACCACCAATAAGACTCCAAGTCAACAATCCTGACTTGACAACCATATAAGTCATGTCCAACTACACAAGTAACAGACAACATAGAGTAATGTCACATCTTACAGGTAATCCGGACCACCCAAGGATCCCTAGGAAGTTAACTATGGAAATTAACATGTATCCTGGTTTAAATGATAAACCACCTTAGCACTAAAGCACATCAACCCTGTCACTCAAGGACCAACATTTATATCAAGTAAACAATGAATCCTGGTTCACTCAAGGAACCAACATTATGCCAATTAAACAGTTAAGCCCGGATCGCTCAAGGAACCAACATGTATGTCAAGTAAATAATGAATTTTAGTTCACTTAAGAACCAACATATATGCCACTTAAATAGTTAAGCCCAGTTCACTCAAGGAACCAACATAATCAAGAACACGTAATCCCCGATTAACTCAAGGAACCATCACACTCACTAATTACCTATACACACAAGCTAAAGGTCTTATGGTCTCCCACTAGCCATGACCCGGAGGGGACGAGCTCTTGTCCATGTACCAAATCTCATACATCAAGTATCTTCCAACCTTATACCAAACAATCTGGTGGAGATGTCCAAATACTGGTACATTTCACAATTATAACACATATAAATTCAATCACAACCACAATGATAATAGAATAACACTTGTAAAAATCAACAAGCTTTCAAATAGACTCATTGCATGTGATTAACACTTAGGATATCATTTAACAATCATTCCCTTTTTCCTAAACATGTATTGTGAAAGTAATACTAAGGAATAATTATCATGTACACATAATAAAAATTGGATCTTAACTATATTTAAACCATCACCTACCTCAATCCAAGCCTGAAATGTTCTACTTAACTTGAGATTTCCCATTTCTTGCAACCTTGGCTTGATTGTGGTGTAAAAACAGGAATGTCAATGCATAATCAACCAAATGACCTATAATATCGCGGATTGTAACCTAATATCAAACTCCAAGGCCAATTTCATGATCATCCCACCTATTCTAGGACTTTTCCACCATACATTCACCTTAAAACTACCAATTCATAGTTGCATTAGTGAATTATGGTCATGCAAGAGTAAATAATCAACCTTTAACTATAATCCCAAGGTTTTACACCCAATTTACCCCCTTGCACCAAACTTTACAACTAGGTCAAGTTAAACCCTCCCCACAACCTGTAAGCTGGTGATTTTAAGAAATAAGAATCAAAACACTAGTTAGTGGGGATAAAATACTTACCTTTACGAAGAATTTAGGTGCAAAATTGTTAGAATTTTCCCCAAATCACCACACCCTTCCCTAAAATGTGTTTGTGAAATAATGAATGTTTTTGGGAAAGTTTCTGCATTAACAATTATTTACCCTCCTATAGAGACCCAATGTCGCTATAGCGGCACCACCGTAGCGGAAGCCTCCTGTTGTAGTGGGATTGACCGCCTTTGACTCTCTCTATAGTGGGAATTATTTCACTATAGCGGTAACCGCATACCAGCCTGCCACCCGCTATAGCGGATGTGGCAAGGTATAAACTCAAAAAGTCTCTCAATTTTGCCTTTTTTGCAATATACTCTTGTACCATGACATTCCGGACTTACCCCTTTACATCAAGTTTGATATCGAGAGCTCTACTTACCCGAATTCACTTTTGAAAAGTTCTACAAATTTCTTATCATCTTAGCTAACATAAAAACAAAGTAAATTTTATTGAATTTACCTAATCCCTTCCTGGATTTCCTTAGACCACACCTTGCTTGAATTTTGTCCAAGAATAGCCTGGCTTGAAAATTTTAACTTCCAATTCTGAAAAAGTTATAACCCAAATTCTTACACGATCTGCTCACCATAACGAAGGGAAGGATCATTACAACAGATATTAATTTACCCATCATTCATCTCTGAATGATCAAATAAGAAAAATAAGCCAAGTTAAGAAAATAAATAGTACCTGAATCCTCAAAAAAGTGAGGTTACTCGTACCTCATGTCCTTCTCAGTTTCCCAAGTGGCTTCTTCAAATTGATGATGCTTCTATTGAACCTTTACCGATCTAATCTCCTTTGTCCTCAACTTCCGGATATCCCGATCAAGAATGGCAATAGACTCCTCCTTATAAGTAAGATCATTTAACAAAACTAAAACCCACTTGATAATGTAATTCCCATCCACATGGTATCTCTTAAGCATGGATATATGGAATACCAGATGGACTCTCAACAATCTTGGCAGCAATGCTAATCTGTATGCTATTGGCCCCATATCTTTGAGAATCTCGAATGGACAATTATACCAAGGGTTAAGCTTGCCCTTCTTGATGAACCTCGTGACTCTTTTCACAGGTTACACTCTTAGCAAAACTTGTTCAGCAACCTGGAATGAAATATCCCTCACCTTTCGGTCTGCATACTGATTTTTCCTACTCTGGGATGCCAATAATTTGGTTTGGATACATCTCATATTTTCCTGAGCTTCCTTTACCAATTCAGTGTCCAGAGGTTTTACATCATCAGCCTCAAACTAGCCTATAGGCAATCTATACCCCCTCCCATTGAGTGCCTCGAATGGAGCCATATCAATGCTAGAGTGGTAACTGTTATTGTATGGGAATTCATACAATGGAAAGAACTGGTCCCAATGGCCACCAAAGTCGATCACACATGCCCTCAGTATCCTCAAGCACCTGAATTGTCCTCTCTAACTGTCCATCAGTCTGAGGATGAAAGGCTGTGCTAAAAGTGAGTTATGTGCCCAACTCTTCGTGCAACCTACTCCAAAATTTCAAAGTGCACAGCGTACCTCTGTCTGAAATGATGGAAAGTGGCACCCCATGTAGCCTCACTATCTCCTTGATGTAGATCTTGGCTAACTATTTAGAGCTATAGTCCACTCTAACTGGAATAAAATATGCTGATTTAGTTAACCTATCCACTATAACCCATATTGAGTCATACTTTCCCAAGATCTTAGGAAGACCTACAAAGAAGTCCATAGCTATCCTCTCCCACTTCCACTCAAGAATGGGCATCCTTTGGAGTAAACCCACAAACCTTTAATATTCGTACTTTACCTGCTGACAATTGTGACATCTAGATACATACTCCTCTATGTTCTTCTTCATCCCAGGCAACCAATAAAGTTGCCTCAAATCTCGGTACATTTTGGTCACACCTGGATGAATAGAATATCGCACACTATGAGCTTCAGCTCGCACATTCTGAATCAAATCACTAAATCGAGAAACACATACTCGCCCTCTAAACCATAATACTCCACACGAATGAAGTATGGAATCCGAAGCCTCACCAGACACCAGTTTCTTCTGGAGTTTATTCAATTGCACATCCTAAAACTATTTGGCCTTGATTTCATCCAGAAATGTTGACTTCACTCAATACTATCCAACACTCTACCCTTTTCTTAAATACCAAACTGCATGAACTTGGATGCTACAGTTTGAAACTCCCTAGCCAAGGGCCATCTTGACACTCTCAAACAGGCCAAACTGCCCATACTTACCGCTTTTCGGATCAATGCATCTGCCACTACATTGTCCTTACCTGGATGATACTGGATGATCATATCATAGTCTTTAAACAACTCCATCCATCTCCTCTATCTCAAGTTTAAGTCCCTTTGCATGAACACATGCTGCAGGCTATGATGGTCTGTGAATACTTCATACTTAACACCATAAAGATAGTGTCTCCAAATCTTAAGTGCAAGCACCACCGCTGCTAAGTCCAAATCATGGTCCGGGTAATTATTTTCATGAGACTTCAATTGCATCAAAGCATAAGCAATGACATTCCTGTCCTGCATCAACACATCACCTAAACCCAAATGTGAAGCATCACAAAATATAACAAAATCCTACCTTCAACGGTAATGAAAGAATAGGAGCTGTAGTCAAAAATGTCTTGAGCTTTTTTAATCTCTCTTCACAATTTTCTGACCAAACAAATGGCACCTCCTTCTAAGTTAACCTTGTCAAGTGAGTAGGAATAAAAACAAAATTCTTGAGAAACCTGCGATAGTAGCTAGCAAGACCCACGAAGCTCCTAACCTCAGTCACAGAGCTAGGACAAACCCAACTTTTAACCGCCTCAATCTTTTGGTGATCTACCATCACCCCTTTTTATGAGACCACATGCCTTAAGAAGGCAACTGAAGACAACCATAACTCACATTTTGAGAACTTCTTTCTAATACTTATCGAAGTGACATTTTTTTCCTGTTTGATTGTTTATCTATCAAAGTGACACGTTGGGTTATTACTTTGCCAAAATGAACTTCATTTTTTGGATTGTCATTCCATTCGAAATGATGTGTTAAATCATCATCTCATTTTAGTATGGCGTAAAAAACCAAGCTTGCATAATTAATGTTTGTATTATGTTGAATTTTGCTACTAATAATTTTACTTTAGATTTGTGATACATTATCCACCAGCATCAAAGGGATGACCAATTATCCAAATTGATATCAAGGTGACTCCAATCATCCAAATAAGTGTCAAGGTGACTCCAGTCATCCGGATTGGTGTCAAGGTGACTCCGTTTATTCAGACTAGCATCAATATAATGACTAATTATCCAAATCGATGTCAATGTGGCTCTAATTATTCAAATTGGCGTCATGGTGACTTCACTCAATTCTCATTGTCAAAGTGACTCCATCTATCCAGACTGGCGTCAAAGTGACTCCACTCAATCCATAGGGTCAAAATGACTCCACTTATTCAGATCAGCATCAAGGTGACTCTAATTATTCAGATTTAGTGTCAAGGTGACTCCACTCAGTCTAAAATAGTGTTAAGGTGACTCTATGTATTCAGATTGGGGAATTCGCCTTTCAACGAGACAAGATTGGGTCATCTACCTTTTAATAAGACATGATTGGGTCGTCCTTATTTCTAAGAGATAAGATTAGCTTGTCCACTTTTCAAAAAGACAAGATTGGGTTATCCATCTTTCAATGAAACAAGATTGGGTTGTCCGTCTTTTAACGATACAAGATCGGGTCTGTCTTTTGATGAGACAAGATTGGATCTTTGCCTTTCAAAGAAATAAGATTGGGTCGTACGCTTTTTAACGAGACAAGATTGGATCATCCGCCTTTCAACAAGACAAGATTGGGTCGTTCTCCTTTTAATAAGACAAGATTGGGTTATCTACTTTTTAATGAGACAAGATTAGGTTATCCTCCTTTCAACGAGACAAGATTGAGTCATCTGTCTTTCAACGAGATAATATTGGATTGTCCATCTTTCAAAGAGACAAGATTAGGTCATTCACCTTTCAAGGAGACCAGATTGGATCGTCCACTTTTCAGTGAGACAAGGTTAGGTCATCTGCTTTTCAACGAGACAAGATTGGATCGTTTGCCTCTTAACGAGACAAGATTGGGTTATCCACTTTTCAACAAGGCAAGATTAGATCGTCCACCTTTTAATGAAGCACTATTGGATCGTCTGCCTTTTAATGAGACAAGATTAGGTCATCTGCCTTTCAAAGAGACAAGGTTGGGTCATTCGCATTTCAACGAGACAAGATTAGGTCATTCACCTTTCAATGAGATAAGTTGGGAAGTCATCCCATGAAAAATGGTATATCACATTCAAGTTAGGTCATCCACCTTGCAATGAGACATGTTATATTATCACCTCATTCAAAGTGATATATTAAATGCAAGTTAGGTCATCCGCCTTTTAAGGAGTCAAGATGGGAAGCCACATCATTCATAGTGGAATATCATGTTAAAGTTGGGTCATCCGCCTTTCAACAAGACAGGTACTCAATCTTGCCTTTCTGATGTCTCACAGTTTGATACTGGGGCAATTTTGGAAAACAATGTCAAAGGTACATGATTATTTTTCATCCTAAGAATATTACTTCCTCGTTTATAATCTTTCTTTTAAGATAATTCAATCTCGCCGGTAGATGGAGAGTGATTTCAAAACTCTTTCAAAGTCTGGCATCATTCTGTACATATGACATTCCTTTTCTTATGGAGCCAAAATTAGTTTCTCATCAACGTCTTCACTCATAGATTCTTTCATCTTCTTTTAGTGAAGAGGGGCAGTTGTTGACATCCAATTTTGGCATGATATTTTTAAAATTAATATTTTGAAACCTTTTATTCATTAAATTGAACAAAATATAATTTTCTCATATTTTTCAATGTTAACACAATTTATTGATAATTATTCTCATTTTTTAAAATATTGAGATTTTTATCATTTTTTTAACATTTTAGTTAATCTTACTTATCATTAATTTTTATTGCAATCATTTGCACATAAACTAATAATGTTTCATTTTTGTTAAATAATTAGTCTTATTAAAATCATATTTTTTTACATGTTATTAGACACATTTTTATTATTTTAAGCACAGTCCATTAATACATAAAGGCGGCGAGAAGATATTTTTACACAAATAAATTAAATAACACATGATTTAAGATAAATCATAATTTTAAGCACATAGTTTTGATAGCCCATGATTTTCAACAAATAATTTTTCCAAATAGATGGTTTAGGGTTTTAGATTATCTATAAAGTCTCCCATAAACTCTATACACTTTTTGGTGGTGGAAATTTCCTGATTTGGTAAAAGTTCCAAAAGAAATATCTAATTGCTCTCCTCCTTTTAAACCGACCTTTCTATTTCTGGCAAAGAAACAACCTACACCATTACTGCCTCTCTCTCCCTCACCTTCTTCTCTAAGTAGTTACCACCAATAACAACTCCAACCAACCACCAAACATCAATCCTAGAAAACTCCAACTGATAAACACCACGATGAAACTCCAAGATTGCCCTCTCCCCGTTACTACTTCGACCATAATGTAATGACCCTTCTGGTCATTGTCATATTTTTTCTTTCTTTATACTATTTGAGTGTTCCTATAGCGGTCCTAAGCTATTTATTGCTTGCTGGGACTGGTGGTTTGATGCCCTGGTTGTTTGTTAGGTCGTAACGACCATTTCCTTATTTTAGAGCTTAAACTTAGGAAATCATTGACTTCGGTCAACATTCTTGGTAAAGATGGTCAAAATCAAATTCCGATAGTTCCGTTAGCTCCGAAGCATAGATTTTGGTCTAGCTGAACCCTTGGTCGGGGCCTGGGAGTATTTGGTTTAGTTTTGTCTTGTTGTTTGTGTTTTTTGGCCAGTTAAACTTGGAAGTTTGCCTTTGGTCAATATTCAGAGAAGACAGCCTCAGATGGAAATTCCGTCAGTACTGTTAGCTCTAAAATGTTAACTTTGGTCTAGAAGGACCTTTGGTTTCGGTCTCGAGGCTTCCAGACTCATTTTTGGCCCTTAGGTTCCAATTTGGAAAAGTTGGTCATTTGCGCGTGGGGCCCATTTTAAATTAAATCGACTTCCATTAGGAATTTTATCAATTATATTGAGTCCAAAATGCTATTTATGGTGCAGTAGCATAGTTCGTTTGTATGTGGGGGTTCCGAATGAGTCCCGTGAGCCCATCCAGAGACATTTAGCCTTAATCTTCTCCTATTGGTTGTTGTTACAGTTGCAGGCCTCGGGCATTAATTGTGACTATGAGGGAGGCCATGCAATTGCGATGGTCTTCAAATTTTGGCAATGCGACCGCGAGGGTCCCTTCACACGACCGCGATTAAGGGCCTGTGAACCCATCCTCCTTTGTTTTATGCGATCGTGATGCTTCTTTTGCGACCAGGATGAAGCCCCTGCCTTCTTGTTCCTCACAACTGCATGGCTAGACATCATAATTGAGATGGTCTAGCCACCATGGTCCTTGCGACCACATGAGGTCCCTTCGCGATCGCAAAGAAGGACCCCTAGCAGTATAAATATTTTCTCCTTCATTTTCTTCACCTCTAAATCAAATTCCTCCATAGATTTCGAGCTCCAAGCTCCATTCTTCAGCTTTTTTCATCCTAAGGCTTGGTGGTGAACATTTTCTTTGTCCGTGATCATTTTTTGTCTTCTAAATTGGTAAGTTCCCTCTTAAATTTCGTAAATTCTCTTTCGATTCCCTCTTTGAATTTTGAGTTTCCATGGGCTATTTTGGGCTCTTTTGGTGGTCGATTCTCGCTCAATTTTGGAGCATGTACTCCTAGAAGTGTTTGGAACATTGTTGTGATTTTCATTTCTGTTTTTGGGTTACAAGGCCCATGGGCCCGCTTGTGAACCGAATTTAGACCCGGCTAAACTTTTAGCAATATGGTTGTCATTAGTAATGTTTTAACACGTAGATTATATTTGTGATAGTTTGACTGATGTTCAAAGCTTCTTGGAGCATTTTGAGCTTGGACAACGTCATTCCAGCAGCTTGTCATTGGACGATAGGTAAGTTATAGTTTCCTCTATATATACTTTGCGTATATAGGCTATAATTGCACTATCTAGTATCCTTGGGTTGAGTATTCTAGGTTGGCACCCCCAGACTTTGTCCATTTCTTCTGTCCCTCTTATTTTCTTGCGTTGGTTGTAGTAATTTATCTAGTGTTGTAGGATTACCCGTATGGCCCGTGTAGCCCTTTTAATTGCCTCTGGACCATAAATGGTGGGTTATTTGGGAATGTACATGAGTCCCTAACATCGAATTATGTTATTAGAACCGGTTATCTATGTTGTAGACCGATTTAAGCATGTGAAGAGCCAATAGGTTATTTGTGAGCCATTGGGCTATTAATTATTCAGTCGTATTATTATCATCATCAGAAATGGATTTTCTGCATTGTTTTACTACTATTATGGTTGCGGGCCTATCTATTACTGGTTTTCTAACTTTGCATGGCCCCGAGGGCTCGTTTTCTGTATAAATGGTTATAAAATGGATTTAAACTATTATATGGATCTTTTTGGAGTAAAAGAGACTTTCAAAATAATTTTTTCCCACTGATTCTAGACTCAGCTAGGCCAGAGTGCTAGATATAATTAACTATTGATTTTAAGACTATACTAGGTTCGGCTTGGATGGAGCTCTAGACTTGATTTTTCCACTTATTTTAGACCCAGTTCGAGTCTGGGCACTGTTATTGAGATATGGAGAGATAGTATATATTCACGGAGACCTCTATGGACCTTGCCGATCTAAACTAGGGGCTACAAGCTGAGAGTATCCGAGGAGGGGTATACAGAGTAGTAGAGGTATATGGGGGAAGCCTTACATAGGTCCTACCTGCTAGGCCTACGGGCATCAGAGGAGGTGCATATGGTACCATAGTGACTTTTGAGCACATCATACCATATCATGCATTGTGTTTGATTCCACCCTTGTTTGCTAATTATTGAGTGTATGCTTTGATAGTATGGGATACCGAATGGTTTGTCTTCACTTATATGTGTTCCTCAGGTGTATGGGCGCCTATTGGGACAGTAGATAGATTAGTTTACTCTCTTCTATTGTAGTATATGTTTATGTCTTAGCTACTTGTGGGTTTTTATTCGATCATCCTTACCTTGTGTGATTCACTGCTAGCATGTCTATGTTCAGTTACTTTCCTTGCTTTCATTTTTACTTGAGGTTACCGGTATACCACTATCCTTCTTAAACTTTCTATTTATATATTATTGTTGCTACGATCCAAGTGTGTTCTTCTTTCCTTCACCTGTGTTCTGTGCTATATATATATATATCTTCTGTGGCTAGCTTAGTTTGATTGTATTCTCTGGTATTCTATTTGTGCTAGTTTTTGTGTACTATTTTTTGTTTGCTTTTGTGACTACCTTTTTTCATTCTTCTATTTACTACGTTTATATCTTATATGCGCTCAGTCGGCCTATGATGCCTACAGGGTACCTGTTGCTTTACAATTGGTGCTCATAGTATACTTCTGTATTTTCATGGTTCAAATCCTAGTGTGAGCTTTCACTGTTGATAGCGTGAAGACTCGTGAAGCTTTCCAGGCATCCGAGACTTAAGGTGAGCTCCTGGCGACCGGGGCTTAACTTTTATCTCCTCTTTTGTACTATGTACTCTTTTGTTATTCAGAGACAGATGTATATATATACTTTTGTACCCTTTGTACTCTGTATTTAGTAGCAGCTCTTATATTATGACACAAGGTAATGGAATTGTCTAGTTTTCCTATATATATATATATATATATATATATATATATATATATATATATCCCAGTTGCTATATTTCTTTACTATTATATCTTGCTTTCGCTTATATTTTGTTCTTTCACTTGCTTATTTAGCTAGTAGCCCATTACTAACCATTCTAGGCTATGGGGATTGGGTAGCCTACAGGGGGTTGTAGGTGCCATCATGACCTAAGAAATCAAGTCGTGACAACCCAGTTATGATAGAGGTGGAGCAGAAGGCTTTGGGAAAATTTCTGAGATTGGCTCCGTCGAGGTTCTCCAGTACTCTTGGTTAGGATCCATATGATTTCATTTCTACTTGTGAGGAGATTCTAAATCATCTGGGGTTATTGGAGACTCACGGGGTTGGTTATAGTACCTATCAGCTGGAGGACCCAACTAACCTATGGTAGAGGGCCCAGGTAGCTTGCAGAATATTTACATCTCCTCAGTTGATTTGGAGAGAGTTTTATGAGGCCTTTATGATCAGGTTCTTACCTCATAGTGATCGTGAGAGTCACAGATAGTAGTTCACCAGACTGATATAGGGATCTATGTTCGTATCTGAGTATGAGACCCGTTTTCACCAATTGGCTCCATTTGGGGCTACGATCATTCCTACAGAGCTAGATAGAGTTTGACAGTTTGTTTGGGGGTTAAGGACAAATCTTAGACAGACCACTAAGATATTAGTTGCCAATGCGCAACCTTTCCAGGCTATAGCCGATCATGTTCGTACTATGGAGGATTTACACCGTCATGATTCGGGGGCCAGAAATAAGAGGCCATGCTATCAGGGAAATTTCAGTGGTTTCTATTTTGGTGGCAGAGGTTCAGGCTAATTGGGCCGAGGGTATCAGCCACAGCAACATCAGGGTCAGTCTAACCGGCCAGTTCAGACATTACTTTAGGATTCAGGTGGGCCATAATTTGAGCAAGATTAGAGAAACCAACATAGTTATAGTGATCAATCTTCAAGGGGTATATCTTCTGAGGCATCAAGTCATGGTTGCCATACCATTTTATCTAGTTTGTCCTGACAAGACAGTTTTTCATGGCCTTGCTATGAGTGTGGTGTTATAGGTCACTATGCCAAAGAGTGTCCACAATGGGGTTCAGTTTAGCCAGCCACTCAGCTGGCTCAGCTATTGAGAGCAGTACAGCCATCGATTTGAAGGGGTGGTGTTCAGGATAGAGGAGGTTCCCAACATAGAAGGACAGGTGGTAGGGATGGTGATCAGTTAGGTAAAGGTCCACGTCAATTTCTATGCAGTCTCTGGTAGACCGGAGGTAGAGGCATCATATGCGGTGATCACATATATGATTTATGTATGCCGCCAGTCAACTTTAGCTTTATTTGACCTTGGCTCTACAGGCTCGTATGTTTCTACCTACTTTGTTCCTTATTTAGGGTTGGCTAGTGAGTTGTTATCTGTTTCAACTTCAGTAGGCGATTCTTTAGTAGTGGATCAGATTACAAGATCTTATTTGATTATTGTTGGTGGTATTGAGACTTGGGCTGACCTAAGCCGTGCCCAGTGTATCCTCAATTGTATGGCAGGGTTCTGTTAGCCGTGCACTGTCTGGGGTCATTTCTTGCCTTCATGCTAGGAAGTTGATTTCTCACAGGTGTTTGGCTTATCTAGAATATGTTCAAGATGCTAGCACTAACACGTCTTCTATTGAGTCAGTTCCTGTGGTCACAGATTTCATAGATGTGTTTCCGATTGACCTACGTGGCCTACTACCTAAGTGTGATATTGACTTTTCTATTGAGTTAGAGCCGGGCACTAGGCCCATTTCTATTACTCCATATCGTATGGATCTAACTGAGTTGAGGGAGCTTAAGGATCAGGTATAGGACTTGTTAGCTACGGGTTTTATTAGGTCGAGTGTGTCACCTTGGGGTACTCCAATTCTGTTTATGAAGAAGAAATATGGGTCAATGCTGATGTGTATTGTTTATCGATAGCTGAATAAGGTGACTTTGAAGAATAAGTATCTGATGTTGCATATTGATGACTTATTTGACTAGCTTCAGGGTTTTGTCATCTTTTCTAAGATAGATCTGAGGTTAGGCTACGACCAGTTAAGGATTAAGATGGAGGACATCCCTAAGATAGCATTCAGGACACGTTATGGCCACTGTAAGTTCCTGGTGATGTCTTTTAGGTTGACTAATGCCCCCGCAACATTCATGGACTTGATGCACAGGGAGCTCCAACTGTATCTAGATTCATGTATGATAATATTCATTGATGACATAATGATATACTCGCCGATTAGAGATAAGCATGAGCAGCACTTGAAGGTTGTACTCTAGACTTTGAGAGATCATCAGATTTATTCCAAGTACTCAAATTGCGAGTTTTAACTTGAGTCAGTAGTATTCCTAGGGAACGTGGTGTCTAAGGATGGGATTAGAGTAGACCCAGGGAAGATTTCAACCGTTCGTGATTGGCCGAGGCCTACTACTCCTACTGAGGTTCGCAGCTTTGTTGGGTTGGCAAGATATTATAGGCAGTTTGTTGAGGGGTTTTATTCCATAGCAACACCTTTGACTAGGCTGACTAGGAAGGATGTCCCATTTCAGTGGTCGAATTGGTGCGAGGACAGTTTTCAGATGCTTAAGGTCTCATTGACTTCAGCTTCTGTGTTGGCATTGCTAGTAGAGGGTCAAGGATTCTTAGTGTATTGTGATGCTTCAATAGCTGGTCTTGGTTGTGTGTTGATGCAGCAGGGTCATGTGATATCTTATGCGTCAAGACAACTAAAGGTTCACGAGTGCAACTACCCTACTCATAACTTGGAGTTGGTAGCGATAGTCTTCGTACTCAAGATTTGGAGGCATTACTTATATAGGGTTCACTGTGAGATCTTCACCGATCATCGTAGTCTTTAGTACATTATGAGTCAGCGAGAGCTGAACTCTAGGCAGCGGAGATGGGTCGAGTTACTGAAGGACTATGACTTCACTATTTTGTACCATTCGGCCAAAGCAAACATGATAGCGGATGCCTTGAGCCAGAAGATAGTGAGTATGGGCATCTTAGATTCTCTTTTAGTTTTGAAGTGGCCATTGGCCTTAGACATCTAGTCCTTGGATAACTGTTTTGTCAGACTTGACTTATTGGATCCTAGCAGAGTTCTTACCAGTATTGAGGTCCATTCTACTTTGGTTGATCAGATTCAACAGTGTCAGTTTGAAGATCAGCAGTTATATGATATTCGTGATCAGGTTGTTTGGGGTGAGGCCAGCAAGGCTATTTTAGATTTGGACAGTGTTCTGAGATTTGATAGTTGCCTTTGTGTTCCAAGAGTTAGGGATTTGACTCAGTTAATTCTCTATGAGGCATATTATACTAGGTTCTATATCCATCCTGGCGCAGCTATGATGTATAGAGATTTGAGACAACTTTATTGGTGGAGTGGTATGAAGTGGGACATAGTGGAGTTTGTATCTCGGTGCTTGAACTGTCAGCAGGTTAAGTTTGAGCATATAAGACCTGGTGGATTGATGTAGAGACTTCCCATTCTTGAGTAGAAATGGGAGGGGATTACTATGGACTTCATAGTTCAGTTGTTGCATACTTCTCGGGGGTTTAACTCTAGTTGGGTGATTATTGATAGGCTGACTAAGTCTGCAAGCTTCTTGCCGATTCATTCTTCCTATAGTGTAGAGAGATTAGCTCAAATTAATCTTCGTGAAATTGTTCGTTTGCATGGGATCCCAACTTATATCATTTCAGACTGCGGCACTCAATTCACATCTCAGTTCTAGAGGACTATTCAGCGAGAGTTGGGTACAGAGGTTCTACTTAGTACCACATTTCACCCTGAGATAGATGGCCAGTCTGAGAGGACTATCCAGGTCCTAGAGGACATGTTACATGACTGTGTTCTTGACTTTAGGGGTTCATGGGATCAATATGTACCATTAGTGGAGTTTGCGTATAATAATAGTTGTCATTCAAGCATTGGCATGGCACTTTTTGAGGCATTATTATGGGCATTGCAGATCGCCAGTGGGTTGGTTCGATGGGTTACAGTCCAGACCACAAAGTATAGACTTGCTTTGTGATTCCTTAGATTGAGTTTGAGTGATTCAAGATAGACTTTGGGCAGCCCAGAGTAGGCAGAAGAGCTATGCAAATTGTAGACTTTGTGCCTTGGAGTTCAGTGTTGGTGACTTGGTATTTCTCTGTGTATCGCCCATGAAGGGAGTGATGAGATTTTGTAGGTGGGGCAAGCTTATCCCCAGGTACATTGGGCCGTTTGAGATCCTTCAGAGAGTTGGTAGTGTTGCTTATCATCTAGCCTTGCCTCTGATATTTTTAGCTATGCACCCAGTGTTCCATGTATCGATGTTGAGGCGGTATGTTTCGGATGAGTTTCATGTGTTATAGTGGGAGTTGATATAGTTTGATGAGAGTTTGGCCTTTGTTGAGGAGCTTGTAGCTATTCTATCCAAATATGTCAGGAGATTGAGTCTAGAGAGATCCCGGTAGTTAAGGTTTAGTAGAGGCATCGTCTAGTTGAGGAGCTACCTGGAGATCGAGAGAGAAATGCTAGCTTAGTATCCATAGTTGTTTGATCCTTCAGCTACTCTCTTGTTCTTGACTTTCGAGGACAAAAGTCTTTTTAAGTAGTGGATGATGTAATGACCCTTCCGGTCATTGTCACATTTTTACTTTCTTTGTACTATTAAAGCATTCCTATAGCGGTCCTAAGCCATTTATGGCTTGCTGGGACAGATGGTTTGGTGCCCTGGCCGTTCGTTAGGTCATTATGACCGTTTCCCTATTTTAGAGATTAAACTTAGGAAATTGTTGACTTCGGCCAACATTCTTGGCAAACATAGTCAGAATCAAATTTCGACAGCTTCGTTAGCTTTGGAGCATGGATTTTGGTCTAGATGGATCCTTGGTCGGGGTTTGGGAGCTTTTGGTTTAGTTTTGTCTTGTTGTTTGTGTTTTTTGGCCAGTTGAACTTGGAAGTTTGACTTTGGTAAACATTCAGAGAAGATAGTCTCAGATGAAAATTCCTTTTTGGCCCTTAGGTTTTGTTTTGGAAAAGTTGGCCATTTAGGCGTGGGGCCCATTTTTTATTAAATCAGCCTCTATTTTGAATTTTTTCAATTTTGTTGAGTGTGGAATGTCATTTCTAGTGCGGTAGCATAGTTCATTTGCGCGCGCACGGTCCCGGGTGAGTCCCGTGGGCTCATCCGGAGACATTTTGTTTTAAGTTTTTCCTGCGGGTTGCTATTGCAGGTGTAGGCCTTAGGTCTTAATCACGACCGCGAGGGAGGCCACACAATTGCAATGGTCTTCCTCTTTAGGCAATGCGACCACAATGGTCCCTTCACACGACCGCGATGAAGGGCCTATGGACCCGTCCTCCTTTGTTCTACGCGATCGTGATGCTCCTTCTCACGATTGTGATGAAGCCCATGCCTCTTTGTTCCTCATGACCGTGTATCTAGCTATCACAATAATGATAGTCTAGCCAGCGTGGTCCTCTCGACTGCGTAGAGTCCTTCCGCGATCGCGAAGAAGGACCCCTGGCAGTATAAATACTTTCCCCTTTGTTTTCTTCACCTCTAAATCGAATTCCTCCATATATTTTAAGCTCCAAGCTCCATTCTTTAACTCTGGTCATTCCAAGGCTTGGTGGTGAACATTTTCTTAGCCCGTGATCATTTGTTGGCTTCTAAATTGGTAAGTTCCCTCTTAAATTTCGTAAATTCTCTTTTGATTCCCTATTTAAATTTTGAATTTCCATGGGCTGTTTTGGGCCCTTCTGGTGGTTGATTCTCCCTCAATTTTGGAGCATGTACTCCTGGCAGTGTTGGGAACATTGTTTTGATTTTCATTTCTTGTTTCAGCTTGTGGGGCCCACAAGCCCGCTTGTGACCTGAATTTTAACTCGGCTAAACTTATAGCAATATGGGTGTCGGTAGTCTTGTTTTAATGCATAGATTATGTTTGTTATAGTTTGACTATTGTTGGAGCAATTCAAGCTTGGATAATGTCATTCCAGCAGCTTATTATCGAAAGACAGGTAGGTTACAATTTCCTCTACATAGACTCTGTGTATATAGGCTATAATTGAACTATCTAGTATCCTTGGTTTGGGTATTCTAGGTTGGCACCCCATACCTTGTCCGCTTCTTCTGTTCATCTTATTTTCTTGCATTGATTGCAGTAATTGATCTATTTTTGTAGGATTACCCTTATGGCCTCGTGTGGCCCTTGTGATTGCCTTTGGACCATAGATGGTGGGTTATTTGGGAATGTCCGCGATTCCATGATATCAGATTACGTTATTGGAACTGGTTATCTATGTTGTAGAGTGATTTAAGCCTGTGTAGGGCCGATAGGTTATTTGTGAACCGTTGGGCTATTGATTTTTCAGTTATATCATTATCATCATGAGAAAATAATTTTTTGCATTTGTTTTACTACGACTATGGCTGTGGGCCTATCTATCACCAGTTTTCTAACTTTGCATGGCCCCGAGGGCTTGTTTTCTTTATAAATGGTTATAAATGGATTTAAACTATTTTATTGATCTTCTTGGAGTAAAAGAGACTTTCAAAATGATTTTTTCCCACTAATTCTAGACTAGGCTAGGCCAGAGTGCTAGATATGATTTACTACTAATTTTGAGACTATACTAGGCTCGGCTGGGCCGGAGCACTAGACTTGATTATTTCCATTGATTTTAGACTTCGTTTGAGTCCAGATACTATTATTGAGATATGGAGAGATAGTATATGGTCACAAAGACCTCCATAGACCTTGCCGATCTGGACTAGGGGCTGCGGGCCGAGAGTGCCGGAGGAGGGGTATATAGAGTAGTAGAGGTATTCAGGGGAAGTTTTCTATGGGTCCTACCTACTGAGCCTACGGGCGTTGTAGGATGTGCATACGGTACCACGGTCACTTCCGAGCATATCATACCATATCATGTATTCTGTGTTTGATTCCATCCTTGTTTGTTGATTATTGAGTGTATGCTTTAGTAGTATGGGATGCCGGAGGGTTTGTCTTCACTTGTTTGTGTTCCTAGGGTGTATGGGCGCCTATTGGGACTGTAGGTAAATTAGTTTACTCGCTTCTATTGTAGTATATGTTCATGTGTTAGCTACTTGTGGATTTTTATTCGATCATCCTTACCTTGTGTGATTCACTACTAGCATGTCTATGTTTAGTTACTTTCCTTCCTTCCCTTTTAAGTTGAGGTTACTAGTATACCACCATCCTTCTTAAACTTTCTATTTATATATTGTTTTTACAAGGATCTAGGTACATTCTTTCCTTCACCTTTGTTATGTGCTCTATGTATAAGGCCATTTGAGATCATTCAGAGGGTTGGTAGTGTTTCTTATCAGTTAGCCTTGCCTCGGATGTTTTCAACTATGCATTCAGTTTTCCATGTATCGATGTTGAGTCAGTAGGTTCCGAATGAGTCACATGTTTTTCAGTGGGATATAGTTCAATTGGATGAGAGTTTGGCCTTTGTTGAGGAGCCGGTAGCTATACTAGCTAGAGATGTCAAGAGATTAAGGTCTAGAGAGATTCCGGTAGTTAAAGTTCAGTGGAGGCACTATCCAGTAGAGGAGGCTACCTGGGAGATTGAGAGAGATATGGTCTCAGTATCCGCAATTGTTTGAGCCTTCAGGTACTCCCTTGTTCTTGACTTTCAAGGACCAAAATCCTTTTTTAGTAATGGATGATGTAATGACCCTTCCGATCATTGTCGCTTTTTTTTCTTTCTTTGTACTGTTAGAGCGTTCCTATACCATACCTAAGTCATTTATGGCTTGGTTGGGATCAGTGATTTGGTGCCCTAGATCATTGACTTTGGTCAACATTCGTAGTAAACATGCTCAAAATTGAATTCTAATAGTCTCATTAGCTCCGGAGCATGGATTTTGGTCTAGTTAGACCCTTGGCCAGGGTCTGGGAGCTTTCGGCTTGGTTTTGTCTTGCTTTTTGTGTTTTCTAGCAAGTTAAACCTAGAGGTTTTACTTTAGTCAATGTTCAGAGAAGACGGCCTCGGATGGAAATTCTCTCAGTGCCAGTAGCTCCGGAATGGCGACTTTGGGCTAGAGGGATCTTTGGTACGGGTCCTGAGGCTTTCAGACTCATTTTTGGCCCGTAGGTTCCATTTTAGAAAAGTTGGCCCTTTTTGTGTAGGTCCCACTTTTCATTAAATCAACCTCCATTGGGAATTTTATCGATTTTGTTGAGTCCGAAATGTCATTTCTGGGCGGTAGCATAGTTCATTTGTGTACGTAGGGTCCCGGATGAGTCCCATGGGCCCATCCGAAGACTTTTTGGCCTTAAGTTTCTGCGATCGCGAGGGAGGCCAAGTGATCGCAATGGTCTGTCTCATTGGGTATCACGACTACGAGGGTCCTTTCACGCGACTGCGATGAAGGGCATGTGGACCCATCCCCCTTTGTTCTACGCGATGGCGAGGTCCCTTCTCACGACCATGATAAAGCCCCTATTCCCTTGTTCATCATGACCGCATGGCTATCCATCACAACTGCGATGGCCTAGCCAGCGTGTTCATCATGATCGTGTGGTGTCCCTTCGCGCGAAGAAGGACCCCTGACAGTATATAAACTTTCCTCCTTTGTTTTCTTCACCACTAAACCTAATTCTCCATTGATATTGAGCTCTAAGCTCCCCCTTTCCTGCGTGGCTTTATTCCAGAAGTGTTGGGGTGATAATTCCTCATCCGTGATCGTTTCTCCATCATATTTATAAGTTCTAATCGGTTTAAATTCCATAAATTTCTCTTTTGAATTCCCTCTTTGTTTCTCGAGTTTCATGGGTTGTTTTGAGCCATTCTCATAGTCTATTTCCGCTCAAATTCTAAGCATACGCTTCTAGGAATGTTGGGAACTTTATTGTGTATTTCATTTCTGGTTTTGGGTTACGGGGCCCACGGGCTCGCTTGTGACCCAAATTTTGACCCAGCTAAACATTTAGCAATATGGGTATCATTAGTCTTGTTTTAATGCATAGAATTCGTTCTTGATAATTTGACCGATGTTCAGAGCTTCTCGGAGCAGTTTGGGTTTGGACATCGTCGTTCCAACAGCTTGTCATCAGACAACAGGTAGGTTACGATTTCCTTTTCTTAGACTTTGCGTATATAGGCTATAATTGTACTACTTTGCATCCTTAGGTTGAGTTTATTAGTTTGGCACCCCAGACCTTGTCTGCTTTCTTTCTGTCCATCTTATTCATACGTTTCATTGTAGTATTTGATTTAGGTGGTAGCATTACCACTTGTGACCCCGTGTGGCCTTGTATTTAACTCTGGACCATAGAAGGTGGGTTATTTAGGAATGTACGTGATTCCCGGATATCAGAATTACGATTATAGAAGAACTATTTATCTGTTTGTAGAGCGATTGAGCCTGTGCAGGGCCAATAGGTTGATTGTGAGCCGTTGGGCTACGGATTGTGTTTAAGCATACCATTATCATGCATATAAAAAACTTTTCTGCATTATTTACTACTTCTTTTGTTGTGGGCCTACTATAATCGGTTTTCTAAATCTTGCATGGCCCCAAGGATCCGTTTTCAGTATAAATGGTTATAAAAGGTTTTGAAACTGACTTTATGGATCTTCTTGGAGTGAAAGAGGTATAATGATGATTTTATCACCGATTTTCACACTTATACTAGACTCGGTTGTGCCGTAGTGCTAGACATATTTACTACTGATTTGAGATGATACTAGACTCGGTCAAGACGAGCGCTAGACTTGTTTTACTACTGATTTAGACCCGATTATACTACAAGCACCCTTCATTGGGGTTTTGAGACTTGACTTACTGATTTAGACCCAGATAAACACTAAGCACTCATTTTGAGATTACGATTACTGGTTTAGACCTGGATATACTCTGGGCGGTTATATCTGAGATTTAGTATGTGGTCGAGGACCTCGATGGACCTTGCTGATTCAGACCAGGGGCTACATGCTACGAGTGTCAGAGGAGGGGTATATGGTATAGTTGAGATATACAGGTGCGTCATTCCATGGATCCTACCTACTGGGCCTATAGGTGCCAGAGGAGGTACATACAACACTACTGTCACACTTGGTTTCACTATAGCATCATTTCATGAATTTGTGTTTGATTCCACCCTTGTTTGTTGTTTTATGTGTGTACGCTCCGGTAGTATGGAATATCAGAGGGTTTGTTTTCACTTGTATGTGTTCCTGGGGTGTATGGGCGCCGGTTGGGACTGTAGGTAGATTTATTCATGTTATATCCTATTGTAGTACTAGTTTATTCTATAGTCACTTGTGGGTTTTTAATTGATCATCCTTACCTTGTATGATTCACTGCTAGCATGTGTATGATCTGTTACTTTCCTTCCTTCCCTTTTTACTTGAGGTTACCGATATACCGCCATCCTTCTTAAACTTTCTCTTTATATATTATTGTTGCAAGGATCCAGGTGCGTTCTCCTTTCCTTCACCTGTGTTCTGTGTTATATATATATATATATATATCTTCTATAGCTAGCATAGTTTGATTTACTTTTCTGGTATTCTATCTGGGATAGTTTTCGTGTACTATTCTATGTTTGCTTTTGTGACTACCTTCTTTTATTCTGCTATTTATTGCTTTTATATCTTATACACGCCCAGTCAGCCTATGATGCCTATTGGGTACCCGTTGCTTTGCAATTAGTGCTCATACTATATTTTTGTATCTTCCTAGTGCAGATCCTAGTGTGAGCTCTCGTTGTTGATTGCATGGAGACTCGTGCAGCTTTCCAGACATCCGAGACTAGGGTGAGCTCCTAGCAACCGCGGCTTAGCTTTTATCTCCTCTTTTGTACCCTTTGTACTCTATATTTTGTAGTGGCTTCTGTACTGTGATACCAGGTCGTGGATGGTTTGGCTTCCTATATATATTCCAGTTGTTATATTTCTTTACTTTTCTCTGTTGTTTCCGCTTATATATTGCTTCTTCCGTGTATTTAGCTAGCTAGTAGCCCATTACTAACCATTCTGGGCTACGGAGATTGGTACACCTATAAGGAGACTGTAGGTGCCATCATGGCCTAAGAAATCGGGTCGTGACACCTGTACTACCCAACCATAGACAAGCGAAAGTCTTTAAAAACTAATTTATTAAATCATTGAATTACTAACAAAAACTTACAAAAGCTTTACAATAAAATAAAAGGACAACAACTTTCCAAGGACCTAGTGTAAATATGTACAAGAGCTTCTAATGCAATAAAGGATAAACAAAAGATACAGCTTCCACCGTAGGAATAAGATGAGCAGAAGTGGTTGATGAACGCTCGCTGCTTCACATGAGAACTTTAACTGGTCCTGCAATATGGCTACACCCCAAAAACATGTAGCAAGAGTAGAATAAATACAAACACATGTACTGGTAGGTATCATCGGCCAACCAGAATTAGATCATGCAATACCACATAAATTAAATAAGATAAACATGACAACAAATAATTAAATTCACACCAAGTTCACCCTCTTTCTTCTAAGTTCCTATCTCATTCATTACTCCACTTCGATCTACAACAATTGTACTAACACTCTAAGTTCTGATCAACCTTAGCAGTTATCTCTAACCCCTTTAATACAATCATAAGTATTTCACACTTGCACGTATACTCTTTCAAAATCCACACCGAAGATTAGCTACTCATTCAAAATTAGTTGTTAAGTATTACCAACCTTTACCCACTTTCCAAGTTCTCTGAGAGGCCAAAAAGATCAGACAGTAACCTTCATTTAAGGACTAACAATATCAACAGACAAGAGCACAGAAGTCACCAACAGACATCAAATAGGCATATTAATTATCAATTAGACTTTCAAACCATCAAATAAGCATAAACAAGGCTCATATTGAAAATCTCATATAAGGGTAAATTTCACCTTTCATGCTTTACCATTTAGGACATCAACAATTTTATCATCATATCATCACCTCAAGAATTTAGTTCATAGAAGGAACCATAACACCTCATCACAATATAAGAGTAACCACTTTCAATAGTCAAAGGCGTATCCAGGATTTCACCAGGATAGATGCATACTATTACTATTTAATTTTTTCTATTTCTGATCAGGTGTACGGTACCCGCTCGAGGCCCGACTAATTCAAATTTTCTATTTAATTTGATCGAATGCCATTGCAATAACTTGATGAATAAACTACAATCAAACTATTATCACAAATAAATATTATTTTGTTTGTAACTATTGTTTTATCGCATTTTCACTTTTTTTTTACTTGAAAAAGCAACTTTGTTTTGAAATGGTTTTTGACTTGAATTAAATTCAAAACTTATAAAAAAATTCAAATTCAATTAAAACAGAGTCGCCACTTAATTTTTTTAAGAAAAATCAAGAATACCTTTGAAAAATATTCGAAAGATTTAAAACAGATAAAAATCTTTGAATTTAAGAAATCCAGTTAAGAAGTTCGTATTAACATGTTTAGAAGATTTGTAAGACACTAAAAATATCAGCTAACATGCGATTATCTAGCTATTTTTCTAACTTATTTTTTTTGGCTAACTTGTGAAAACATCGTGGGAATTATTTGATAAAAAGAGAATTATTTATGAAATTATTTTCTTTAATTCTCTTGTTTGTAGAAAAGATAACCAATTTTTTAGACGGAATTTGCAAGTAAAACTTAAGTGAAAATTTCCTTTAAGAACCAACAAGTTTCAAAGATTAACGGATTGAAACATGATAGCTAATTTGCAAAAAAAAAATAGTACTCCGAAGGAGAAATTAACTAAGTTAATTTTAAAAGTTAGTTTTTACAATGATTTTAAATTAATACAAATAAGACTAATCTAAACAGGGGAAGAAGTTGAGTTTAGGCACTTAGGCCCAAACCCCTACTAAATGTCCATTGGACTACCAAAATACTTGGGTTAAGCCCATTTATTAATCCGCCCCATTTTCGATCATGTATACTAACTTCCTTTTTATTGTGTATAGCACTTCGGCCATACACTTTATTTTCTTCTCAAACTCACGTATTAGACCTTTTGAGGCTTGAAGTCAACTTGAAAGGTATTGGGCCTCTCTAGCCCAAAAGGAAGTTATGCAGGGAGGATGATTCCATTACGACTCGCAATAGATGGTTCATGCTAAAAATTGGAAAAATAAAGGATGACTCATCAATTCAAATAACTCGTCTGCCATAAAAATGATAAGAACTTGGGCGTTCAAATAATAATTTAAGTGATTAGAGTTATTATATCAAGAAAGTAAATCAATTGACTATAAACAAGCTTTGTTAAACATAGTATGTTAACAGGAAGATTTTCATACATTAAATAAATCCAGAAGAAGGAAAAGACAAAATCATGTCAACTACTAAGTATGATCTTGAATAAAACTCCTTTTATTAACACCCTACACCAAATAATAGTAGTAGGTAAAAGCAAGATCTGGAACCAAATAAAGATGGACCAATTTATGCAAGCTCGATAGAGTTTATCAGATTGACGAACCAAATGTGAGGTAAGGCAACACAAAAATGCAGTCACATCGAGGAAACTTGATTGACTAAGTCACTTATGAAATAGAAAGCTTACTAGGAAATCTCTAAGGTCAATTATCTTTTAAAACTTCAAATGTCAAAACCCACGATAAAAGAGGAAATCCATTTTTAAAGATGCATTTAACGAAGAAATGGACCATGCGAATGACTATTTTAAATGGTTAGATCTTCCTATGACCAGAGTTCACCTTAAGGAAAGTGTCAAGCCAAATTTAAACTCTAACAACTGAACTATAATCTGAACTTGGCTCAGGCTTTGGCCTTCATAGCAAATGAATAACATCAGAAGGATTTTGAGATTAGGACTAGGCTAATGAAGACAAGCACGTTCCTCCCTAAATTCATTCACTTTATACAAAGAGAAGAATTGTTATGACCCAAAATCAGCCCACGATGGTGCCTACATAACCCACTGGTAGGCAAGTCAACCCAAAGATAAAGAAGACAAAATACAATATAAATAAGGAAAACGGAAGAGAAAACATAAGAAAATAGGGGCCAAGAGTATAGTTATATACCAACTGTAATAAATATACCAAAATAACCCTGAAGTGACCGAAAGACAATATATATACACAAGAACCAACTCCGGACCTGGTGTCACCGGCACAAGAGCGTCTAAGGTATGGAATAGCTACACGACAGGTACTGTCTATTCAAAATACAAAATATAGATAGAAAAGTAGATGAAAAGTATTAAAAGTCTCCAAAATGCTGGGAGCTCACCATGATCCGAACAGCAGTTGGCCACGAATGGCTGGAGGATCAACGAGGGTGACTCGTACTAGGTGCTTCATAAGAAAAAGATACAGAGTGTAATATGAGTACCAAAATAATGAATACCCAGTAGGCATCATAGGCCGACCGAGCTTAAAAAGATATAATATAAGCAAACTAACTGCATGGATCCACCTAAATCTAGTTATCTACTTAACAAACCCGTAACCCAACAAATGGTGAATATAATAATGATAATAAGACAAAGACACTCCAAGTACACATAAGCAAATGTGATGCACCGAGAGATGGTATGATGAAAAATATGGCCAATGCAACATAAGTTTGGAATCCCAGCATCAGACGAATAGTAAGTAAATATGAGTCTGGAATCCCTGCATCGGACATGCAACAAGTAAATATGAGTCCGAAATCCAAGCATCAAACATGCAATATGTAAAAATGTCCTTCACGGAACTTAAATCAGTAAAAATAGAGACGTTTAGTTCTTAAATCTAAAATCGGTGGTAAGGTAGTGCAACTCTTTCTTAAAACCCTTGAAATATGATATAATAATTAAAAATATCATTTTTAACCCAAAAACCAACATTCCTTCTTAGAAAAAACCATTAGTATGCCAAGTCCATGAATGCAGAAATGGGAGTAAGCGGCACAACACCCAAATAAAGACAGAGATATAACACCAAAGGTGAGGCCAAAGCGCCCCTAAAAAAGGTACTCACCTAGAACTCCATCCAGTCCAATGCTATGGCCTCAGGCCTATAGTTACATAAATTCAACGGTAAACCATTAATATGTAAAAATGTCCTTCACGAAACTTAAATCAGTAAAAATAGAGACGTTTAGTTCTTAAATCTAAAATCGGTGGTAAGGTAGTGCAACTCTTTCTTAAAACCCTTGAAATATGATATAATAATTAAAAATATCATTTTTAACCCAAAAACCAACATTCCTTCTTAGAAAAAACCATTAGTATGCCAAGTCCATGAATGCAGAAATGGGAGTAAGCGGCACAACACCCAAATAAAGACAGAGATATAACACCAAAGGTGAGGCCAAAGCGCCCCTAAAAAAGGTACTCACCTAGAACTCCATCCAGTCCAATGCTATGGCCTCAGGCCTATAGTTACATAAATTCAACGGTAAATAACAATAGAGGAGAATGAAAATATAATACGAAAATAAAACAAGGCATCTACTCTACCTCTAAAACCTCCTAAAGTTACTCTAATGATTCTAGGCTAGCCACAGTAATTCTATAAGCTACTATACTAAGAATAAACATGGATATACTACTCTACAGTCCTGAAAATGGCCAAGATAAGCAGAAACCAGATTTAAGCATAATTCTAACCTAAACCTAGTCTAACATTCATGCAACTCATAACATAACAAAGCCAAGTCTTAAAGTAGTAAATTGTAACCTACCTCGGAGCTGAACTGCAAGCACGAACCATCACTCGTGTGCCTTCTCCTTTTGAACAGCCTCAGAATGTTGTCATGCTATTAAAAACATAATCCAAGTGTAAAGATGAGAAGAATGACATCCATATTGCTATACGGAAAATTGGGCCAAAAGTTGGGTCAAAAACATGACCCTCGGGGCCCGCATGGTCAAATAGAAAACAAATTCCTTAATTATGTTCGCAACGGGTTTATAAACCTATGCCCAAAGTTTGAGCATGAACGAGACTCGTCTCGGGGCCCAAAATAGCCTCAAAGTCCTATTTGTTTAAGAATTGCACACAAAAGGAATAAATTTTACGGAAAAGATTCAGAAATAAAGGTAGGATAAGTACTAGAACGAAGATAGGAAGAGAATTACCTCAATAGGACACAAGAATCAATGAAAAGAGACATATTCTCTCCATGGCCGAGCTTTTATCAATGCGGGAATGAGTTTGGAATGGAGTGAAATGAAGAAGGCAAACTTCTTTTAACTACCAACGATTGGCGCACCAATGGTCATAATGGCACAGGTGTGGTATCACCGTGGTGCCCAAAACACCACAAGAGCGATGGTCAACCAAACCCCTAACCCCCCACAGGTGCGACACCACGGGCACGACAGAAGAGGCACAGGGGTGCCCTCTGCCGACATCACCCAAGGCCGCAAATGCGGCTGGTAACTGCAGGCGCAGTAGCGCAGGTGCACCCCCAGGCCCGTAGGCGCGCCATACTAGATATTAGCAGCACCAGCTATAACAACACACAACCAAAAACTCTGGCTGCACCCTCGAGATTTATTCAGAACCCCGTGAACACAAACTAGACATGCTTTCCTACTAAAAATGACATTTCGGACTCAACAAAATCTATAAAACTCCCAACGAAGATCATTTTGAAGAAAAGTGGGCCAACTTTCACCAAAATGAAACCTAATAGCCCAAAATGAGTCTAAAAGCCTCGAGACCCAAACCAAAGGTCCTACTAGCCCAAGGTCGACATTCTCGAGCTAATAGCACTAACAGAATTTCCATCCGAGGCCATCTCCTCTGAATATTGACCAAAGTCAACTCTACCAGGTTTAGGAGTTGCAAAATATAGAAATAAGCTTAAAATAAAAACATACGGCGTGGGAACTAAACCGTCAGTTCCAGTACATCATAAATGACCTGTAGCCACTATGGGAAAGCTCAAAATATGGAAAAAGCACAAAAATCAAGGAAATGACCTAGAGGGTCATTACAACATCCACTACTAAAAGAACTTTCATCCTCGGAAGTTAAGGAAAAGAAGATACATGAAGGCTCAAAAAGGTGAGGATAGCAGGTCCGCATATCGGTCTTGATCTCCTAAGTAGCCTCCTTGACAGGACGATGCCGCCACTATACCTTAAGTGATGGAATCTCCTTGGACCTCAACTACCTAACTTTCCTGTCCAAAACAGCAATAGGCTCCTCTTCAAAGGCTAGAGACTCATCCAAACAACTGAAGCACGTGAGACTCATCCGGAATGTACCACTGCAACATAGAAACATGGAAAACTGGATGCACACCAGAAAGAGTAGGAGGCAGGTCCAACTCATAAGCAATCTCTCCAATGCAACAAAGGATCTCTAACGGCCTAATGAACCTAGGACTGAGCTTACCTTTCCTCCCAAACTTCATCACGCCCTTCATGGGTGACACATGAAGGAACACACAATCACCAACCATAAACTCTAAGTCTCGAACCCTCTGGTCAGCATACCTCTTCTTCCTACTCTTGGTAGTGCAAAGTCTCTCCTGAATAACCAAAACTCTATCCATAGAATCATGAAGTAAGTTGGTACCCCATGGCCTAAACTCGAAGGCATCAAACCAACCCACCAGAGATCTGTACCTCCTACCATATAAAACCTCGAATAGAGCCATCTGAATGCTGGAATGGTAATTATTATTACACACAAACTCTCCAAGGCTAAGAACTAGTCCCACCAAACTGTGAAATTAATGACACAGGCTCGCAACATATATGCCAGAACCTGAATAGTGCACTCCGACTGACCACCAGTCTACGAGTGAAAAGCAGTGCTAAGCTCAACTCTAGTACCCAACTCTCTCTGAATAGACCTCCAGAAACATGAAATAAGCTGCATACCAGATACAAATAAACACTAGCACCCCATGCAAATGGAAAATCTCACGGATGTAGATTTGAGCCAACCTCTATAAACTGTAGGAATTCTGAAACGGTAGAAAGTGAGAAAACTTTATCAACCTATCTATGATGACCCAAATATCATCAAAACTCCACAAAGTGCCTGGCAAACCGACTATGAAGTCCATAGCTATCCGCTCCCATTTCCACTATAGAATGGGTAGCATCAAACCACCTAGTTTTTGGTGCTCAAACTTTACTTGCTGACAGATCAAGCATCTAGACACAAAATCTGAGACATCCCTCTTCATCCCACACCACCAGTAGTGCTGCCTCAAGTCATAATATATCTTAGCTACCTTAAAATGAATGGAACACCTAGAATAATGAGCCTCCTCCAAGATCAATCTAACCAGGTCACCAACCCTAGGCATGCAGATATGACCCTCAATCCTTGAAACATCCTCTGAATCTAGGGTCGCCTTTCTAGCCTCACTGCTCAACACCTTATCAAGAATGATCCTCAATCTCACATCATCAAACTGATGTGCTCAAATCTGCTCTAACAAGGAAGATCTAGTCTCAACACAAGCAAAAATATGGCCTGACTCAGAAATGTCAAGTCTAACCAACCTGTTAGGCAAGAAATAGATGTCGAAAGCTAAAGGTCGCTCTTCTGCTGATAAGAATGCCAAACTACCAATACTCACTGCCTTCCAGCTCAATGCATCTGCTACCATATTTGCCTTGCCCAAATGATAAAGAATTAAGATGTCGTAGTCCTTTAGTAACTCCGACCACCTGTGTTGTCTCAAATTTAGGTCCTTCTGACTGAAGATGTACTGAAGACTACGACGATCAGTGAAGATCTCACAATGCACGCCATACAGATAATACCTCAAAATCTTCAACATGAAGCCTACTGCTGCTAACTCTAAGTCATGAGTAGGGCAATTTCTCTTGTGAACCTTCAGCTGTCTGGAAGCATAAGTAATCACTCGGCACTGCTGCATCAATACACAACCTAAACCAATATCAGAAGCATCACAAAACACTATAAACCCCTGACCTTCAACCAAAAGAGTAAGAATCAGAGTTGAAGTCAATCAGGCCTTGAGCTTTAGAAAACCTGCCTCACACTCATCAGACCACTGGAAGGGAACATTCTTCTGAGTCAATCTAGCCAACGGAGATGCTATAGAATAAATCCCCTCCATAAACCATTTGTAGTAACCTGCTAACCCGATGAAATTGCGAACCATGGTAGGAGAAATAGGCCTAGTGCAATCACTACCTACCACAATCTTCATTGGATCAACCATAATCCCATCCTTGGACACCACCTTCCCCAAGAATGCCACATACTCAAGCCAGAACTCACACTTAGTGAATTTGGCATATAACTGGTGGTCTCGCAAGGTCTGAAGGATAACTGTCAACTCATGCTCCTCTCTACTCTTCGAATATACCATAATGTCATCGATGACCACAATCACAAAGGAATCCAAGTAGGCTCTGAACATATGGTTCATCAACACCATAAAAGCTTCTGGGGCATTGGTCAACCCAAAATATATGACTAGGAACTTATAATGGTCGTATCGAGTCCTAAATGCAGTTTTTGGGATGTCTGCAGCCCTAATTCTCAATTGGTGATACCCAGACCTCAAGTCTATCTTAAAGAACACCAGTGTACCCTATTGTTGGTCAAAAAATCATCAATACACAGCATTGGATACTTGTTCTGAACTATCACCTTATTCAACTGCCTGTAGTCAATACATATATGCATGGACCCATCCTTCTTATTTACAAACGAATAGGAGCACCCCATGGTGACACTAGGCCTGATGAACCCTATACTCAATAAATCCTAGAGCTGATTCTTAAGCTCTCTCAACTCAGCTGGTGCCATCCGATATGGCAGAATAGAAATAGGCTAAGTTCCCAGCTCGACATCGATGATAAAGTCAATATCACGATCAGGAGGAAGACCCAGTAGATCAGAAGGAAACACACCAAATACTCAGAAACAACAGTAACTGACTCAAGTGAAGGTGTGGTAGTATCACAGACGTAAGCAAGATAGGCCAAGCACCCCTTCCCAACCAACTGCTGGGTGCTCAGGAAAGATATAACTCCCCTCAGTAAGTGGATATCGGCACCCTTCCATACTATACGAGGGCTACTAGGCATCTGTAGAGTAATGGTCTTGGCGAAGCTATCCAAGACCGGATGGTAGGGAGACAATCAATCCATGCCTAAAATCACATTGAAATCAACCATATCTAGTACAATCAGGTCTACCCACGTGTCATACCCAAGCATAGTCACTACACAAGCCCGATATACATGATCCACTACTAAAGAATCTCCTACTGGGGTACCTATATGCAAAGTCACAAGCAATAACTCACAACTAGACCAGACGAGTAGCATAATAAACAGATACATACAAAAAATAGACCCCAAATCAAATAATACAGAAGCTGACTGATGGCAAATGGAGATCATACCTGTGATGACAGCATTTGAAGCCTCAGCCTTTAGACGGCTCGGAAATGAATACATGTGGCCTCAACCACCACGACCACCTGATCTACCAGACTGAGGACCTCATTAAATGCCCTGGGGACCACCCTTACTACCCCGTGCACCACTTCAGGTCAGTGGTGCTAGAGACTCACCGCACTCAAAGCACCCTATACTCGTTGAAGTCTGAACAAAAGAACCTACTAAACCAAACTAGACGCCACGATTAGAATACCCGAAATGTGCACTACGTAAAGACTGAACCAAGCCTCAACTACTTTGACCACCCTGTTCCCTTGTAATCTATAGTGCCGCTTGAACAAGCTAACTCAACTGGAAATGCTGCTAGTGTTGAACCCTACCAAAGTAGCCTCTGTTTTGGGTCTGTGAGCCATTGTAACTGCCCTGATGGTGGGGCCTCTTGTTGCTACTGCCTTGGGCCTCGTGAAGTATTCCCCCAATAGTACGAGCATGGTCTACCACCTCCAGGAAGGACTGTCCTGATGCTACCATACCCATATTTCCAAATAGAGCTGTAAAGTCAAACCTCTAACAAAGCAATGCACCCTCTCAAGCTCGGTGGGAGAATCATAATGGCATGCCAAGCAAACTCGTGAAAGTAAACTTCGTACTTTGAAACAGACATGGAGCCCTTCTCCAACTTGGAGAACTAATCCATCAACTGCACTCTCAAGCTATACGGAACATATTTCTCTAGAAAGGTTATGGAGAACTGTGCTCGAGTAAGGAGAAGTGACCTGGTTGTCCTACAAGCTATATAAGACCTCCAGCATTGTTTCACTGGACCATCCATCCAAAATGTGGTGTAATGTGCTCCGTGTGACTCAACCAATCCAAGATTATGTAACCTCTCCTGGAAACTAGTCAGAAATTCATGAGCATGTTCCCTAGGAGCACCTGAAAACCTTGGGAGACCCAAACTCAGAAACCTACCAAGCATCTTCTGCTCCTCAAAAGACATAACGGACCTAGCTGGAATAGGCAAAATAATTGTTAGGGACTGGCAACACCTCTAATTAGGGAGCCACAGTAGCAGGTTGTGCTCCTGAACCCTGTGCCATTGCCTGGGCTAAAGTATGAGCCTCGTCTCTAACCTGAGAAGCAATTGGAGCATCAAGAAAAGTTGTTAGCTGTGACATACCCTCAAGGAACCCAAGTAAGCAACCAATGTGTCCTGTACCACTGGAGTAGCCACGAAACCTGCCAGATACTAGGCTGGCCCCATACCTTCTGACTTATATTATACCTCCTCAACCCCAATATCAGGCTCTGGCAATGGTAACCTAGTCTAAGCCTGAGTTATCACTGCAGCCCATCCTTTACCTCGACCTTTGGGTCAACCTCTACCTCGTCCCCTAGCTGGGGCTCTAACTATAGGTGTGGGGGTCTCGTCCTCACCTACTGCTGACCTCATCCAAACCATCTGAGAAAGAGTGAAATAAAATATACTTAGAAATTAATAAGGTCAAGGACGCATGATAAGTAATTAAACAAGATGGAATCTTTCCTAGAAATCCCCTATAGCCTCTCGCAGATAGGGTACAGACATCATCATACCAATCCACGAGACTCTACTAGACAATTTGATCTTATACTAGCAAGACCAGTGAACGTAAGGCTCTAATACCACTCGGTCACGACCCAACATTGGCCTACAATGGCGCCTACATAACTCACCGGTAGTCAAGCCAACCTATAGACAAGAAAGATAAAAATGCAACATAAATAAGTAAAATGAAAGAGAAAACATAAGGAAATAGGGGCCAAGAGTATAGATACATACCATCTGTAATAAATATACAAAAATGTCCCTAAAGTGACTGAGAAGACAATATATACACACAAGAACCAACCCCAGACATGGGGTCACCATTACAAGAGCATCTAAGGTATGAAATAGCTACACGACAGGTACTGTCTATCCAAAATATAAAATATAGATAGAAAGGTAGATGGAAAGCAGTAAAAGTCTCCAAAATGCTAGGAACTCACCACGATTTGAAAGCCAGCTGGCCACAAATGACAGGAGGACCAGCGAGGGTGGCTCATACTAGATGTAGCATTCGAAAAAGATGCAGAGTGTAGTATGAGTACCAAAATAACAAGTACCCAGTAGGCATCATAGGCCGACCGAGCTCAAAAAGATAATATATATTATAAGCTACAGGAAAGTAAACTAATTTTAGGGATCCACCTAAATCTAGTTATCTACTAATAGAGTCGTAACCCAACAAATAGTGAAGCTAATAATGATAATAAGGCAAAGGCACTCCAAGTACACATAAGCAAATGCGATGAACCAAGAGATGATATGATGCAAAATATGGCCAATTCAACATGAGTCCAGAATCCCAACATCGAACAAACAGTCTGTAAATATGAGATCGGAGTCCCAAAATTGGACATGCAATACGTAAAATATCCTCAACAAAAGTTAAATCAGTAAAAAGGGAGGCGTTCAGTTCTTAAATGAAAAATCAATGGTAAGGTAGTGCAACTCTTTCTTAAAACCTCTGAAATACAATATAATAACAAAAAAACCATCCTTTTTGACCTAAAAACCAACCATTCTTTCTTAGGAATAACCATAAATATGCCAAGTCCATGAATACAGAAATGGGAGTAAGCGGCACAACACCCAAATAAAGACAGAGATATAACACCAAAGGTAGGGCCAAAGCACCCTCAAACAAGGTACTCACCTAGAACTCCGTCCAGTCCATTCCTATGGCCTCAAGCCCATAGTTACACAAATTAAATGGTAAATAACAATGGAGGAGAACACAACTATAATAAAAAAATAAAATAAGGCATCTACTCTACCTCTAAAACCTCCTAAAGTTACTCTAATGATTATAGGCTAGCCATAGTAATTCTACAAGCTGCTATACTAAGGATAAACATGGATATACTACTCTACAGTCCCAAACATGGCCAAGATAACCAGAAACCATATTTAAGCCTAATTCTAACCTAAACCTAGTCTAATGTTCATGCAACTCATAACATATAAAATCTAACTAAGCCAAGTCTTAAATTAGTAAATCGTAACCTACCTCGGGGCCAAACTGCAAGCACGGACCATCACTCGTGTGCCTTCCCCTTCAAAACAACCTCAGAATGCTACCACACTATAAAGAATATAATCCAAGTTTTAAGATGAGAAGAATGACACTCATATTGCTATATGAAAAATTGGGCCAAAAATCAAGTCAGAAAAATGACCCTTGGGGCCTGTGCGGTGAAATGGAAAACAAATTCCTCAATTATGTTCTCAGCGGGTTTATAAACCCATGCCCAATGTTTGAGCATAAACGGAACTCGTCTCGAGGCCCAAAACAGCCCCAAAGTCTAATTTGTTCAAGAATTGCATGCAAAAGGGACAAATTTTACGAAAAGGATTTGGAAGTAAAGGTAGGATAAGTACTAGAATGAAGATAGGAAGAGAATTACCTTAATAGGACACAAGAATCAATGAAAATGGATAATTTTTCTCCTTGGCCGAGCTTTTAGCAATGGAGGAATGAGTTTGGAATGGAGTGAAATGAAGGAGGCAAACTTCTTTTAACTGCCAGCGATCAGCGCATCTGCGGTCATAATAGCGTAGGTGCAGCATTGCTGTGGCACCCAAAACACCACAAGGGCGGTGGTTAACCAAACCCCTAACCCCCATAATTGCGGTGAATATGCCGCAGGGGCGGCACTGTGGGCACGACAAAAGGAGTGTAAGGGTGCCCCCTGCCGACATCACCTTGGGCCGCTAGCTTGGCTGGTGACCATAGGGGTGGCAGTGCAGGTATGTCCCCTAGGCCTGCAGGCACGCCATACCAGATATCAGTAGCATCTTCTATAACAACACATAACTAAAAACTTTGACCGCACTCTCGGAATTCATTTGAAACCCTGTGAACACAAACTAAACATGCTACCCTAATAAAAATGACATTCCACTCAACAGAATCGACAAAACTCCCAATAGATATTGGTTCAAAGAAAAGTAGTCCTCATGCCCAAAACCAACTTTCACCAAAATAGAACCTAATATGCCAAAATGAGTCTGAAAGCCTCGGGACCTGAACCGAAGGTCCCACTAGCCCAAAGTCAACATTCCAGAGCTAATAGCACTGAAAAAATTTCCATCTGAAGCAGTCTTCTCCAAATGTTGACCAAATTCAACTCTACCAGCTTTATGAGTTACAAAATAAGGAAATGAGCTTAGAATACAAACATGCAGCTCGAGAATTGAACCGTCAATTTTGACAAGTCATAAATGACTTGTAGCTACTGTAGGAAAGCTCAAAATATGGAAAAAGCACGAAAATCAAGGAAATGACTTAGAGGGTCATTACAAGAATCCTTTGAAAACTTCAAATAGTATTGGGAACTAGGTGAAGCCCACTATAAACCCAATTTTGAAAATAAAGATAGGAGTCTTGAAAAATGGGAACAATCTATGATGTAAAATTCTCTCATCTAACCCTTCATTCTTGTTAAGATCAAAGAGACACCCAACTGCATCCTTTCCAACCTCAAACGATATTGATCATTCAATCACGAATTTGAAAGGCTTTCATGAAAAATGCAGATGGTTCATGGAATAAGGACAAACTATGATGGAGCCTTCCTTGTTCAGCTACTTTGATCTTTGGGAAAGACTAAGAAGTAATCCCAAGGATCAAATTATTCTTTTCGGTAAATCTTACTTAGTATTGTGAACTAAGTGGATTTTTTCAAAGTGCTTTATTCATACCACTAACCAACATAACCATTCATTTGAAAAAATGAAACACAACCTTAAAATAGCAAGAACATGGCACTTGAATACTAGGCTAGATTAGATAGATGCTCTCCTACTGTTAATGACAAAGATCATAACAAAAGGTGATTTTTCTCAAACTATCATAGGCTGTAGTTTAGCCTTAATATGACACATAGCTTTGTTCCCTTCATAGACTTTGACATAAACAAAATCTCTAGGAAATCTTTAGCTAAATACTCCTTTAAATTAGCTTTGTCGATCTCCAACCATTAAACCAATAATTAATAGAAACAAACATCTTTGGGATCAATCAACTCTTTTGGAGCTTTTTTTTTAAAAAAAAAAAGAAAATTTAAAGGTAAAGAAAGAAAGGAAAAAAAATATATTATGAAGCTCTAACTCATCTTTCAATCAAGGTTTCAAGGAAGACTAAGGAGTAATCCTCAAAGACCTCTCTTCCTCAATGAGTTCTACTTGGTATTGTGAACCAAGGAACCCATAGGGGATTGTTCAAGTTCCAATCACACTCAAAATAGAATATCAATCACACTCAAAACAGAAGATCCATAGAAATAGCACAATCATTCTCAACTAATCAAGCATCCGAACAGGCTATTTTACTTTTCTCTTTTACTTCTAATAAATAAACATTCCAAATAGTTGAGCTTTGAAGCCCTTATAACACATACAGCCAGAATTCAAATACTAATCAGCAGTTAATGGTAAAACTAACAAATCCAAATTGAAAAGAAAGAGCAAGAATCAACAGCTTGAAACAGTCCAACAACCAGACTCTAGCCCTTATTCACATAAAACTCCTTTCCAATCAAACACAAATCATTAAACAAGACCAACCCAGTTTCATATTGCCTAATAGAAAACTAAATAGAGGGGAGGCGAAAGTGTTTACCTATTTAGGAGCAGTGAACTAAAAATATGAGCTTCATCGAAGACTTTTACCATCGAAATTAAGACTATTTCGCTGGAATTCTAACTCTTTAGTGAATATTTCTCTCTGAAATTTCTGGTTATGTGGGATTAAAGAAATGCTCTTTCAAAATCCCCAATCTTTTCCCAAAAGTCATCCCTTAGTTCTATGGGAAAAGTGGATTTATATAGGAAAATTCTAGGTCAAAATTAGGGGGAAATAGAGGTGTTTAGTTGGAAAATCACTTGAAAAAATTTGAATTTGAATTAGGGATAAGATTGGTCAGCAAGGATCATGTACTAATTGTACATGTATCCATGAATTTTTGGAGAAATTGCCACCTAGCAGCTTCTAGAAAATTTTGGGTCTTTCCAGCATGAAACATGATGGAGGAGTTGACAGAGTGTGAATGATTTGGGCATCATTTAGAGTTGTTATTTGTTGCATTTGAGGGATGGAGTTGTGTTCTTCGTTGATTTCATTTGGTTTCTGTGAGAACAAAGAAGAAAAAGAAAAAGAAGAAGAAGAAAGAAAGAAAAAGAAGAAGAAGAGTGAAGAGTGGAGTGGGACTTGTACTGGGCGCGTAGAAAAGGTATGACGCATTCTTTTTTCTTGAAAAAAATTGACGCATGGGGAGAGTGGGAATATTTTGGAGAACATAGTGTGGAGGAGTGTATAGTTAGATATAGAGGAACTTTCAGAAAATAGCTAACCTTTGGCCTTAAATAGTGAGATGTAGCTAAAATTTCATATTTACAATATGTAGCTATACTTTCAGTTGCTACCCATTTGTATTTTTTTATATTTTTTGCATCTAAGATTAAAAAAATACAAATACAAAATAACTAGTGAGAGTAAATCACGCGTCTGTTCTAATTTTAAAAAGAAAAATTGGCAGAAATCTCTCTTGAATAATTGAGGGAATCTTCAATAACAAGAAAGTAGTCTCAAAGCTCATCATTGAAACGTCAATGGCAAAAAATTGAAATTTCAAGCGAAGAACTGACATAATTTCAATATACTATCAAAATTGAGCAGCTTCTATTGCTCCATTATCACTAACTGAACTATGCAATTCTTTTTCATCAGATAGTGTATGTATAAACGAAATGAATTTGTTAGATTTGAATTGTATTAATATCTTCTACGTAGATCTAAAGTTTCTTATTATCACAATTTCACTTTTTCAATTTGTGTATGATTGAATTTCTGGGTTATAAATTTATGAATATCGCAGTTCTTCTTCATCACATTATGTATGTATCAATCAAAACGAATTTGTTAAATTTGAATTGTATAAATATCTTCTACGTAAATCTGAATTGAATAATTTGTATTTCTTATTATCGCAATTTCTCTCTATCAATTTGTGATAAAAATAGTAAAATTATATTTTGCATTTTATTCATTTGTATTTATCCATTGCAGAATCTTAAAAATACAAAATTTTCAGTTTGTACTTGTATTTGAGAAACTAAATGAATTACTATTTTTTAACAGAGTGTAATTACCCTCTAGGTCATTTTCCATTTTTCATGATTTTTCTGTATTTCGAGCTTTCCCTTAGTAGCTACAGGTTATTTATGACTTGCCGAGACTGACGGTTTGGTGCTCGGGCCATTCGTTAGGTCGTTATGACCATTTCTCTATTTTAGAACTTGAACTTAGAAAATCTTTGACTTTGGTCAACTTTCTTGGTCATGCTCATAATCAAATTCTGACAGTTCTGTTGGCTCTGGAATGGAGATTTTGGTCTAGTGGGACCATTGGTCTAGATTTGAGTGCTTTCGGTGTGATTTTGTGTTGCTTTCTGTGTTTTCAAGCCAGTTTAGCTGGTAGGGTTGACTTTGATCAACATTCAGAGAAGACAGCCTCGGATGGAAAATTCATCAGCACTGTCAGCTTCAAAATATTGACTTTGGGCTAAAGAAACCTTTGGTTTAGGTCTCGGGGCTTCAGGACTTATTTTTGGGTTTTGAGTTCCGAGTTGGTTTTGGGCGTGGGGCTCATTTTTTGTTAAAATGATCTCCGTTGGGAGTTTTGTCGATTCTATTGAGTCCATAATGTTGTTTCTAGTAGGGTAGCATGGTTAGTTTGTGTTCACGGGGTTCTGGATGAATCCCGAGGGACAATGGGATGAACTTTTGGCCTTTGTGAATAGTTGGTTGCTGTTATAAAAGTTGCAGAGCAGATATTCATCGCGATCGCGAGGTGGCCATTGCGTTCGTGATGGTCTAGTTTCTTGACCATCGCGATCATGTGGGTCGCCCTTCGTGACCATGATGAAGTCGGCTGGGACCCGGCCCAGTTTTCTCTTCGCGAATGCGGGACTGGGCCGTCACGTTCATGATGGTCTGGCCAGCATTTCCTCGCCAATGCGTGGGGTCCTTTGCAATCGCGAAGAAGGACCCCTGGCAGCTATTTAAAACTCCAACTTTGTTTTCTCCTTCATAATTTCGAACAACTCTATTGATAAGCTCCCAAGCTCTATTTTCCAGCTTCTTTGCATCAGTGTTCTTCATTCGGTAAGTCCCCTTGTCACCCCTCTCCTCCTTCTGTGTTAATTCTCGTAATTCTCCTGCTAAAACTCCATTCTTGTAATTCTTAAGTTTGGGTGATCCTTGTAGAAATTTGTTCTATTGGGGTTGCATGTTCGTGGGTTTGTGGAACTCACTTCCGTGGCTTGTTTCTCTTGTTCGGGGTAAGCTTCCGCCTTTTAAATTCTAAGCTTTCCCATTTTTGACTCCTTGATTTAGTAGCACTTCGGGGTTATTCTGGGCACCGAATCAAGCTCTGTTCATGCCCAAACTTTGGGTATGGGTTCATTGACCCACCGCTAGCATAATTGTGAATTTTATTTTCTGTTTTGTTGCACGGGCCCCGAAGGTCATTTTTTTGACCCGATTTTTGACCTGATTTTCTGTATAGCAATATAGGTGTTGTTCTTATCGTCTTGACACCTAGATTATGTTCTTGATAGCGTGGCAGCTTTTTGAGGTTGTTCGGAAGGGGAAGGCACACGAGTGTTGGATCGTGCTTGCAGTTCGGCCCCGAGGTAGGTTATAATTTACTTCCTAGAGTGAGTGTAGTTAGCTTTTATATATTTATTTGATAATGGAATGTTAGGTTGAATTTTAAATAGGTTTATGCTTATATCATGTTTACCTCTTATAATTGGCTATTTCAGATTATAGTGTAGAATTATCATATTTATCCTTAGCCTAGGAGCTTGTAGTATCATTGTGTCTAGCTTAGAATCCCTAATTTGCTTTTAGGAGGTTTTAGAGGTAGAGTAGAGAATCTTGGTGAATTTTTGCTTTTTTTTCCCTGTTTTATTCGCTTTGTTCTACTGTTGTGTGTAATTATGGGCCCGAGGCCATAGCTTGGATTTGGATGAAGTTTCAGGTCAGTCCTCTTGGTTTGGAGGGTATTTTTGGCCCTGTTTTTGCCTTGTTGTGATTGATTCTTTCCCTGATTGGTTATTTCATGTTCATATTGCATCGCACATCATGGATGTAGAAGAAAAGCATTTTCAAAGGTTTTTTTGGGATTTAAAATGAAGTTTCCTATGGATGTGGTGTACTTGGGATTTGAATTGAATTGTATTGGACTTTACTATGAGTTTTGGAAGGAAAATAGGGAAAACACTATTTTATGCATTATTTATAGTCCGATGCGGTATTCCGAACCCCCAATGCGTTATTCCAGCTTTTTACCTTCCATTCATCTACTCATATATATATATATATGCATAGTCCAATGCGGTATTTCGAGCGCCTGATGTGGTATTCCGAGTTTATATTATTGTGCATTCATACATTCTATCATTTCATGGCATTGCATTAGTTGGTGCTTTTGGATTATCAATTTTTTGGGGTTGGTCCCAGCCGTGCTTCACCTGTTATTGGTTCGTTTCCTTTGATTTTGGCTTTATAACTAAATTTAGGTGGATCCCTGTATTTAGTGCTTTCCTGTATCTTATTATCTATATATTATCTTTCTGTGCTCGGTCGGCCTATGATGCCTACTGAGTACCCGTTGTCTTTGCACTCATGCTACACTCTGCATCTTTTTTTAATGCAGCACCTAGTACGAGCCACCCTCTTTGACCCTCCTGTCGTTCGAGGCCTATTGAAGTTTGTATCACGGTGAGCTCCCAGTGCTTTTGGAGACTTTACATGATTTCCATCTTGTGTATTCTGTCTATATTCTTGAATTTTGGATAGACAGAGTTTATTGAATAGCTACTCCTTGCTTAGCCGCTCCTGTACTAGTGACACCAGGTCCAGGTTGGTTCTCATGTTGTTTTGTCTATTCGGTCACTTTAGGGCCATCTTTTGTATATTTTATACGTTGGTATGTATTTGTGCTACTGGCCCTGTCTTTTCATTATATCTTCCGCATTTCCTTAGTTTAATTATTATTACTATCATCCGCAATGATTGGGTTTTGGCTTGTCTACTGGGGGGTCATGTAGATGCCATCATCGCTTAGTTTTGGGTCATGACAGAGTGGTATCAGAGCACTAGGTTCACCGGTCTCACCAGTACAAGAGCAAAGTATATAGAAGAGTCTCGTGGATCGGTACGATAATGTTCATATCCAATCTACGAGAGGCTATAGGTCATTCCTAGGAAATATGTTGTCTTATTTGATTCTTGGTCGTGCGTTCTTGACTTGATCAACTTCTAAGTACCTTTGTTTCACTCTTTCTCAGATGGTTCAGACGAGATCTACAGCGGGTGAGGATGAGGCCCCTATGCCTGCAGTTAGAGCTCCAGCTAGGGGACGTGGTAGAGGTTGACCTAGAGGTCAAGATAGGGCACGAGCTGTGATGCTAGCTCGGGCCCGGGCTAGACTACCGTCACCAGAGCCTGAGGTTAGAGTGGATGAGGTTCAGTATGAGCCGGAGCATGTGGGGCCAGCCCAGCATCCAGCAGGTTTTGTGGCTACTCAAGTATTGCAGGACACCTTGGTTTGGTTGTTGGGGTTTCTAGAGGGTATGACTCCATAGTAGCTTTGTTGAGCATCCCGATTGGTTCTCAGGTTCGATGTGAGGCTTAGACTTCAGCTCAGTCAGAAGCATAGGGTTCAAGAGCGTAGCCTGCTATTGCGGCTCCCCGATTGGAGATATTACCAGTCCCTGCAGTTTATCCCCCTCTTCCAGCCATGCCAGTTATGTCTTCTGAGGTGCAAAAGATGCTTGGTAGGTTCTTGAGATTGGGTCCTTCGAGGTTTTCAGGTGTTTCTAGGGAGGATGCACACGAGTTTCTGACTAGCTTCTAGGAAAGGTTACATAATTTGGGGTTAGTTGATTCACATAGAGCTGATTACATCGCGTTTCATCCGGATGGTCTAGCGAAGCAGAGGTGGAGGTCATATGTTGCTTGCAGACCAGCTGGGTCACCTCCGCTTACTTGGGATCAGTTCTCTACAGCTTTTCTAGAGAAGTATGTACCGCGTAGCATGAGGGAGCGTCTGATGGATCAGTTTGCTGGGTTGGAGCAGGGCACCATGACTGTGTCTGAGTATGAGGTTCGGTTCCATCAATTGTCTAGACACGCTACTATGATTCTACCCACAGAGCATGAGAGGGTACGCTGTTTTGTTAGAGGTTTGACCTTGCATCTTTGCTTGGCCACAGAGGGTATGGTAGAATCCGGTCAGTCTTTTCTGGAGGTAGTGTATCATGCCTGTACTATTGAGGGTGTACTTCATGAGACCCAAGGGGGCAGTAATAAGAGGCCCCGCCATCAGGGTAGTTTTAGCAGTTCACAGGCCCGTGGTAGAGGCTACTATGGTAGAGGTCAGCACCAGCAGTGCTTTTATGCGAGCCGGCATATTCAAGCGGCCTTATAGGCTGCTGAGGGTCAGAGTAGCCAGAGTATCATTCCTTCTCTATGAGGTGGTCATTCAGGGTCCACAGGTCATGGTGGTCATTATAATTCAGCCAGGTCTTTGCAGAAGAGTACGTTTGGTTGGGGTTGTTATGAGTGTGGCGAGATAGGCCACTTTGCTAGAGAGTGCCCATCGGTACAGCATCCTAAAAGACATGATCATTTAGTACAGGTCCCCAGGGCTCCAGCATCACTAGCTAGAGGCGGTTCACAGGGTAGTAGGGGTAGTCCCCAGGGTACTAGAGGTGGTCCTCAGTCCGATAGGTCAGGTGGTCATGGCGGTTGGGGCCACATGTATACAGTTCTAGGCTGGACAGAGGCCGAGGCTTCTGATGTTGTGATCACAGGTACAATATCTGTTTTCCATCAGTCTACTTCTGCTTTGTTTGATCCGAGGTCGACATTCTCATATGTATCTTCTTATTATGATACTCTTCTGAAGTCTTCTTGTGAGTCTTTTCCTGTGCCCTTGCGTGTATCTACCCCAGTAGGTGATTCTTTATTAGTGAATCAGGTGTATTGGGCTTGTGTGGTGACTATATTAGGGTATGACACGTGGGTAGACTTGGTTGTTCTTGATATGGTTGATTTTGATGTGATCTTGGGCATGGATTGGCTGTCTCCTTATCATGCGGTCTTGGATTGCTTTGCCAAGAGTGTTACTATTTGGATGCCTGGTATCCCTCCTATCATATGGAAGGGATCCGATAGCCACATGCCTAGGGGAGTTATATCTTTTTTGAGCGCCCAATGGTTGGTCGGGAAAGGGTGCTTACCTTATCTTACCTACGTCTGTGATACTAGTGCCACCATACCTCATCTTGAGTCTGTTCCTGTGGTTTGCGAGTATTCAAATGCATTTCCTTCTGATCTTCCAAGTCTTCCTCCTGATCGTGATATTGATTTTGGTATCGATGTTGAGTCGGGCACCAAGCCCATTTCCATTCAACCATATCATATGGCACATGCTGAGTTGAGGGAGCTTAAGGACCAGCTCCAGGATCTGTTGAGTAGAGGGTCCATTAGGCCTAGTATGTCTCCTTGGGGTGCTACGGTTCTGTTTGTGAAGAAGAAGGACAAATCTATGCGTATGTGTATTGACTACAAATAGTTGAATAAGGTGACAGTTAAGAATAGGTATCTGATGCTGCGTATTGATGTTTTGTTTGACTAGATATAAGGAGCAGCGGTGTTTTCTAAGATATATTTTACGTCCGACTATCACCAATTGAGGATTAGGGCTGAGGACATCCCAAAGACTGTATTTAGGACTCGATACGGCCATTATGAGTTCTTAGTCATATCTTCTGGGCTGACTAATTCCCCAGCAGCATTTATGGAGTTGATGAACCGTGTGTTCAGTGCCTACTTGGATTAATTTATGATTGTGTTCATCGATGACATTCTGGTTTATTCAAGGAGTAGAGAGGAGCATGAGCAGCATCTTAGAGTTGTACTTCAGACCTTGTGAGACCACCCGTTGTATGCCAAATTCATTAAGTGTGAGTTTTGGCTTGAGTTTGTGGCATTCTTGGGGAATGTGATGTCCAAGGATGGGATTATGGTAGATCCGGTGAAGATTGCAGTAGTTCATGATTAGGCTCGGCTTACTTCTCCTACCGAGGTTCGCAGTTTTATCGGGTTGGCAGGTTATTACAGATAGTTTGTGAAGGGATTTTCTTTAATAAAAGCTTCACTGACTAGATTGACTCAGAAGAACGTTCCCTTCCAGTGGTCAAATGAGTGTGAGGCGAGCTTTCTGAAGCTCAAGGCCTTGTTGACTTCAGCTCTGATTCTTACTTTTCCAGTCGAGGGTCAGGGTTTCACCGTGTATTGTGATGCATCAGGTATCAGTTTGGGTTATGTATTAATGCAGCAGGGGCGAGTTATTGCATATGTTTCCAGACAGTAAAAGGTTCACGGGAGGAACTACCCCACACATGACTTGGAATTAGCAGCGACAGTCTTCGCATTGAAAATGTGAAGGAATTATCTTTATGGCATGCATTGTGAGATCTTTATTGACCATCGTAGTCTTCAGTACATTTTTAGCCAGAAGGATCTAAATTTGAGGCAGTGTAGGTGGTTGGAGCTACTGAAGGATTAAGACATTTCTATTCTCTATCATCCGGGCAAGGCAAACGTGGTGGCGGATGCCTTGAGCCGGAAGGCAGTAAGTATGGGTAGCTTGGCTTTTTTAGTGACAGAGGAGCAATCTTTAGCCTAGGAAATCCAGTCCTTGGCTAACAGGTTGGTTGGGCTTGATATTTCAGAGTCGGGTCATATTCTTTCTTGTATTGAGGCTTGGTCTTCCTTGTTGGAGCAGATTTAGGCACAGTAGTTTGATGATGCGAGGTTGAGGATCATCCGTGACAAAGTGTTGAGCAGTGAGGCTAGGAATGCGACTTTAGATTTAGAGGGTATTCTAAGGATCGAGAGTCGTATCTGTGTTCCTAGAGTTGGTGACTTGGTCATATTGATATTTGAGAAGGCTTATTATTCTAGATATTCCATTCATCTCGGGGTAGCTAAGATGTATCGTGGGTTGAGACAGCATTACTGGTGGTATGGGATGAAGAGGGATATTTTAGCTTTCGTATCGAGGTGCTTGAATTATCAGCAGGTAAAGTTTGAGCACCAAAGGCACGATGATTTATCTCAGAGGCTACCCATTCCAGAGTGGAAATAGGAGCAGATTGCCATGGACTTTATAGTCGGTTTGCCCTGCACCTTGTAGAGATTTGACACTATTTGGGTTATTGTGGATAGGTTGACGAAGTCTGCTCACTTTTTGCTGATTCATACTTTCTACAGTTCCGAAAGGTTGGCCCAAATCTATATTCGGGAGATTGTCCATTTGCATGGTGTGCCAGTTTTTATCATCTTCGACCGAGGTACTCAATTCACTCTACACTTTTGGCAGTCTATTCAGAGAGAGTTGGGTACTAGAGTTGAGCTTAGCACCACTTTTCATCCGCAGACAGACGATCAGTCAGAGCGTACTGTTCATGTTCTGGAGGATATGTTGTGAGCTTGCGTTATTGATTTTGGGGGTCAGTGAGACCAGTGTTTAGCCTTGGCAGAGTTTGCATATAATAATAATTACCATTCAAGCATTCAGATTGCTACGTTCGAGGCTTTGTATGGTAGGTGGTGCAGATCTTTGGTGGGTTGGTTTGATGCTTTCGAGGTTAGGCCATGGGGTACTGACTTGCTTTGTGATTCTATGGATAGGGTTTGGGTTATTCAGGAGATACTTCGCACTGCCCAGAGTAGGCAGAAGAGTTATATTGACCGAAGAGTTCGAGATCTAGAGTTTATGCTAGGTGAAAGTGTGTTCCTTCGAGTATTGCTCATGAAGGGCGTGATGAGGTTCGGGAGGAAGGGAAAGCTTAGTCTGAGGTTCATTGAGCCATTTGAGATCCTTCGTCATATTGGAGAGGTTGCTTATGAGCTAACCTTGCCTTCTGCTATTTCTAGTATGTATCTTGTGTTTCATGTCTCTATGTTGTGGCGGTATATCCCGGATGAGTCTCATGTGCTTCAGTTAGACTCGGTTCAGTTGGACGAGTCCTTCGCCATTGAGGAAGAGCCTGTTGCTATTCTGGACAGGCAGGTTAGGAAGTTGAGGTCCAAGGAGATTCCGTCAGTTAAGGTTCAGTGGCGGTATTATCCTATCGAGGAGGCTACATGGGAGATCGAGACTGATATGCAGACCCGTTATCCTCATTTTTTTGAGTCTTTAGGTACTATCATTTTTATAACTTTTGCGAACAAAAATTCTTTTAGTAGTGGATGTTGTAATGACCCTCCATGTCATTTTCTAGTTTCCATGCTTTTTCTTTATTTTGAGCTTTCCCTCAGTGGCTACAGGTCATTTATGACTTGTCGTGACTGACGGTTCGGTGCCCGAGCCGTTCGTTAGGTCACCATGACCATTTCCCTGTTTTAGAACTTGAACTTAGAAAATCTTTTACTTTAGTCAACTTTCGTGGTAAACGTTCTCAGAATCAAATTCTGACAGTTTCATTGGCTCCAAAATAGGAATTTTGGTCTAGTGGGGCCATTGGTCTGGATCTGAGTGCTTTCGGTGTGATTTTGTGTTGCTTTATGTGTTTTCAAGCCAGTTTGGCTAGTAGGGTTGACTTTGATCAATATTCGGAGAAGACGGCCTCGGATGGAAAATTTGTCTACGCTGTCAGCTCCAAAATGTCAACTTTGGACTAGAGGGACCTTTGGTTTGGATCCTGGGGCTTCCGGACTTGTTTTTGGGTTTTGAGTTCCGAGTTGGTTTTGGGTGTGGGGCCCACTTTTCATTAAAATTAGCTCCGTTGGGAGTTTTGTCAAATTTATTGAGTCCAGAATGTTGTTTCTATTAGGGTAGCATGGTTGGTGTGTATTCACGGGGTTCCAGATGAATCCTGAAGGTCCGTCGGATGAACTTTTGGCCTTTGTGAATAGTTGATTGCTGCTATAAAAGTTGGAGACCAGTTGTTCATCATGATCGCGAGGTGGCCATTGCGTTCACGATGTTCTAGCTTCTTGACCATCGCGATCGCATAGGTCACCCTTCGTGACCGCGATAAAGTCGGCTGGGACCCAGCCCAGTTTTCTCTTCGCGAATGCGGGGCTGGGCCGTCGCGTTCATGATGGTCTGGCCAGCATTTCCTTGCAAACGCGTGGGTCCTTTGCAATCGCGAAGAAGGACCCCTGGCAGCTATTTAAAACTCCAACATTGTTTTCTCCTTCACAATTTTGAACAACTCCATTGATAAGCTCCCAAGCTCTATTTTCCAGCTTCTTTGCATCAGTGTTCTTCATCTGGTAAGTCCCTCGTCACCCCTCTCCTCCTTCCGTGTTTATTCTCATAATTCTCCCGCTAAACTCCATTGTTATAATTCTTAAGTTTGGGTGATCCTTGTAGAAATCTGTTTTATTGGGGCTGCATGTTCGTGAGTTCGTGCAACTCACTTCCGTGGCGTGTTTCTCCTGTTTGGGGTAAGCTTCCGCCTTTTAAATTCTGAGCTTTCCCATTTTTGACTCCTTGAGTTAGTAGCACTTTGGGGCTGTTTTGGGCCCCGAATCAAGCTTCATTCGTGCCCAAACTTTGGGTATGGGTTCTTTGACCCACTACGAGCATAATTGTGAATTTTGTTTTCTGTTTTGTTGTGCGGGCCTCGAGGGTCATTTTTTTTACCCGATTTCTGGCCTAATTTTCTGTATAGCAATATAGGTGTTTTTCTTCTCATCTTGACACCTAGATTATGTTCTTGATAGCGTGACATCTTTCTGAGGTTGTTCGAAAGGGGAAAACACACGAGTGATGGTTCGTGCTTGCAGTTCAGCCCCAAGGTAGTTACGGTTTACTTCCTACTGAGTATAGTTAGATTTTATATATTTATTTGATACTGGAACATTAGGTTGGATTTTAGATAGGTTAGGCTTAAATCTTGTTTAACGCTTATAATTAGCCATTTCGTATTATAGTGTAGAATAATCATATTTATCCTTATCCTAGGAGCTTGTAGTATCGTTGTGGCTAGCTTAGAATCCCTAATTTGCTTTTAGGGGGTTTTAGAGGTAGAGTAGAGAATCTTGGTGAATTTCTGCATTTTTTCCCCTGTTTTATTCGCTTTGTTCTACTGTTGTGTGTAACTATGGGCCCGAGGCCATAGCTTGGATCTGGACAGAGTTCCAGGTCAGTCCTCTTGGTTTTGAGGGTATTTTTGGCCCTGTTTTTGCTTTGATATGATTGATTCTTTCCCTGATTGGTTATTTCATGTTCATATTGCATCGCACATCATGGATATAGAAGGAAAGCATTTTCAAAGGTTTTTTGGGGATTTAAAATGAAGTTTACTATGGTTGTGGTGTACTTGGGATTTGAATTGAATTGTATTGGACTTTACTACGGGTTTTGGAAGGAAAAATGGGGAAAACACTATTTTATGCATTATTTATAGTCCAATGCGGTATTCCAGACCCCAATGCATTATTTTGGGTTTTTACCTTCCATTCATCTACTCATATATATATATATATATGCATAGTCCGATGCGATATTCCGGGCGCCCGATGTGGTATTCCGGGTTTATATTATTATGCATTCATACATTCTATCATTTCATGGCATTGCATTGGTTGGTGCTTTTGGATTGTCATTGTTTTGGGGTTGGCCCCTGCCGTGCTTCACCTGTTATTGGTTTGTTTTCTTTATTTTGGAGTTATAACTAGATTTAGGTGGATCCCTGTATTTACTGCTTTCCTGTATCTTATTATCTATATATTATATTTCTGCGCTCAGTCGGCCTATGATGCCTATTTAGTACCCATTGTCTTGGCACACATACTACACTCTGCATCTTTTTCTAATGCAGCACCTAGTACGAGCCACCCTCTTTGACCCTCTTGTCATTCGAGACCTGTTGCAGTTCGGATCGCGGTGAGCTCCCAATGCTTTTTGAGACTTTACATGCTTTCCATCTTGTGTATTTTGTCTATATTCTTATATTTTGGATAGACAGAGTCTGTTGTATAGCCACTCCTTGCTTAGCTGCTCTTGGACTAGTGACACCAGGTCCGGGTTGGTTCTCGTGTTGTTTGTCTATTCGATCACTTTAGGGCCATCTTTTGTATATTTTGTACGTTGGTATGTATATATGCTATTGGCTCTGTCTTTTCATTATATCTTACCCATTTTCTTAGTTTAATTATTATTACTGTCTTCCGTAATTGTTGGGTTTTGGCTTGTCTACCGGGGGGTCATGTAGACGTCATCATGGCCCAGTTTTGGATCGTGACACAGAGGCAGTCAAAAATTTAAATAAAGCATCTGGGGGATACAAATGCAACTAGTGCAGTTGTATTTTTCATCTTATGTATTTGTTTTACCCATTGCAGAATCTGAAAGATACAAACTCTTTAGTCTGTATTTATATTTGACAAATTCAATCAAATTCAATTTTTCCAGTTATGCATTTATATTTACTCATTGCTCAACCTTCAAAATACAAACTCTTCATTTTGCATCTTATGTATTTGTATTTATCCATTGCAGAATCTGAAAAGAACAAACTCTTCAGTCTGTATTTATATTTGACAAATTCAATCAAATTCTATTTTTTAAGTTATGTATTTGAATTTACTCATTGCTCAACCTTCAAAATACAAACTTTTCATTTTTCATCTTATGTATTTGTATTTTGCATCTTATATATTTATATTTATTCATAGCAAAATCTGAAAAATACAACTCTTCAGTCTGTATTTGTATTTGACAAATTCAATCAAATTTTATTTTTCAAGTTATGCATTTGTATTTACTCATTGCTCAACCTTCAAAATACAAACTCTTTATTTTGTCAACTTCATGTGAACCATATACATATCAAATTGGATCAACGAATACGATTTTTATCACAACAAATATAATTATAATAATACAATTGGTATCAATGAATACAATTGTATCAAATTGTATTAACAAATATGATTTATATAACAAAGAATACAATTATAACCCTAATACAAATCTCTCGCCTGATTTGTATCAAAAATATCCCATTTGAAAATTGTAACAAAGACAAAATTGGAGAAATCAAAATTGAAAATTCTAACAGATATGAAATCCTAGAAAACAGTTTATTGAACAAATACAAAAAATATAAAATACAACAATAAGAAAATAAATCAAAAACTACCCAGAAAGATTACCTAACTTTGAGTGATAAATCATTTTGGGTGGTGAATCAAGTAGAAATTGTGGTTTTAAAATGGAAGAAAATCAATTGACTTGGGTAGAGATTTGGAGAACTCAAAATCGTAAACCTAACATATATGAAATTGAAGAAAACAGGATTTGGGTAGAGAATTGGAGAACTCAAATTGAAAACCTAACATATATGAAATTGGAGAAGGGAGGTTATTGAACTTGAAATTTGCTCTAGAACAAATACAAAAAATACAAAACCCAACTATATGAATATAAACCAAAAACTACCTAGAAGAATTACCTGATTTGGAGGAATAAATCATTTTGGGTGTTAAAATCAAGTAGAAATCCTGGTTTCAAAATGGAAGAAAGTCAATTGATCTTGTAACGACCGGGTCCGTTATTACGAGTATCCAATCGTGCCAAGTTTTAGAATTAGAAAACTCTGGGTTTGGGAGTTTGAAATTCTGGGCTAAGCTAGCCTCGACTGGTTTTTGAGTGAGGTGGAGTCTAGGGAAATTCGGGTAAGGATTGGTTTATGTGTCTTGTGTTAAGCTAGTCTTCTACATAGCCAAGACATAAAGGAGTCCGAGGGACTTTTTGGAATAAAATTTGGGAAAGTAAAACTCTCAAAATCGTGTTTGACGTGAAGAGGTTGTTTTGGGTCGTCGGGGGAAGCAAGTGTGTTGTAAAATTTCCAAAACTGGGAGATTTCTAGACATTCTGTCCATAACGAGCACAACCGTCCACGGTAGCGGCCTCCGCTATAGTGGTGGAAAATACCACTATAGCAGTGGTCAAGGTGGTCAACACCGCTATAGCGAGACCGCTATAGCAGAGCGGGGACCACTATAGCGGGCCGATGGGATTTTAATGCAGAAACATTCCCCAAAATATTTAGTTTTTACAACTTCTTTTTGGGAGAAGGGCTAGGCTATTCCAGACAATTTTCCTCCTTTTTCCTTCAAATTTCTTCCCTAAGGTAAGTTTTCTACTCCCCAATCTTTGTACTACATTTCTATGCGGTAGAATTGCTAGGAGGGAACTTGAGGAAAGGTTGGAATAACCTAGGAATGGTAGAATCCAGGGAAGGAAGGGGATTCCAAGCATGAATGTTCTTGGGCATTGTTAAAAGTATGTTATTATGATCATAGGTTGTTAAATTCTCTATTTTTATTTGTAAAAATGATAGAAGTAGGTGAATTAACGGTGGAAAAGCCTGGAAAAAGGGTGGGATAATCATGGGTGGCCTGGGGTTTGGGGATTCGGTGTGATCTGGGTACTGTGCAGGCCTTGTGTGTTAATTATATGTATTGTGTATTATTTTAGACCAAGAACAAGAAAGGAATCCAAAACACGGGAAAGCTCAGGTTGAATAGAGCTTGGATCATTTTGAGGTAGGTGATGGCTTACGATTTCTGTGAATGTTGTATATTTTTGTACTCATATCTAAGTGTTTGTATGAATTACATTGCTTAGGGGAGTTGTGTTGAATGTCTAAGGTTCTTGCTTTACAGTCTGTGATTGAAGGGTGTTGCTTGTTGGCTTACAAGTTGTTTGATCATCTATTTGACTGTGAGTTGTTGACATTCGGTGGGCTCGGGTACCATACTTGGTACGGGTATAACAAATGGTTGGCACGGGTACCACACCTGGTATGGGAATACTAATGGTTGGCTCAGGTACCACGCCTGGTACGGGTTTACTTTTGTTGCATCATTGTATTTTTATTGTTGTGTTGCATTGACTGATATTGGTTCCGTGAGTGGACCGGGCTGATTATTGAAATGTGTTATTGGTTTAGTGGCCTTTGAGCGGCCGGGAATTTCTGTTTAACTGTTGTGTTGGTCTTGGTTTAGGTCGGGTTGTTCATTGACATTTTGTGTTGTCTAGAGGGGATCACAGGGTGGGTCCGGGATAGATGAAAAGGTATAGTTAATGGTATATGGCTGTGGCTTAGAGTATAGGTGGTGGATTTCATGTGGGAACAAGCTAAGTAAAGGCTTGTAGTCTAGGTGTGTTTGTTGATATTGTTGCATGTCTTTCATACCTTTTACTTGATATTGTCGTACTGTTTATACACTATTTATTTGAAAGATGGCTGACGATCCTACCAGTACACAGTGGTGGTGTACTAATACTGCACTTGCTTTTCTTTTGGTGAGTACTGGAAATATTCCAGCGGCTAAGACGTGACCTCATCTATAGCACCGGCGATTTCTGACCTCAAGGGTGAGCTGCTTGATCAAGCTACCTTAGATCTATCTCTAGAGTTTCAGCCCACTTGTTTCGGGTTGAAACTACTTCCGTATTTCTTTTTGTGGTTGCATCCCCGTATTCTAGATATTGGTAGTAATGTTTGGTACTGCAACTTTCAGTTTCTAGGGAGATTTTCCGCAGGATGATATTAATGCTATAGTTTCTTATTTATTTAATTGCTAGTTACTTCTGTTTGCTAGTTTTAGGCTGTTAGTCTAGGCAAAGGGTTTAACTCTATTGGTTCGCTCATTCGAGTGTTGGGTGGGTGTCACTCACGATGGTCTGGGTCATGACAAAGATGGTATCAAAGCCCTAGGTTCGTTGATCTCATCATACCAAACAGTTCTAGTAGAGTCTTGTGGAACGGTGCGGAGACATCCGTACTGTTCTTCGAGAGGCTATGAGGCTTTAGGAAAAACTATCTCTTCCTTCTTTCCTTCGTGCTATACTTTGATTCAAATTGGTATTTGGTGATACAAATTGGTATCTAACCTCATTCACTCTTCTGTCTGTAGATGGTTACTATAAGGAACAATGGAGCAAGGCCAGCGGTCCTAGCATCGAGCCCAGCAGTTCATGGCAGAGGTAGGGAAAGGGGAAGGGAACGAGCTGGAGCTGCACCCACCAGGGGTAGAGCTTAAGTTGCTGCTGAGGTTAGTGAAGTGACCCATCCCCCACCTCAGGATCATGTGGCGGAAGAGGTGGAAGTGATTACGGAGGATAAGGGGAACAAGCGGAGGCATCACCAGTTGGGGGTGCATCCTACTATGACACCGGAAGTTTTTCAGCAGGCATGGAATATTCTGAGTGGGTTGGTTGGTGCTGGAGCCATACTCGTGGCTTATGCAAATCAGGCATTAGATACTCAGCCAGCGAGTACTATAGTGCCTAGGATGGACGCAGCTTTGGGCACGAATGATTTCTTCAGGCCAATGCTAGACCCAGTGACGACAGGAAATGAGCATGAGATGCTGACTAAGTTCCTTAAGCTGAAACCTCCGACATTTCAGGGTACAGACAAGGAGGATGCCTATGAGTTCATTCTGGATTTCTATGAGAGGTTGCACAAGTTGGGTATTGTACGTCAGCATGGGGTTTAGTTTGTCACTTTTCAGCTGCAGGGTGATGCCAAGCAGTGGTGGAGGTCTCATGTTGAGTGTCAGTCTTCTGTTCTACCTCCAATGACTTGGGAGCAGTTCCACGCGTTATTTCTAGAGAAGTACGTCCCCCGTACTTTTAGGGACCGGAAGAAGGATGAGTTCTTGAACTTAGAACAGGGTGGCATGTTGGTCTCGGCTTATGAGGCCAAGTTCCATGCCTTGTCTTGCTTTTCTACACAGATGTTGGGGTCCGAGGAGGAACGGGTCCTATTGTTTGTCAAGGGTCTTAATAGTGAACTGCAGATACTGTCAGTGCACATGACTTCTTCAGGAAAGGGCTTTAATAATGTGGTGGACTATGTGAAGAAGTTAGAGGGAATTAGGCAAGTGGGGCAGGCTAAGGCTTTAGCCAAGAAGCCTCGAAATGAGGGAAACTATGATGGTTCATATTACAGGGGCCAGAATCAGCAGGCTTACTCGGCCTATCCTATTCAGTCCGCTCTACCAGCTACTACAGGTAGTCGTCAGGGAGCTCAGTCTTCAGCTCCTAGAGGCCAATGAGCGTCTTATACATCAGCTAGCAGGCCTGTACTTGACCGTGGTTGCTTTCATTGTGGTGATCTAGGCCACTTTAAGAGGGAGTGTCCACATAAGAAGGCAGGTAATCAGGGTCAGCAGCAGACTAGAGCAGTGGTCCTGGCAGGCAGAGGTAGTAATGCTAGGGGTCATCCACAGGGTGGGCGAGGTAATTTTCAGAGAGGCCTGGGAGACAGGAGGAACGATGGCGCAGGCAGAGGTCCGACGCAGCCAGCCCGGGAAGTTGCCCAGATTGATGATCGGGCTTATTGCTATGATTTTCCAGGGGGGATCGAGGCGGAAGCCTCAGATGCAGTGATCATAGGTACCATTCTTGTCTGCGATAAAATGGTTTCAATATTATTTGACCCAGGTTCTACATATTCTTATGTGTCTGTGAGTTTTGCTTTGGGGCTGGATTTGATTTGTGATACCCTTAATTCCCTTATCCATGTTTCTACCCCGGTTGGAGAGTCTGTTATTGTGACTCATGTATATCGTGACTGTTCTGTTGTGTTTGTGGGGTTGCATACTTGGGTAGACTTGGTAATTCTGGATATGGATGATTTTGATATTATCTTGGGTATGACCTGGCTATCTCGTTATCATGATGTGTTGAACTGTAACACCAAGACTGTGGCTTTAGAGATTCCCAGTAAAGATAGACTAGAGTGGGAGGGTGTGTACAGGCCTAAGGCAGTTAAGATAATATCGTTTGTTCGGGCTAGGAAGCTAGTGAGGAGGGGGTGTCTAGCCTTCTTGGCTCATCTCTGGAATGATAGTGTGGAGTCCCCGCCTATTGAGTCAGTTCTAGTGGTTTCTAAATTTTTAGAGGTGTTTCCAGCAGACTTGCCTGGTATGCCTCTGGACAAGGATATAGATTTTTGTATTGATTTGGAGCCAGGCACTCATCCCATTTCCATTCCTCTGTATTGTATGGCTCCGGCAGAGTTAAGGGAACTTATGACTCAGCTGCAGGAACTCCTAGATAAGGGATTTATAAGTCCCAGTGCTTCACCTTGGGGTGCTCCAGTTTTATTTGTAAAGAATAAGGATGGTAGTATGCGGATGTGCATAGATTATAGGCAGTTGAACAAGGTGACCATTTGGAATAAGTACCCTCTACCCCGTATAGATGATTTGTTTGACCAGCTTCAGGGTGCATCAGTGTTTTCAAAAATCAACTTGAGGTCGGGGTACCATCAGTTAAAGATTAAGCCTGAGGACATTCTGAAAACCACTTTTCAGACTCGGTATGGACATTACGAGTTTCTAGTAATGTCGTTTGGTTTGACCAATGCGCCAGCAACATTCATGAGTTTGATGAATGGGGTGTTTAAGTCCTACTTGGATTCCTTCATTATCGTGTTCATCGATGATATTTTGATCTACTCTAAGAGTAGGGAGGAGCATGTTAATCATCTTCGTTTTGTGCTGGATATCTTGAGACACCAAAAGCTTTATGCAAAATTCACTAAGTGTGAGTTTTAGTTGACTTCTATGGCATTCTTGGGGCATATAGTGTCAGAAAGGGGGGTGATGCTGGATCCCCAGAAAATTAAGGCAGTCAACAGTTGGGTTTGGCCTAGCTCTATGACAGAGGTGAAGAGTTTTGTTGGGATAGCGGGGTACTACCGGAGGTTTGTTAAGAATTTTGCTTCTATTGCTACACACCTGACAAGGCTGACACAAAAGGATGTACCATTCGTGTGGTCCGACAAGTTTGAGGAGTGCTTTCAAAAGCTCAAGACACTTTTGACCACAACCCCTATTTTGTCCTTGCCGGTTGTAGGTAAAGACTTTGTTATATTCTGTGATGCTTCACATTCTAGTTTGGGTACTGTGTTAATGCAGGATAGGAATATGATAGCCTATGCATCCAGGCAGTTGAAGGTGCATGAGAGTAATTACCTGGCTCACGACTTAGAGTTGGCAGCGGTGGTTTTTGCATTAAAACTTTGGAGACACTACCTTTATGGTGTCTAGTGTGAGGTATTCATATATCATCACAGTCTGCAGCATGTATTCACTCAGAAGGATTTAAATTTGAGGTAGAGAAGGTGGATGGAGCTATTGAAGGACTATGATGTGACCATTCAGTACCATCCGGGTAAGGCTAATGTGGTGGCAGACGCATAAGCCAGAAAACTGTTAGCATGGGTAGCTTGGCCTGTTTGGGGGTGTTCAAATGACCACTAGCTAAGGAAATTCAGGATTTGGAGGTCAAGTTCATGCACTTGGGTGTTTCAGATAACGGTGGGTTGTTGGCCAGTATTGAGGTCAAGGCCACCTTGATAGAGGAAATAAAGGCAAAACAGTTTCAGGATCCAAAACTGAGTAAGTTGCGACTCTGGTAGAGTGTTGCATTTTAGATAGAGGATTTGTGTTCCTCGGGTAGATGATATGATTCAGCAAATCCTGGCAGAAGCTCATGGTTCGCGGTACTTAATTCATCTGAGTGTGACTAAAATGTACAGGAACTTGAGGCAGCATTACTCGTGGCTCGGAATAAAAAGGGACATAGTTGATTTTGTGTCCAAATGTCAGAACTGCCAGCAGGTAAAGTATGAACATCAGAGACCTGCAGGACTACTTCAAAGAATGCCAATTCCAGAGTGGAAATGGGAAAGGATAGTGGGTCTTCCCAAGACATTGGGGAAGTATGACTCAATTTGGGTCATTGTTGACAGGCTGACCAAGTCTGCTTCTTTCATTCTGGTCAGGGTAGATTACAATTTGCAACAATTGGCTAAGATCTACGTGAAGGAGATTGTGAGACTGCATGGGGTACCACTGTCCATCATTTCAAATAGAGGTACGCAGTTTACTTCTAAGTTTTGGGGCAAGTTACATGAAGAGTTGGGTACTCAACTCACTTTTAGCACAGCTTTCCATCCTCAGACTAATGGTCAGTCGAAAAAGACGATCCAGGTATTGGAGTACATGCTGAGAGCATGTGTGATAGACTTTGGGGGTCATTGGGACCAGTTTCTACCAATGTGTGAATTCTCATACAACAATAGCTACCACTCCAGTATTGACATGGCACCGTTCGAGGCATTGTATGAGAGGAACTGCAGATCACCGGTTGGGTGGTTTGAGAAAGGCGATGTAAAGCCTCTGGGCGTAGACTAAGTGAAGGAAGCACAGGAAAAGGTAAGGGACATTCGGACCAAGTTGCTGGCTGCTCAAAGTAGGCAGAAGGAGTATGCATATCGCAAGGTCTGGGACATGGACTTTCAGGCTGGTGAACGGGTATTGTTGAAGGTGTCACCAATGAAAGGGGTAATGCAGTTTGGTAAGAAGGGCAAGCTTATCCCTCGGTTCATCGGTTCGTTTGATGTTCTTGAAATTATGGGGCCAGTGGCTTACAAGTTAGCATTGCCACCTAGTTTGTTGAGCGTCTATCCGGTATTTCATGTATCCATGCTTAAGTGATACCATGGGGATGGGGATTACATCATTAAGTGGGATGAGGTACTTTATATAAGGATCTTTGTTATAAAGAAGAACTAGTTTTAATTCTTGCTCGAGATGTCCGGAGGTTGAGGACAAAGGTGATTGACATGGTAAAGGTTCAGTTGAAGCATCGTCCAGTTGAGGAAGCCACTTGGGAAACCGAGAAGGATATGCGAGACAAGTACCCTCAACTGTTTGAGGATTCAGGTACTACACTTCCTTCCTTTTATTTCCATAATTTCAGGTTTGATCGTTCGAGGATAAACAATGGGTAAATTGGTATCTATTATAATGACCGGGTCCGTCATTACGAGTAGTCCAATCGTGCCAAGTTTTAGAGTTAGAAAACTCCAGGTTTGGGAGTTTGAAATTCTGGGCTAATCTAGTCTCGGCTAATTTTTGAGCGAGGTGGAGTCTAGGAAAATCCGGGTAAGGATTGGTTTATATGTCTTCTGTTAAGCTAGTCTTCCGCGTAGCCAAGACATAAAAGTGTTCGGGGGACTTTTCATAATCGAATTTGGGTAAGTAGAACTCCCGAAATCGCGTTTGATGTGAAGGGGTTGTTTCGGATCATCGTGGGAAGTAAGTGTGTTGTAAAATGGCCAAAACTGGGAGATTTACGAACATTCTATCCGTGATGAGTGCAACTATCCGTGGTAGCAGCCTCTGCTATAGCGGTGGAAAATACCGTTATAGCGGTGGTCAAGGCGGTCAACATCGCTTAAGACCGCTATAGCGGAAGTTTTCCGCTATAGCAGGACCGCTATAGCAAAGCAGGGACCGCTATAGCAGGCCGATGGGATTTTAATGCAGAAACATTCCTCAAAATATTCAGTTTTCACAACTTCATTTTGGGAGAAGGGCTAGACGATTCCAGGCAATTTTCCTCCTTTTTCCTTCGAATTTCTTCCCTAAGGTAAGGTTTCTACTCCCCAATCTTTGTACTACATTTCCTGTGCAGTAGAATTGCTAGGAGGGAACTTGGAGAAAGGTTGGAATAACCTAGGAATGGTAGAATCCGGGGTAGGAAAGGGATTCCAAGAATGAATGTTCTTGGGCATTGTTAAAAGTATGTTATTATGATCATAGGTTGTTAAATTCTCTATTTTTATCCATAAAAATGATAGAAGTAGGTGAATTAATGGTGGAAAAGCCTGGGAAAGCTCGAGTTGAATAGAGCTTGGATCATTTTGAGGTAGGTGATGGCTTACGATTTCTGTAAATGTTGTATATTCTTGTACTCATATCTAAGTGTTTGTATGAATTACATTGCTTAGGGGAGTTTTGTAGAATGTCTAAGTTCTTGCTTTATAGTTTGTGATTGAAGGGTGTAACTTATTGGTTTACAAGTTGTTTGATCATCTATTTGACTGTGAGTTGTTGACATTCGGTTGGCTCGGGTACCACGCCTGGTACGGGTATAACAAATGGTTGGCACGGGTACTATGCCTAGTACGAGAATACTAACGGTTGGCTCGGGTACCACGCCTGGTACGGGTTTACTTTTGTTGCATCATTGCATTTCTATTGTTGTGTTGCATTGACTGATATTGGTTCCGTGAGTGGACCGGGCTGCTTATTGAAATGTGTTATTGGTTTCGTGGCCCTTGAGCGGCCGTGAATTTCTGTTTATCTGTTGTGTTGGTCTTGGTTTAGGCCGGGTTGTTCATTGACATTTTGTATTGTCTAGAGGGGATCCCAGGGTGGGTCTGAGCTAGAGAGAAAGGTATAGTTAATGGTATATGGTTGTGTCTTAGAGTATAGGTAGTGGATTTCATGCGAGAACAAGCTAAGTAGAGACTTGTAGTCTAGGTGTGTCTGTTGATATTGTTGCATGTCTTCCATACCTTTTACTTGATATTGTCGTACTGTTTATACACTGCTTATTGGAAAGCTTGCTGATGATCCTACCAGTACACAGTGGTAGTGTATTGATACTGCACTTGCTTTTCTTTTGGTGAGTATAGGAAATCTTCCAGCGGCTGAGACGCGACCTCATCTATAGCACCAGCGATTTCTGACTTCAAGGGTGAGCTGCTTGATCAAGCTACCTTGGATCTATCTTTAGAGTTTTAGCCCACTTGTTTCGGGTTAAAACTACTTCCGTATTTCTTTTTGGGGTTGCATCCCCGTATTCTAGATATTGGTAGTAATGTTTGGTATTGCGACTTTCAGTTTCTAGGGAGATTTTCCGCAAGATGATATTAATGCTATAGTTTCTTATTTATTTAATTGTTAGTTACTTCTGTTTTTTGGTTTTAGGCTGTTAGTCTAGGCAAAGGGTTGAACTTTATTGGTTTGCTCATTCGGGAGTTGGGTGGGTGTCACTCACGACGGTTTGGGTCATGACAGATCTGGGTAGAAATTTGAAAAACTCAAAACTCAAAATCTTAACAGATATAAAATTAGAGAAGACAGTGTAGTGAACTTTGAATTTGCTCTAGAAGAAATTCAAAATATATAAAACAAAACTATAGGAATATAAATCAAAAATTACCTAGAAAGTTTACCTCATTCTGAGGGATTCACAATTTTGGGTGATGAATCACGTAGAAATTGTCATTTCAATATGGAAGAAAATCAGTTGATTTAGGTATATTAGAGATAAAATAGGTTAGAGATGGAGTGGAGTTATATTTTCCTAAAATGGTGCCTGGTATTAAGGGAACTACTTTTTACTACAAATTTGCTATGTAAACTCAAAGGTTAGCTACTTATCATAATTTTTTTGCACTATAGCTACGTATAGTAAATACATAGCACATGTTTGCCATTATCTGTAATTTTCCCTTAGATTATATGTGTGCAAGTATATATGAAAGGGAGTGTGTATGTATATGTTGATTAGAAAAGAGAAGTGAGCTATGTATTGAGGTAAATTTGGGTTGGGAAAGGTTTTAGTTAGGCTAAATATGAGTTGAGAAGTGGTTCAAAAGGGTTTAAGAATTGGCCACATTTTTTTGCAAATGTGGCTGGATTTACTTAAAATACTAACCAATTTATATTTAACACATAGCCATATTGATTAGAATTGAAAATTCAGGCCAAAATTGGAATGAATTAAATCCTTAATTAATTAAACAAGCTTCTAACTTGAATAATTAGGAATAATTCTCTTAATATAGAGCATAATCATTTTATTTAAAATCAAAAAACTAATTGTTTAATTAATTTCTTATTTTAAATAATTTTTTGAAAGAAAATAAAGCACAATTTGAACTTTAAACATAATTTTCTGCCGTGATGGCTTTCAAAATATTTCTTTAAGTAAAATTTATATACTTTCATAAAATTAAATACAGAATATACTGTAACGATCTTGCTCGTCATTACGAGTAAACTTTTTGTGCCATGCTTCAGTCAGAAAACTTCTGGATTTGGGAGTTGAAAATTCTGGGCTAGGCTAGTCTCGATCGATTTTGGAGTGACGTATGATCTAGGACAATCCGGGTAAGGATTGAGTAACGTGTCCTATTTTGAGCTAGTTTTCCATTTAGCTAAGACATAAAGGAGTACGGGAAACTTTTCGAAATTAAATTCGGGTAAGTAGAACTCCCAGTATCGAGGTTGACGTGAAGGGGTTGTTCTGGAACTTTAGGAAAGCGAGTGTTGTAAAATGGACCAATTTGAGGGACTTTATGACTTTTTGTCCCGTGTCAACCGTCGTAGCAGTTGACACACCGCCATAGTGACCTCCGCTATAGCGGAGAAATTACCACTATGGCAGAAGTCAACGTTGGTCAGCAATGCTATAGCGGTAGGCTCCACTACGGTGGTACCGCTATAGTGGAGCGTGGACTGTAATAATAGAGCGACGGGATCAAAAAACTTAAAATCGAGTTTTATAATTTTATTCTCCCCTATTCATCCCCAAAATAGACGAGGGTTACTCCAAGAACCCTCCTAGGCTGCTCCAAAGCTTGGGAGCCATGGAGAGGAGGGATTTTGGCTGAAAGGATGCGAAACCATGGATTTAGGCCTGCAGAATCATCAGGGAACGCCTTCACGGAGCCAGAATATGTACCATGCAGTTGCTTGGCATCCAGGTAGGTTAGGTTCTTTCTTTGAGTAGACTTAGACATGTTTCTATTTCATATTATTGATATAGAAAATGAAAGAAGGAATCATGTTTAGGCCTTCGAGCACGGAGTCTAGAGGAATATTGTATGGTTTGGTTGGTTTACTGATTAGGGATTGATAATGTTGGGGTAATGTGCTTCATCCCAGGTTGTTTATACATGTCAAAATTGGGTTCAGAAAACTAGATTATTTGTAAGGTTTGAGAAATTGAAAAGAGGCTATGGTTAATTAAGTGACTAGTTTAAAGGGAGTTTCGAGGATGATTCTAGTATAAAGTAAGTAGAGTAAACTAGAATGGTTAAATTACCAATGTTGGGGGATATCTTTCCTATGTTGTATTTGTCTTAAGAAAAGGGTCCGGAATTGATATATCTGCGAATATGTGCCAAAAAGGGGTAAATCGGGGATTAGTCCTCGAGTGGGTCTAATAATACGTTACTATTATAGTTGATGATGGTCCCATGAGTGGACCGGGTTTAATTGTTGAAACTGTGACCATTGCATATTGGCCTGTGAGAGGCTGGGTAGTTAAACTTAAGTGTCGGATTGGTCTTAGTGTGGACCGGGATGACATGTTGAACACTTAGGTGATGGTTATTGATTCATCTATGCATTGTATGTTTGTGTACTTTTGACTAAAGTAATTGTATGGTTTGCATTGCTTAGGGAATGATTTAGGAATGTCCAAAAGTCCTGTTTTCAGTCTTGTGAAATGAACTAGGTGTTATTGCTTGTTGGTTTACAAGTGTTGATTGTTCATTTTTGTGACTGTGGATTTTGTGTGATATTCAGTTGGCTTGGGTACCACGCCTGGTACAGGTTACTTATTAGTTGGCTCGGGTACCACACCTGGTACAGGTTACTTATTGGTTGGCTCGGGTACCATACCTGGGACAGGTTACTTATTGGTTGGCTCGAGTACCACGCCTGGTACTGGATACTATTTGGTTGGCTCGGGTACCACGCCTGGTACATGAATTACAAATGGTTGGCTCATTCACCACGCCTGGTACGGGTTTGCTTTACTTGCTTGGTTGTAGTCTATACATGTGCCTCCTTTAGTGAACTGGGTTACCTGTGATTGATTACATTGTCCCTTCAGAGGCCAGGTTGTTACACTTAAATGTGGGGATGGTCCTGGGGTGGACCGGGCATCACATATTACACTTAGGTGTTGGTCTAGGGATCCTTGCTTGGTCTGGTAATGAAAAAGGGTAAATGTCATATTTATTATTGTTATTGAATGATTGTTGAACTTGTCCCCTCTAAGTAAAAGGTAGACTGAGAGTCTGGAGTTATACTACTGGCTATTATTATATGTTGTACTGCTTCACAAGTGCGGGTGCACCATTTGTTCTTTATATATTGGGTTCCTGAGAGGGCTGGGATTTATTATCATTTTGCATGTAGTTGGTCCTTGAAGGGTCGGGTTAGTGTGCTAAATGACAAGGTGGTTCTTCTGTGAACCAGGGTCGTATGTTATTGTCCTAGGGATCCTTGTTGGGTGTGGGTTTCGTGAAAAAGATGTATGTTGTTGTCACTGGAAATTGTCAATGTCGGTTAGACTTGTTGTGTACGTTTGATAAGCTAAGGGAGAGACTTATGGTCTGGTTATAGCATTGGTTGTTGTCACTTGTCGAGTATGACCCTGGTGTCATGGGAACAGTGTTGTACTAGTAGATGGCAGTACGACGGGTGCGGTCTACGTCACTAAGTAGTGGGGTTTACTCCGGGTTGTTGAGTCATAGTGGTTGACTTGGGTAAGGAAATGGTAGTCCGGGTATGGACATAGATGTTGGAAATGTCAAGGTGACTTAGGAAGTCTAGGTGCCAAGGTGACTTAGGAAGTCTAGGTGCGAAGGTGACTTGGGAAGTCTAAGGGATAGGCAGGCTTGGGTTGACATTGGGTTTTGGTAAGGTGAATGTTAAAGGATTGAGTAGTGTAATTAATTGTGCATTCCCTTGATTTCTTATATGATGGTATGAGTGGATTCGGGTCGATCGGTGATTCCTACCAGTACGTGTGTTTGTATTAATTCTACGCTTGCTCTACCTTTTTGGGTATAGTCTGGTTGCAGGGTTGGTGATATTTAACAGGTTCAGGATGACGATGATTCTCCAGCAGCTCCTACTCCTTGCTTCTATGGTGGGAGTTGTGTCTTCTTCATTTTTGTATCATCTTGTAGTAGCTCTTATACTGGCTTAGACTAGGTCCTAGGAAGAGTGTTTTAAAGTTGTAAAATGGTTTTATTGTATTCTTCATAGAGGAGGTTTCCAGAATAAAATATTGTAAAGGTTTTCATGTATCAAAAATGAAGGTTTATGGTTATACTTGACTTTTTCCGCATTTACCTGTTGGTCGGGTGGTAAGGGTTCATCTATCTAGGTGCATAGAGTAGGAGCCCACACGGCTCGGTAGGTTGGGTCGTGACAGATGGTATCAGAGCCTAGGTTACCGGTCTCCCAGTACAAGAGCAAAATGTTGAATAGAGTTCTGTGGATTGGTGTGTTGGCATTCACATCTAATCCTAGGAAATATATGAAGCATTCTAGGAAACATCTCTCTTCTTTCATTCCTTTTCATGCGGTTCATTTACTTGCTTGTATGAATTGAGTCCAATTGGTATCTCTATTCCAATTGGTATCTCAATGAAGTGAAGGATGTCATTGGACTCTGATTGTGATAAGACAAGCAAGGGAAATTGGAACCGAGAAGGTTCTAATTGGTATCTGTACTGAGAGGTTGTGGTAAGGCATGGGTGATCGGCTAAGGGTCATTCATGGAACGGATATAGAGTAGTTGGTGTAGTTTGATTTTGTTGTAACCTGAAACTGAATGGTGTATGTATTACAATGCTGGCATGACTTATTGGATTCGTATATGATTGGTTGCCTTGTTATGAAATTACGAGTCTGAAGGTATTTATAATTGATTCTTGGTATGATTGAGTGTGATTAAGTGTCATTAAGTGTTCTGTGTGTGTGGAGTTAGAATTGCATATAAATTTTTGGAAAAAGAGGCTCATCATTGGTCAAGATGGTGAGGGAAAATAAATTACAACTGTAGGGAAACTCCGGTTTCAGGACAGTCGGGACTTGGTTGGGAACCATGGGGAAAATGGGTTATTATTGATTAATAGCGGGAATTGCGATAAGAAAAATTTTGTGGTAACTCATGATTGTGACTTCAGTGAATTTATTCTGACTTTAAAATGTGTAATTTTCTTTGGTGATAAATTGCGGTATGCCCCAATTGGAAGGGTTTGCATTACATTCGGCTATAGACTTATCATTGGTATAGATGGTAAGGGAACAAAAAGGGTTTAATGACTGTGGGGAAGCTCCAGTTTTGGGACAGTCAGGGGTTGGAAATCATAGAAAGGAAAAAGTGGGACTAGTAGTGTACGATAGCGGGAATGTGTTATTGTGCGCAGTTTTGGTGTGTTTTGTGTCTGATTTTATGATAGTTGGGTGCTAAATTCTCAACTATGCATAGTTGAGGTTGGTCTTGAGGTTATGTTTAAGACTGTAACGCATTTTTGGTGTTAGCATTGAGAACAGGGAAGGGGAATGAGAGAAATTTTCAGAGAATGGTAAATTTTCTGGGCTACTACTTTTGGGGGTTGCCATAGCAGTGTGCAAGTCGCTATAGCGGGATGGGCAGAGCATAATCCCTGTCCTATTTTTCTCCTGTTCTGTCTTTCATTCCCAGGTCATTTTAAATCGCTATTTGAGCTGCGAGATAAGGAATTATTTAGCATCCATGTGCAATAGGAGGAAAGGATAGATATGATAGCCCGGGGTATTGGTGAAGTTTTGATTTACCATTGGTGGGAATAGTCACCTATGTACAATTTAGCAAAATGGCCCATAATTGACTGAGTAGTGTTGGACATTGCTCATAGGCTTAAGTCATGAGGGTGATTTAGCTGATTTATTATTGATGATCCTTAGTAGTAGGGTCAGTTGAGGGAGTGGGGTTATTAAATGGAGTCTTAAACATTGTTATTCCTCTGGTCAGTTATGATAATACTGGTAGTACCGCTCATTAAGTGGTGGGGTTGTTCTCGCCATAGCATTGATTAGGGTATAAGTGCCCGAGTTGAATTTCCCCCTAAGGCGAGAGTTGACAAAAACCTCAAGGTAAGATGAGTTCCAATGAAATTTTTGTTTTTGCATGATTTAGAGATACGTGGTGTCTCGGGGCATAGTGTTGACAGGAGTAAGGTGATATTATGATAGGTAAAGGGCATAGTAACCGTAGGAAACTTCCAGTATGGAGTTCGGGTTATAAGAACTCCGGGTATAGAGGGAAAGGGGACGCCATGGTGGGATCTAGTCCACTTGGCATGGAAAAACTATTTTGTTTGTTAGTTGAGTTTTTTTTTGTCTCCAGTGTTTCGATGAGGCCCTGGATTTCTTGGGCACTCGGGAAGGGGTAATCTAGTTAGCCTTATGCATTTCGAAGGAAGGAATTTCTTGATAGAGAGGGAGTGAGTTGAATTTTGATTGAGATGGGTACATAAAGGGATTGGGAAGTTTCAGTGGCTTGCGTAAGGTTATATTTATGCTATCACAGTAGGGCGTTAAGGTTTGGGGGCGGGGCTCCTTCTTCTCTTTCTGCCTTAGAGATCGTTCGAGGATGAACGATGGGTAAATTGGTATCTATTGTAATGACCGGGTTTGTCATTATGGGTAAACTTTTCGTGCCATGTTTCGAGTCAGAAAACTTTCGAATTTGGGAGTTAAAAATCCTGGGCTAGGCTAGTCTCAGCCGATTTTGGGGCAAGGTATGGTCTAGGGAAATTCAGGTAAGGATTGAGTAACGTGTCCTATTTTGATCTAGTTTTCCATTTAGCTAAGACATAAAGGAGTCCGGGGGATTTTTCAGAATCAAATTCGGGTTAGTACAACTCCCGGTATTGAGGTTGACGTGAAGGGGTTATTCCGTAACGTCAGGAAAGCGAGTGTATTATAAAATGGACCAATTGGGGGCTTTTATGACTTTCTGTCCCGTGTCAACTGCCGTAGCGATTAACACACCGCCATAACGACCTCCACTATAGCGGAGAAATTACCGTTATAGCGGAAGTCAATGCCGGTCAGCACCGCTATAGCGGTACGCTCTGCTATGACAGTACTACTATAGCAAAGTGTGGACCGCTATAGCAGAGCGACGGGATCAGAAAACTCAAAAACAAGTTTTATAATTTCATTCTCCCCCATTCAGCCACAAAACAAATGAGGGTTACTCCAAGAACCCTCCTAGGCTGCTCCAAAGCTTAGGAGCCATGGAGAGGAGGGATTCCGACTGAAAGGACGCAAAACCATGGATTTGGGCTTGCAGAATCATCAGGGAACTCCTTCACAGAGCCAGAATATGCACCGTAAAGCTACTTGGCGTCCAGGTAGGCTAGGTTCTTTCTTTGAGTAGACTTAGACCTGTTTCTATTTCGTATTATTGATATAGAAGGAAAGGAGGAATCATGTTTAGGACTTCAAGCACGGAGTCTGGAGGAATATTGTATGGTTTGGTTGGTTTAATGATTAGGAATTGGTAATGTTGGGGTAATGTGCTTCATCCCAAGTTGTTTATACATGTCAAAATTGGGTTCAGAAAACTAGATTATTGGTAAGGTTCGGGAAATCAAAAAGGCTATGGTTAATTAAGTGACTAGTTTAAAGGGAGTTTCGGGGATAATTTTAGTATAAAGGAAGTAGAGTAAACTAGAATGGTTAAGGTACCAATGTTGGGAGATGTATTTCCTATGTTGTATCTGTCTTAAGAAAAGGGTCTGGATTGATATATCTGCGAATATGTGCCAAAAAGGGGTAAGTCGGGGATTAGTCCTCGAGTGGGTATAATTATACGTTACTATTGTAGTTGATGATGGTCCCATGAGTGGACCGGGTTTAATTATTGAAACTGTGACCATTGCATATTGGCATGTGAGAGGCCGGGTGGTTAAACTTAAGTTTGGGATTGGTCTTAGTGTGGACCGAGATGACATGTTTAACACTTAGTTGATGGTTATTGATTCTTGTATGCATTGTATGTTTGTGTACTTTTGACTAAGTATTTGTATGGTTTGCATTGCTTAGGGAATGATTTAGGAATGTCCAAAAGTCCTGTTTTCAGTCTTGTGAAATGAACTAGGTGTTATTGCTTGTTGGTTTACAAGTATTGATTGTTCATTATTTATGACTGTGGATTTTGTGTGACATTCGGTTGGCTCGGGTACCACGCCTGGTACAGGCTACTTATTGGTTAGCTCAGGTACCACGCCTGGTACATGTTACTTATTGGTTGGCTCGGGTACCACGCCTAGTACAGGTTACTTATTGGTTGGCTCGGGTACCACGCCTAGTACAAGTTACTTATTGGTTGGCTCGGTACTACGCCTGGTACAGGTTACCTATGCCCCAGTTGTATACATCCAAACATCCCTCTGAGCCAAGTCGACACTCTCCAGGGTGACTCTTACCACACTTATTGCAAGTAGTGTAGGGGTCCCCTTTACAATACTCCCTGAGAACGAGGGCCTGATGCCCTACTTGCCTCATCATGCCTAGGTAAGGACCCATGGGTAGGAGAACTAGCTGATGATAGCACAGGTCCTGATAACCTTTTATGAAACAAAGATCGATGTCTATCTCTGGACCTCTGATGACTGAAACCCAAATTTTCTGTTCTTGCCCTTTTGTTCTCCCATGCGGTTTCTTTTAGCTTATCATCCTCAATCTACTGAGTATGTGTCATGAGCCTAGAGATATCCATATCCCCAATAGCATAGAGTTCCTGCACTCCTTTTTCACTAAGTCGGATACCCCATAAACAAACTTACTCATCCGGGCCCTCGGGTCGACCACCATATAAGGAGCATACCTAGAAAGCTGAGTGAACTTCATCCCGTACTCTTGGACTGACATCGATCCTTGCCTCTAATTCATAAACTCCTCAGCCTTAGCCTCCCTCAAATCTCTTGGAAAGAACCTACCCAGAAAAGCCTCAACAAAGCACTCCCAAGTCATAATAGTCGCATTCCTACCCCTACCTTCCTTCCACTGAGTATACCAAATGTGAGCCACATCTTTCAGCTGATAGAAAGCTATCTTGACGCCCTCATAACTATTCACCTGCATCACCCTTAAGATCTTCTTTACCTCATCTATGAAATTCTGTGGATCTTCACCAACCTTGGACCTCAAAAACTTTGGCGGGTTCATACGAACAAAGTCTCAAACTCTAGCAGCAGTTTTCCCACCATTTGGGTCAGCAGGAACAGGTGCCTGCTGGTTAACCTGATTGGTCATCGCCTGGGCTAACATCTGAATGGAATTCCTGAACTCCACATTCATGACCTCGTGGTCCAGAACAGGAGGATTAGCATTATGAGAGCTAGCTCTACAAAGAGGCATGATCTAAAATGCATAAAGAATGAATTAGAGAGGGGAAATAAAATAAAACTATATCAGACAATATTGAACATGAAAGAAGTGATTTTTCCCTAAAACATCTCGTAGCCTCCCCCTCATAAGTGTGTCATGTTTCACACTCATGAAAGAGACTCTACTTAATGCGACTTTCAGACATCCTAGAACTCTTGAACCTAATGCTTTGATACCAAGTTTGTCACGCCCCGAGGCTATCTCCTAAAGGTAACACGGGATTTAGGATCACAAGTGACCATAAGCTAACCTTAGCATGACATAAACATAGTAAGGAAAATCATAGCGGAAGCATAAATAGCAGAAGTAGGCAAACCAACTAAGCATAAGATAATGGTCCTAGAATAATAAAATCTGAAACATCATATACCGACTGTCTAGCTATGTCTGAAAAGCCTCTAAAACTGACATAATGAGTTATTGGGACAAGACCCCAGCTAACTTTAATACTGAATGAAAGGAGTCTAGTAGCTAAGAATCATACTAGTCCTTGAAAGATGAGGATTCACCAACTCTAACTAGAAATTCTGCTGGGTTTAGCCACGAGTCTGAGAGCGAGCGCCTGAATCTGCATCATTAAAGGATGCACACAAAGAAGTATGCGATCAGTACTATTGAATGTAGTGAGTATGTGAGAGATGCATAAATCATAATAAAATATGCTTAAAATATACTTAAAGATGAAATCATATGATCATAGTAAAATCGGTAATGTAACGAGTCTATGTAATATAATAAGCTAAAAGCATAGTCATAATCATAAGTAGTAAGCCTAAAATCTGAAAGCAAGGAGTCAAATACATTTTAAAGATTTAAACCATTTATGTGGGAGATTCTCATAACCGACATAGACCATGTGAGCTACATGAAATTCAGTGTGCTACCTTACACTGAAAAAGGTTGTCCTAACCGGCCAAGGTTAAAACCATACACTAAGGATCCTGTAATGAGTCGAGGAGGGCAACCTACGGTGACAACGTAGTTTTGGAACTTAAGGATACGCTAAACTCAGTCCAACTTGGTGCTAAATACTAATCCAAAATATACATATAGCTCATGCATAACTTGTGACATATCTAATGTCAAAACTATTCATAGCTTAGGTAGATATATCTAGATGTCAAAATCTTTCATAAAGCAATAGGACATATCTAATGTCAAAACCACTTGTAAAGCATATGGACATATCTAATGTCATGCTATTCATAAATTCATGATTCTTAAATACATAGCATGGTTATAGTTCAAAACATACTTTTTACTAAAACTCATAACTTGAAGAACTAGGCATGCAATTTCATAAATACTTAAGGCCATGTTATCTAAACATGCCAATTTTACTTGAAATCATGCAACAGGAAGAAAATCATGTTAGAAATCATTCTCAATTCATGGGTTTTTGAAGTACTTGAGGATTATCATATAAAATCATGGGTAAGAGATAAGAAAGCATACTTTAATGTAAATAAATTCATTTCATAAGAGAAATCATATTTGGGTAAGAACCCTAATTCCCAATTTCATAAAATCCAAGTGAATTCATAGGTTTTGAGCATAAAGGTGAATGTAATCCCTTATTGGATACCCATATACCTAAACCCAAAGCTTTTCTTAATCAAAATCTGAAGATGGAGACTTGGAGATGAAACCCTAGACCTTGGAGCTTGAGAGAAGAATCTCTTTCTTTCTTTTGGACCTTGAATTGAGAGAATGAGTTAAGAACTAACTAAGTGAGACTAAAACCCCTTTAATTTGACCTAAAATGACTTAACTTAGGAGTTAAAAGAGTGAAGAATTATAAAAATACCCCAGGGACTTAATTCTGAAAAACTAAAATTGGGGGAAACCATGGACGGGTCCACGACTGTGAAATCAAACGACGACCAATGGAATAACCCGTGGTAACTTAAACCATTTTGGGTCTTGCTGAACTTTCATTCCACGAGTCATTCGATGGTCCGTGAAATGGAATGACAGACGGTCCTGTGACCCATGGTTTTAACTTGGAAAAATGAGGGTCCTCTGATCCTCAAGAACTACAAATGACATGACGGCTCGTGGAACTAAATGACGGATCGTCAATTGAATTTTGATTTTGAGACCCTATAAGAAGGGTCTGATGACCAGAATCACGAATGAAAGAACAGGTCGTGGTTCTAAACCATGGTTCATGAAGTCACCTGTGGATTTTGGAAAGGCAACACAGGAGGTCAAATTACGGATCAGACCACGGGTCGTGATTTCAAATCACGGTCTGTGATCTTAACCATGATTCTTGTAAACTTTAATTTTTCTGCAGTTTTCTTATTTAACATTGTAAGGTAGCTGGTTTAGATTTTGGGGTGTTACATTAAGTTATAACACCGCATCCTCTTATCATGATCAATTATCCTAACTATCTTTTAAAAAGTATATCCCATATCCAAAACACACACAATAGCAATTTCACCCTTTTTAAGACATTAAAGACGAGTTTTATAGATCACTAGCTAGCACAATTCCTCTATTGTTACCCACTTTTACATATTTACCTTGTACTTCATCAAGTAAGTCATACAAACACAAACGCCCATCAAGGGATTCACATATCAACATATTACAAATAATTTCCATTCAGACATCGTGCCCGAAGGCCTAATCATGTATTCTCTCGTCAATTCTACACAGTATAATCATTTAGCTAATCTGAGTCTACTACTCATAAACCATAACCTACCTCGACTCCAAGCTGTTGCAACAAGATGCTCATTATTTCCCTTCACGCTTCGGAACGTTCAACCTCTAATAAACAAGCAATTATAAGAGTAATTAATCAATTACTCTTTAAATAAACACTTTGAATATTCAACCCACTAGTTCTACCCCTTAACCGCGGTCTGTAGCATTCCCCTAGGGTCAATTAATCATCAAATCAAAAGCCACGCTTTAAAGTGTTGTTTTATCAAATAAAAGTGTTGCTGATGAGATGCTACAAAGCGTGACCTTTGTATCTCATCGGTCACGTTTTATAAGCGTAGCTGCTATAGCAACACTTGAAAAGTGTGGCCTAAAGTCAAAGATTATGTCTCTTTAGGCCACTCATGAGAAAGCGTTGCCTAAAGTCAAAAAGCATAGCCTTTGATCAAAGGTCACACTTTTTGCTAGATTAGACCACACTTTATAGGGGTGACTAAGCCTAAAATGTTGTAGTATGTTGATTGAATTTTTTCACTTTCATGAAAAGACTTTCCAGTAGATAAAACTGTCATTTAATATTTTTCTGAAATTATTATTTAACTATCCTTATATTACTGACTATAATCTTGAAAAAATAAGGAGTTCTAAAATATATGGTAAAAAAAAATATATGAAGAATTAATGTTGATAGATTTTTTTTCTTGTATACATAAAAAATGAGTCATAAAATATATGGTTAGAGAAAAGTTCTAAATTATTTGGTAAGAGAAAAACAGGAAATATCGGCAATATTTTTCTCAGGATTAGTAGTAGTAGGTTTTACTAGAAAAATGAGTCCTAATTTAATTATGAGTACATTGCATCTGTGTGCATTTTTTTTTTTCATGTTTTACGCTTTACCTTGATTGATTCTTATCACAATAGCATATATGTTTTACACTTTACCTTTATTGAATTTTTCGGCAATAGCATATATGTTTTACACTTTACCTTTATTGAATTTTTCGGCAATATATATATATACACTAGATATAGAGGAGCCCGTGTTGTCCGTGCTGCCCGTGCTAGCACGGGCCCAATATATATTATTTTTTTGTCTCAATTTATATGGCACAAATAAAATTTAGATAATCAATCAAATTTTTTATATGGTTTTTACATATTTTAAATTGTTAATTATTGTAATTTATAATCTTTTTTACGTAATTTTTAAATAATATATGTTACTTCCTATGTCCCAATTTATGTGGCACTGATAAAATTTCCAGAGTCAACCAACTTTTTCTATGTCTTTCAAATATTTTAAATTGTTAATAATTATGATTTATCTTTTTAACGTAATTTATAGTACTTTCTACGTAATTTTCAAATAATACATGTAAATCTCTCTACTCGAATTTATGTGCTATTAATAGAACTTGGAGAGTCAATTAATTTTTTTTATATTTTAAAATATTAATTATTGTGATTTGTAGTACTTTTTACGTTATTTTAAAATAATATATGCTACTTTTGTTGTCCCAATTTATGTGGTACTGATAAAATTTTCAGAGCCAATCAAATTGTTTATATTTTTTTTAAATTGTTAATTATTGTGATTTATATTTTTACGTAATTTTTAAACGTATAATAAATTAAAAAGATAAGACAAAAAAATTAAAACGGACAAATTAACGAAAAATGACCAAAATGCCCCTAGCTGCTGAAGCAGGCACGTTGACCTCGTGCCTGCTGCTGAGCAACTCCCAATTTATGTAGCACTAATATAATTTTCAGAGCCAACTCAATTTTTTTATGTCTTTCAAATATTTTAAATTATTAATTATTGTGATTTATCTTTTTATGCAATTTTCAAATATATACTAAATTAAAAAAATAAGACAAATAAATTAAAATAGAAAAATTAATAAAAATGACCAAAATGCCCTTAGCTGCTGAAGCAGGTACGTCAACCTCGTACCTGCTTCAAGCATGTCAACTGCCTTTTATTATATAGAGTAATAAAAATATGCTACTGACGGGGTGGATGGTAGTTAACCTCAACCAACATATCATTTGTAAAAGAAAATTAGGGATATGGCAAATAATAATATACTTGAGATATAATATTTATTTATATTATTTAGATAGATATAATATTTATTTTAATGTCAATTACTATATTTTAAATAATCTTCTTCTTTTTATACATAATTTTATTGATTGACGAGAGACACACGTGTCAAACACGTACACTAAACTATATATAAGAGAGGGGGGGAGGGGGGGGGGGGGATAAATTTAAAATTGTAAGATACATATTAATCTTTTAACTCTTGGTTCATAATATGGTGTTTGCCTTCGTATTAATCTAATTTTTCTCTTTTAATTTCTAATTTAATTTGTAATTTATTTTAATAATTTCAAGAATCTATTTCACAGTTCAAAATAATTTGTCTATGAATCCTTTAATTTGTCATCATATTTTAATTCAATTATCATCAAAATATTTTAGTATATCACAACTAAATATCTTTAACTTTTCGCACAAAAATAATTTTTTGTAAGATTTTTTTTTTATATTCCTTGAAAATGGTTAAATTCTTAGACAATACATACGATATTTTTAGGAGGCTACATATATAATTTGATTACATATATATTTATTTAACTTCTCAAATAGTAATTGATTTGGTAGTGTTATGTTAGAATATAGTTGTGAAAGTAGGGGTTCAATTAAACCCATAATTTTTTATGGAGAGCATAAATTTATGTGTAAAACTTTATTTAAATTGTCATAAATAGTAAACATGAACCTATAACTTTAAAATATAATGAATTTGATATTAAAAATCTCAAGAGATTGAAGCCACATAATTTAAATCCTGCCTCTTATCGAAAGTATAATGTCATATATTTAAATAAAATCCAGCAAAATATCGAATAAGAAAAAGACAAAAATCGAAGAAATGGAAAACCAACTTAATTAATTTGTTTAATTCTAATATTTGAAAAGTAGACTAAATTGGTTTGGTCATTTTCCATAGAAAAATCACCCAAAATCAAACCATGAACACCTACGCTGAGAGTAGTAAAAACTTCTTACATATTACAGAGCCTGTTTGGATAAGCTTATTTTAAGCTGCTTTTTTTAAGTTGGAAATTTCAATTTTTCTAGCTTTTTTTTGCTATTTTGATTTAAAATTAAGTGTTCAGAAGCACTTTTTTACTTACCCAAACACTATAAAACAGCTTAAAAACTATTTTAACTTAAAAAACACTTAAAATAAGTCAATCCAAACGGGCTCTAAGTTTGTTTCTAATTATATTATGGTCAAATATACCTTGCCATTACCAAAGTATTCACAAATACCCCTCATTTGGATGGAATCCCTACAATCAACTAAAATAATTCAATTTCAATTGAAATTACTTAATCCCTCTTTAAACCCCACTCAGACTCACCTAAATTAATTAAACCCATACTAATTAAACTTCAACCCAACTTCACAAGCTGAAGAAGCATTGCGTCAATTCAAGAAAAGGTCCGTAATTTTCATATCTATTTTTGATAAATTCAAATTGTCTTAATCGATTGATTTAAAAAAAAAAAAAACTGGGTATATTTTTGGTCATTTGTTGCAATTCATTCGTAAAGAATTAATTTTTCATTATTAATTTGTTCAGTTTTGTACATATATTTCTGATTAATGCCTACTCTAGTTTGTTCCTTGAATTTTTAATTTAAAATTTTGATCAAGTCCTAACTCATTTAACTGAAGAACTTGACTCAAAACATGAATTTAAGCTTAAGAGAAATGAAGCAGATATAACCAAGTCCAGGATAGGCTGCAGATTCTAGTTTTTTTTTTCTTCCTCCCTTTCTTCCTTTCTTTTTCCAGTTTGGTTAATTGAGGGGGAGCGAAGGCAAACCATTAAAAAGAAATTAGGACCATAATTAAGCTAAAGACTACATTACTCAAATGATTGAAATTGACGTCATGCTTCAACTTGTGAAGTTGGGTTTGGGGCAGTATGAGTTTAATTAATTTAGGTGGGTTTGGGTCGAGTTTAAAGATGGATTGGATAATTTCAATTGAAATCGGGTTATTTTAATTGATTTGGGGGATTTCATTTAAATGAAGAGTATTTTTGAATACTTTAGTAACTGCAATAACTGCAGGGGTATATTTGATCATATAATATAACTAGAGGGAAACTTTACTAACAAACGAAAGTAAGAGTATTTAAAACTCTTTTCCCTTAAAAATAAGGGTAAATCACCCTAAAAATATAATTGAATGGGACATATTTGGGTAAAAGATACAACAACAACAACATACCCAGTGTATTTCCACAGCGTGGGGTCTGGGGAGGGTAGAGTGTACGCAGTCCATACCACTACCTCAGAGGTGAGGTTGGGTAAAAGATATAACATGAAAAATATATTTAAACCAAAATTCAAACGAGATTTATATTTAAATCAAATTTGATAATACAATGGCATATTTAGCCTTTTTCCGTTGTAAAAAAACTAGTCAATTTACGGTCCTTTGCACTATTATGGAAGATCCCATAAAATATATCAATTTATTAGAGAAAAGTATATTCATGACTCATAGGAGCAAACTATTTACACTAAAATATTTTTTTATATAAAATATTCCCTAACTAATTATAAAAATATCTCCTTTCCTTATAGCTTTAGTTATTTGTCTCCTTTTTAATTCTTTTCATTTTTATTTCTCCACTTCTTCTCATTTTTTCTTCTTTTTTAATTTATTCTTTTTCTCAAATTATTTTATTTTTTATTTTCTTTACACCATAATCGAATTCATACTCAATTTTTATTTTATATACTCCTTTTCTTCCTTTTTTCTTTTTCCTCATTTATTTTTTTATTCATTTATTCTTTTCTCTACTTTTTTTTCAGTTTTTTATTTTTCTCTTTATTGGTTTCTTTTTTTTGTGTTTTTTATTTTTTATTTTTTTTTGATTTTTTAATTTCTTTACTTCTTGTTCTTTTCCTTTCGTTTTCTCCTTTTTTAAAAAAAAAAGGTCAAATATACCCCAAACTATCAAAAATGATTTATATATACCCTTTGTTATACTTTTAGGGTGTTTATACTCTTGCCGTTTAAGTTTTGAGCATATATATCCCTGACTCTAATAACGGGCCAAATGGCATTTTATGAATAGCTAACCCGATCCACATTAAAATTTATCCATAATTAAAAAAAATCACTCGTCCCTTTTATTTTACCCGGTTAGAGCCGGTTTAAAAACCCACGAAATAAACCCCCAAAACATCTTATTCTCTCTACTTCAACCTCATCTCAAACCCTCCATCCAAATCAGCTCCTTTCTTCTTCTCCTTCACTTCAAACCAGCCTCAAAGATGTCTCTTGTCAACTGCAGATCTGAAAACACTAACCCCGACCTTCATTTGCAAGAACAACAATAACACATCTCTGACAACACTTCCAAAAATCTGGAGTTTTGAATTGCTATTTTGATGTTCGAACTATCCTCAATTTTTTCACCAACATTTAATTTAGTTATTGTTTTTTCTTTTGATTTTAGTTTGAAGTTTCTAGAAACACTAAGAATTTAAAACATGTTCGGTCGAACAATGTTGTTGAGATTACATGCAAATTACATTGAAGATTGAATAATATTAGTGGAATTTTATAGGTAAGACAATATTGCTTCTCTTGTAAGGCAAACAAGTGTTCTACATTTTTGAAATTTTTTATCATAAGAAGCATTTGCCTTATTCAGGCTAAAAATTAAGTGGGTGTGTGGATGCCCAATATTCTACCGAGGCTGGTTTTGAAGTGAGGGAGAAGAAGAAAGGAGCTGATTTGGACGGAGGGTTTTAGGTGAGATTGAAGAAGAGAGAATAATAGTCTGTTTGGCCAAGCTTATTTTATGTCAGAAGTGCTTATTTTTTTCTCAAAAGTATTTATTTTAAAAAATTAAGGTGTTTGACTAAGCTTGTGGGAGAAAATAAGTGTTTCTGGAAGTAGCAGAAGCTGTTTTCGAGAAGCTAAAAAAATAGTTTCTTTCCAAAAGCATTTTTTTTGAAAAATACTTTTGAGAAAAATACACTTAGAAGCACTTTTAAAACGCTTGGCCAAACATTAATTACTGCTCAACAGTATTTTTTAAATCTATTGGCCAAACACAAATTGTTTTTCATCAAAAGTGTTTTTTTAAAGGCAAAATTTCATAAATAGCTATAGATTGCTAAAATAATCTGGGTCCATAGCTTAACTTTCATTATTACAAAAATTAGCTGTTTTTAAGTCAATTAGAACCGCTTGATTTGTATACATATACAATTGAAACGTATATGTAACAAAAACAGATCCCTAAATATCTGATAGAAAATCTTTTTAAAACGACAATTACCATCATTCACGCGTGTTTTACTCTGAGTAATACTCTCTCTTCATAATTGACATATTGTATATAAAACTACAAAATTCATCCAATAAGAATTCATATACTTTATTAGTTTCATATGCTCATTAGTTTAACATCTAAATGTATTTGAGATTCAAGATAAATAATCATATATATTTGTACTATTTATACTGTTATATACAAATCTCATATACATTTTAAAACTCAAAAGTATGGATCTCAAAAATATTTAACTCTCAAAAGTATGAAACTCATATACAAAATTGAACTAAGATTCGATTATACAAACAAAACTAAATTGAGATTCAAACCATATAGAATCAATTATACTTTATGTCTATATACTTTTCAATTGTATATAAAACTCATTTGAGATATAAGTTTCCAGCAAAAACTCAAACCAACATGTCAATTATATACACATATAAAAAACTTTGTTCAACATGTCAATTATATACATATATAAACAATTATATACATATACAAACAAACAACTGAGACTGAAACCAAACTTATTCAATTATAATTTTTCTCTATATACTTTTCAATTGTATGCAAATCTCAACTTAAATTCGATTTCACAGCAAAAACTCAATTGAGATTCAAACCACACTTGTTAGATTATATTTTTTGTATATATACGTTTCAATTGTATATAAAGCTCAACTTAGATTCGATTTTTCAGCAAACACTCAAAACCCATATGTCAATTATATACATATACAAAACATCACAATAAATCAAAAATCGTGCTTCCAAACACCCAGAAAATGTATATAATTTGGGTATACCTCTTCATCCTCGTCTACGACATCAAGATCTTTGTCAACAGTGCTTTCACTTTTCTTTTTTTTGTTGTATCCAAAACCGTTTGAACTAACTCTTTGGATTGAAAATATTCGAAAATATATTTTAGAGAAAATCTCTGAAAAAACTACACTAAACCGCCATTGTAGTTACCTTGTTTATGGAGATTCTGATTTGGGAGAGAGAATCGTTGATGGAGATCGTGTGTGATGGAGGTTGGCGTAAATTTAGGCGGAAATTGGGTGAGGGAGAGTTTGAGGGATGCCAATATACGTTTCTTTGCCCCAAATGTATATGTTGTCCAAAATAATAGCTACTTTTGCTAAACTATATCTATAAAATATAATTATGTTAAAGTTAACCCATGTACCGTAATTAAGCACTTCAATGTTCTATCCCCCATAATTTTTCCTTTTTTAAAAAGCATTTCTCAAAATAAGCTAATTTTAGAAGTTTGGCCAAACAAGCTATAAAGTATTTTGGGGTTTATTTCGTGAGTTTCTAAACCGGGTCTAATCGGGTAAAATAAAAGGAAAGGGTGAATTTTTGTGGATTGGGTAAGCCATTCATAAAAGAATGTCATGTGGCCCGCCGCTAGAGTCAGAGGTATATATGGCCAAAACTTAGACGGCAAGGGTATATACACCTTACAAAGTATAGCGGATGATATATATAAACCATTTTTGAGAGTTTGGGGGCATATTTGACCTTTTTTCATTTTTTTTCTGTCGTTTATTTCTTTTTTTTATTGTTTATTTTTTTCTCAAACCATAATATTCTTTATTTTTTATTTTCTCTCTTTTTTTAATTTCTTTATTTGTTTGTTCCTTTCCTTTTTTTTTTTCTTCTTTTTTGTCACTTTTTTCCTTTATTCTTTTTTTTTTCTTAAAATCATAATATTCTTTATTTTTTACCACAATCTAATTTCATATTTTTGATTTGTTTTATATCTCTATTTTTTCATTTTATTTATTTTTTATTTCGTTCGATTTCCTTTTCTTTCTTAATTTATATTTTTTTCATTTGCTTCAGTCCATAATGATATTATCACAATATATATATCTACTGTCATGATATCATTGATGTTTGCTTCTATCCTTCAGTGAGACCTCAATGATACCATACAATATATTTATATACTGACATGGTATCATTGGGGTTTGCTTCAATCTGTAATGATACCATCCCAATATATCTATATACTTTCATAGTATCATTGATGTCTACTTCAACCCTTCAGTGAGACCTCCATGATACCATCACAATATATGTATATACTGTCATGGTATCATGATGTCTGCTTCAACACTTCAATGAGACCTATATGCAATACCATCACAATATATTTATATACTGACATGGTATTATTGCAGTTTGCTTCAGTTCATAGTGGTACCATTACAGTATGTCTATATATTGTCATGGTATTAATGATGTCTGCTTCAATCCTTCAGTGAGACCTCCATGATACCATCATAGTATATTCATGTACTAGCATGATATCATCCTTTAATGAGACATTTCTCAATCCTCCATGATACCATCACAGTATATTGATATACTGTGATAGTATCATGGAAGACTGTTTTAGTCATTTAATGAGACACTCCTCAATATACTACCCAGTATATTCATATACTGACATGTTATCATCATTTAATAAGACACCTCTCAATCCTCCATGATATAGTATCTAGATACTAACATGGTATCATGAAGGACTATTTCAGTCCTTCAAATGAGACACTCATCAGTCCTCCATGATACCATCACAATATATATATACCATCATGATATCATTGAGATTTGCTTGAGACCTCAATAATATCATCACAATATATCTATATATTATCGTGGTATCATTAATGTCTGTTCAGTCCTTCAGCGAGACCTCTATGATACCATCACAATATATATTTTTATACTAACATGGTATCATTGAGGTATGCTTCAGTCCTTTATTTATTGTTGGGTTTATTCATTTATTTATTTTATATATTTTGATTATTTTAAAAATAGTTAGATAATATCTTTATCTTTATATATATATTTTTTTTATAAAAATAATAAAAAAGAAGATATTCTACCAAAATAAAAATATACATTTATGCTAATATAGATTTTATTAATAGGTAAGTAAATTTAATATTCTTTTTGAATTACTTCTTATTATAGTCTAATTAATTATTTATTTTATATTTTTATTAGTCAAAAAATAATTAATTACTATATTTATTTCTATATTTAAATAAAATAAATAAATAACACAAAAAGAAAAAAAAGTACAAAAATATGGGGAAAATCTAGAAAGAGACAAAAAATTAAAAAAAAGATAACTAAGTAATAAAAAAGAGAAAAGATAAGAACTATTTATTTTAAATTTTAATAAATAAACTAGTAATTAAATATTTTTATTAATTATTTCTTCTTGTACTTTAATTATTTTTTTTGTATTTTTTATTTCATTTCTCTGTCAACTAGGTGAGAACAATTTTTTTTTCTAAAAAAGAAAGATCATTCAAAGACTCAATTACTAATTTATACTACTACTAAATTAATTAATTAACTATTAATTAAGTAAAAATGTAAAAACAATTAAATAAAGGGAATGAAAGGAGGAGCACAAAAAGGAGGCATTGGGAGTAAATAAGTTTAGGCGCTTGGACAAATGTGAAGTTATTAAGTGTCACGTCCTGAAGCTATCCTCTAGACGTAACACCGGACCCGGGACCACAAGTGCCCCAAGTTAACCCTTGGTCATAGCATACACAGATCAATACAAGTAACGTAGCGGAAGCATACTAAAAGAAGATAGGCAACCATAACTTAAATAAGAACAAGGTCTAAGAAGTATCAAATCCAAAAAGGGAATGCAAGTCTAGCTATGTCTGAAGCCTCTAAACTATCATAAGAGTTTATGAGACAAGACCCGAACTAACTCGAAAATCTGAAAGAAAGATAAACAAAGTAACTAGGCTGATACTAGTCCTCGAAGGATGAGGACTCACCAACACTATCTGGATATCCGGCGTCGTCTATCCACGAGCCTGAGAGAGAGAGTTTGAATCTGCATCATCAAGAGAATGCAGCGCAAGATATGCGTCAGTACTATAGGATGTACTGAATATATGAGACATGCATAAATATGGTAAAAACATACTTAAAATATAATTAAAACTGAGTTCATGCATAAGGAGGTATCATAATTAGATCTCATAATTTAAAGCTTAAAGCATAAAATAGAAAAGCATAAGTCTTAAATCTTCATACGCGAGCTTCTCTTAACCAACATAAACTATGATGAGCTACATGGAGTCCAGTGTCATACACCCACACTGAAAAAAAGTTGTCCTAACCAGCCAAAGTTAGAACCTTATCATATCAGGATCCTGTCATAAGCCACAAAGGGCACCTACGGTGGCACGTAGTTCTGGGACTAAGGGTAATCTCACCCTGTCCAACTCGATGGTAAATACTACTCCCAAAATGTATGCATATAGCTCATATATACTTGTGACATATCTAATACCAATTCTGTTTGAAAAGCATAAGGGTATATCTAATGCCAATGCAATTCACATAGCTTTGGTAGACATATCTAGATGCCAAACCTTTCATAAATCATAAGGACATATCTAATGTCATGCAATTCATGCTTCAAAATCCTTAAAAACTTAGCATAACAATAATACAAAATATATTTTTCTTTCTAAATCCATGACTTGAAGAATTAGGCATGCAATTTCATGATAATAGAGGCCATGTTATCTAAATATGCCAATTTTTCTTGAAAATATGCAAAATCAATGGAATCATGCTAGAATTCACTATCAACATATGGGCTTTTGAAATTATGCAAGAAATCTTGATTAAAACATGGTTAATGAATGGAAAATCATGAATTGATACTTTAAAATAAAATCGATAATTTTTCTCCAAATTGGGTAAGAACCCTAATTTCACAAATTCATAAATCAAAGTAATAATCATGGGTTTGGGCATAAGGGTGAAAGAAATCCCTTATTGAATACCCACATACCTTATTGTAGCTTGCTTGATCTAATGAAAAAAAATGGTGGCTTGAACTTGGAGCTTGAAGGAGTTCTTTATTCTTTAGGTAGATGAATGAGGAATAATGAAAGACTTAGTCTGATAAGAGTAGAAATCCTACTAAAAATGGCCAAAATGACCTCACTTACGAGTTAAAAGGATGAGTAATTATAAAAATAGCCCTGAGATTTAATTAAGAAAAATTGATAAAAGACTCGACTTCAGAGACCACGAGTCAATCTACGGGCCATCAATTGAAATGACGAACCGTCAACTGATCCGTGGTTTCAGGTGCCACATCTGGGAGCCTGCTGAAACTCAACTCCATGAGTCACTATATGGTCTGTGATTCAGAATGATGGACCATCTTGTTGACTCGTGGTTCTAACTTTAGGATATGAGGATCCTCTGATCCTCAAGGATTATGGATGGAAGGACGACCCGTGGTTCAAAAGGACTGGTCGTCAACCAACTCGTCATTTTCAGGACCCTTCATGGGGGTCCTCTGGAACTCGAATCACGAGTTCACAGGATAGACCGTGGTTCTAAACCACGAGCCATCGAGTGACTCATAGACTTGGGAAAGAACAACCAAGGAGGAGACCACGGATCAGACTACGGATCGTGGTCCAGGACTACGGTCCGTGATCTGGTTCGTGATCTCTGGGAACTTTACAATTTTTTCATAAATCAGGTTTAACAGCTGAATCAAATTCGGGAGTGTTACAATATCTCTCCCTTGGGATCATTCATTCTCGAATGAAGACTAAGCAAAGAAAACTAGAGAGAAAACAACCCAACCAAGCAATAAAATAGGAAAACTGAAGAATAATCATGAAAACTGAGCGTTTTAACTTAAAACATAGTTGAACTAACTTCGGAAAACATAAATGCAAGCTAGGATCATGAGAGAAATAGATGGACTAGAATCGAAGGGACATACTAAGGAGGAAACTAATACCTCAAGCTGAAACTGGATCAGAAGGAAAGAGATGAGGGTACTTGGCTTTCTTGGCTGCTTCTGCTTCCCAAGTAGCTCCCTCAACTAGCTGATTTTTCCAAAGGACCTTCACTGAAGTGACTTCTTTGTTCCTCAACCTTTGAATATGATGATCAAGAATCTCCACGGGAACTTCCTCATAAGTAAGGCTATCCTTGACACCTACATACTCCAAAGGAACAATCAAGGTTGGATCACCAACATACTTCTTCAACAAGAAAACATGAAAAATCTAATGAACCGCTTCTAACTCTGTTGGCAAATCCAACGCATAAGCAACACTACCAACTCTCCTCAGAATTTGATAAGGACCTACATAGCGGTGACTAAGCTTTCCTTTCTTGCCGAATATCATCACACCCTTCATGGGTGACACTTTGAAAAATACCCAACCATCAACCTCAAAATCCAACTCCCTCCTCCTCACATCTGCATATGATTTCTATCAACTCTAAGCGGTCTTCAACCTCTCCCTAATAATCTGAACTTTTTTCATAGTCTCATGAACTAAATCTGGATCAATCAAAGCTACCTCACCTACCTCAAACCAACCAATAGGAGATCTACACCTCCGCCCATAAAGTTCCTCATAAGAAGCCATCTGAATGCTAGAATGAAAGTTGTTATTGTAGGCAAACTCGATAAGAGGTAAGTGATCATCCCATTTGCCTTTGAAATCAATCACACAAGCTCTCAACATATCCTCCAAAGTCTGAATAGTATGCTTTGCCTGACCATCCATCTGAGGGTGAAAAGCTGTGCTAAGCTTAACCTGTGTGCCAAGACCTCTCTGAAATGACTTCCAAAATTGGTATGTAAATTGAGTACCCCTATAAGAAATGATAGACAATGGAACACTATGCATTCTAACTATCTCCCGAATGTAGAGTCTGGCATAATCATCTACTAAATCTGTAGTCTTAACAACCAAGAAGTGGGATGACTTGGTCATCCAGTCCATAATCACCCAAATAGAATCATGCTGCCTTCGAGTACGAGGCAAACTAGTAATGAAATATATATTGATCGCTTCCCATTTCCAAGTAGGAAGATCAATATCCTGAGTCATACCATTCGGTCGCTGATGCTCTACTTTCACTTGTTGACAGTTGGGACACTTAGCCACAAAACCTACTATATTCCTTTTCATATCATTCCACCAATAGACTTCCCCTAGGTCACGGTACATCTTGGTGCCACCAGGGTGAATAGAATACCTGGAGCTATTAGCCTCTATCAAAATCTGCTGTCTCAACCCATCTATATCAGGAACAAACAATCGACCTTGATATCGAAGTACACCATCTCCCCTTTGGGAGAAAACCACTACCCTTTGCTGATAGATTGCACCCTTCAACTGGTGCAAAATAAGATTACTTTCTTGCTTTTCTTTCACTTCAGCTACCAAAGATGATTCAGAACCATTCTGAACAATAACACCACCTTCTGTCGAATCCATAAGGCAAAATCCTAGTCGAGCAAGTCGATGAACATCCTTGGCCAATTCCTTTTTCCCGTCTTCAACCAAAGACACACTACCCATGGACAATCTACTAAGTGCATCCGCCACGACATTGACCTTACCCCGATGGTAAAACACACTCATATCATAGTCCTTGAGAAGCTCAAGCCATCTCCTTTGACAAAGATTCAATTCCTTTTGAGTGAACATATACTGAAGACTCTTATGATCGGTGAATACATCCACATGAATACCATACAAGTAATGTCTCCAAATCTTTAAAGCAAAAACCACAGCCGCTAACTCAAGATCATGAGCAGGGTAGTTCTTCTCATGAATCTTAAGCTGTCTCAAAGCATAAGCAATTACTTTCCACGATTCATCAACACACAACCCAAACCAATCCTAGAAGCATCAAAATACACAATAAAGTCATCTAGGCCCTCGGGTAGAGCCAACACTGGAGCTGTGGTCAATCTAGTCTTCAATTCCTGAAAGTTCTTCTCACATAGATCAGACCACTGAAATTTAACCTTCTTCTGAGTCAACCTAGTCAATGGGGCAGCAATGGAAGAAAACCCTTCCACAAATCTCCTGTAGTGACCAGCCAAACCCAAAAAGCTTCTAATATCAGATGGGGAATTGGGTCTAGGCCAGTTCTTTACAGCCTGAATCATTTGAGAATCAACTCGAATACCATCTCTAGTCATAATATGACCCAGGAAAGCAACAAACTGCATATAAAACTCACACTTGCTAAACTTAGCAAATAACTATCGATCCTTGAGAGTTTGCAACACAACTCTCAAATGGTCCGCATGCTCCTCCTCTCTCTGAGAATAGATAAGAATATCATCAATGAAAATGATCACAAACATATCCAGATACTGTTTGAACACACAGTTCATCAAATCCATAAAGGCTACAGGAGCATTCGTTAATCCAAAAAACATGACCGCAAATTCATAATGACCATACCGAGTTCTAAAGGCTGTCTTTAGAATGTCACACTCTCTAACACAAAGTTGATGATAGCTGGATCTAAGGTCGATCTTGGAGAAGAAAAAGGCACCCTAAAGTTGATTGAACAAGTCATCAATCCTAGGAATGAGATACTTATTCTTGATTGTGATCTTGTTCAACTGACGGTAGTCGATACACATTCTGAGGGAACCATCTTTTTTCTGCACGAATAAGACTGGAGCACCCCATGAGAGATGCTGGGTCAAATAAAACCCTTATCAAGGAGGTCTTTCAACTGATCCTTCAATTCCTTAAGCTCCGTGGGAGACATTCTATAGGGAGGAATAGAGATAGGATTCGTATCTAGAAGAAGATCTATTCCAAAGTTGATCTCCCGCTCGGGAGAGACTCTGGGCAAATCTTCGAGAAAGAGTTTTGGAAACTCATTCACAACAGAGACAAACTGAAGGGATGGGGTTTCAGACTCTGTTTCCATAACCCAAACTATATGATAAACATAACCCTTAGAAATCATCTTCCTAGCCTTAAGATAAGATATGAAACGACCCTTCGAGGACGGAGGACTACTTGCCACTCTAAGATAGGTTTATTTTGAAACTTGAAACTGATGACTCGAGTACGACAATCAACCGAGGCATAACATGCATACAACCAATCCATACCAAGAATAACATCAAAATTTGTCATCTCCAACTCTACTAGATCTGCTGAAGTGACTCTATGAAGGACTAGGATAGGGCAATTTTGGTAGATTCTTTTGGCTAAGACTGACTCACCAACAAGAGTAGAGACACAAAAGGGTTCTAAGAGCTGATCATGACTAATTTAGAATTTTCAAGCAACATAAGGGGTCACAAAAGATAAGGAGGCACCGGGGTCCAATAAAGCATACACATCGAGAGAAAAAACTTTCAACATACCAGTAACAACATTCGGTGAACTCTCCTGGTCTTGGCGAGAGGATATGACATAAAGGCGGTTCTGGCACTGACCACCAAAACTAGAAGCAACACCCTGCTGGGCCGATCGACCTCCTGGGGCTGCTGAGGCAGACCGAGTCCTACTACCTCCCTGTCCCTTCTTACCTGAAGGTCAATCCTTAATCTTGTGTTCAACCTAACCACACCCAAAGCATCCACCTGAACCAGCTAAACACTCACCAGGATGACTTTTACCACACTTGTTACAAGAAGGGTAAGGAGTCCCCTTTGCAACACTCCCTTGCGAATAGGAACCAGATCCTCTACCAGTCTGATCATGACGAGGCCTGGGGGACTGGGTAGGAGCACTAGCAGAAGAATGAACGGGTCCTGATGTTCTCTTCTTAAACGAAGAGCGATGCCCGCCTTTAGACCTCTGATGGCCAAAACCTGAACTCTTTGATCTAACCCTCTTGGTCTCCCTTGCCATCTCCCTCATCTTGTCTCCCTCGATCTGTTGAGCATGAGTCATAAGTCGAGAAATATCCATATCACCCAAAAGCATCGCAGACCTACACTCTTTCTTTACCAAATTTGATACTCCATAAATATACTTACTCATCTCATCCCACGGGTCATCCACCATGGAAGGAACATACCTAGAAAGCTGGGTGAACTTCAACCTGTACTCCTGAACCGTCATGGAACCTTACCTCAATTTCATGAATTCTTCAGCCTTAGCTTGCCTTAACTCCCTCGGAAAGAGCCGGTCAAGGAAAGCCTTCGCAAAACACTCCCACGTCATAAGGACCACGTACCTAGCCCTAGCATCTTTCCATTAAGTGAACCAAATATGAGCCACGTCCTTGAGTTGATATGAGGCTAACTCAACACCCTCGACACCAACAACTTGCATCACACCAAAGATCTTCTTTACCTCATCCAAGAAATTTTGCGGATCCTCACCAACTTTCAAACCCCATAACTCAGGTGGGTTCATGCAAATAAAGTCTGAGATTCGGGCCGCAACTCCACCTTGAGGGTGGATGAGAATAGGAGCCTACTGATTGTCTTGGGCAGCCATAGTCTGGGCTAGCATATGAATAGCATTCCTGAACTCCATATTTGTGACCTCGGGGTCTGGAATCGGAGGATTAGCATTTCGAGAATTGGCCCAGCGAGGCATAGCACGGCGAGGAGGCAAATCTGAAACGCATAAAGAATGGATTAAAGAGTAATAGAGTTAAACTCTATCGCACAATATTGATCAAGAAAAAGTGAAGTTTTTCCTAAGACACCTCATAGCTTCTCTCTCATAAGTGTGGCACGCTTCACACACATGAAAGAGACTCTACTCGATGTGACTTTCAGACAACTTAGGACTCTTGAACCTGAGGCTCTGATACCAAGTTTGTCACGCCTCGAGGCTATCCCCTAGACGTAACACGAGACCCAAAACTACAAATACCCCAAGTTAACTCTTGTTCATAGCATACTCAGATCAATACAAGAAACGTAGCGGAAGCATACTAAAAGAAGATAGGCAACAATAACTTAAATAAGAACAAGGTCTAAGAAGTATCAAATCCAAAAAGGGAATGCAAGTCTAGCTATGTCTGAAGCCTCTAAACTGTCCTAAGAGTTTATGGGACAAGACCCCAACTAACTCAAAAATCTGAAAGAAAGATAAACAAAGTAACTAGGCTGATACTAGTCCTCGAAGGATGAGGATTCACCAACACTATCTGGATATCCAGCATCGTCTAGCCACGAGCCTGAGAGAGAGAGCTTAAATTTGCATCATCAAGAGGATGCAATGCAAGATATGTGTTAGTACTATAGGATGTACTGAATATATGAGACATGCATAAATATGGTAAAACTATACTTAAACCGTAACTAACGCTGAGTTCATGCATAAGGAGGTTTCATAAGTAAATCTCATAGTTTAAAGCTTAAAGCATAAAATAGAAAAACATAAGTGTTCAATCTTCATATGGGTGTTTCTCTTAACCGACATAAACCATGATGAGCTACATGTAGTCCAGTGTCATACACCTACATCGAAAAAGGTTGTCCTAACTGGCCAAAGTTAGAACTTTATCATATCAGGATCCTGTCATAAGCCACAGAGGGCACCTACGGTAGAACGTAGTTCTGGGACTAAGGGTAATCTCACCTTGTCCAACTCGGTGCTAAATACTACTCCAAAAATATATACATATAGCTCATATATACTTGTGACATATCTAATGCCAATTCTGGTTGATAAGCATAAGGGTATATCTAATACCAATGCAATTCACATAACTTAGGTAGACATATCTAGATGCCAAACCTTTAATAAATCATAAGGACATATCTAATGTCATGCAATTCATGCTTCAAAATCCTTAAACACGTAGTATAGCCATAACTCAAAACATACTTTTCTTTCTAAATTGATGACTTGAAGAATTAGGCATGCAATTTCATTATAATAGAGGCCATGTTATCTAAACATGCCAATTTTGCTTGAAAATATGCAAATCAATGGAATCATGCTAGAATTCATCATCAACATATGGGCTTTTGAAATTATGCAAAGAATCTTAATTAAAATATGGGTAATGAATGGGAAATCATGAATTGATACTATAAAATAAAACCCATAACTTTTCCCCAAATTGGGTAAGAACCCTAATTTCACAAATTCATAAATCAAAGTAAGAATCATGGGTTTTGGACATAAGAGTGAAAGAAATCCCTTATTGAATACCCACATACCTTATTGAAGTTTGCTTGGAGCTTGAAGGAGTTCTTTCTTCTTTTGGTAGATGAATGAGGAATAATGAAAGACTTAGGCTAATAAGAGTAGAAACCCTACTAAAAATGGTCAAAACAACCTCACTTAAGAGTTAAAAGGGTGGGTAATTACAAAAATACCTATGAGATTTAATTAGGAAAAACTGATAAAAGACTCGGCTTCAGAGACCAAGAGTCACTCTACGGGCCGTCAACTGAAATGCCGAACCGTTAACTGATCCGTGGTTTCAGGTGCCACATATGGGAGCCTGCTGAAACTCAACTCCACGAGTCACTCTACGGTTTGTGATTCCGAACGACGGACTGTCCTGTTGGCTTGTGGTTCTAACTTAAGGATATGAGGATCCTCTGATTCTCAGGGATTATAGATAGAAGGACGACCCGTGGTTCAAAAGGACGGGTCGTCAACCAACTCGTCATTTTCAGGACCCTTCATGGGGGTTCTCTGGAACTCGAATCACGAGTTCACAGGACGGGCCGTAGTTCTAAACTACGAGCCGTCGAGTGACTCGTAGACTGGGGAGTGAACAACCAAGGAGCAGACCACTGATCAGACTACGGATCGTGGTCCAGGACTACGGTCCGTGATCTAGTCCGTGATCTCTGGAAAATTTATAATTTTCTCAGAAATCAGGTTTAACAGCTGAATCGAATTCCAGAGTGTTACATTAAGGGATGGGGCATATGGATGTAAATAATTTAAGTTTTTGGTACATTTAGTGTTCTTTTCCCAAATTATTATTTCTAGTAGTTAAACACAACTAACCTGAAAGTAAATGAATATTTCTAATATATTCAAATAGCAAGGATCTATTAGATGCAATCTTACCTTGCATTTTTGTGAGCGGTTATTTTCAGAGTTCGAATTTTAACTTCATGATTACATGGCGATATGGGTGGCAAATGGGTGGATTGGATTGGATTTGGATAGATTATATATGGATTGAGCTAAAATGGATTGGATTGCAACCCACCCATATAAATATGGGTAAATATGGATTTGGTCAAATATGAATTTGGTCAAAATGGTTCAAACCCACTTTCCTTAAGCCAAATTTTTTTAAGCCTTCTATATGTTGTATGCATGTCAACTCGTTGATATTAAATCAAACTATTTAATACTCTAATATAATAAAAAAGTGATTCTACATAAAATTCAAACAATTGTTTTTACGTTTTTCAAAAAAAATAAAAGTTCTACCCACCTCACATCCACTTCTACCAATCTCCCCTCCCCCCCCCCCACACCCACCCTTACCTCCCCCTCCACCCACCCACCCACCCCCCCAATTTTTTTTCCAATAAAAAATAATTTTTTATGTTTCTCAAAAAAAAAAAATCTACCCCAACCCCCTCCCCCTACCCACCACCACCACCACCTTCCACCCACCCACCCACCCCTAATTTTTTTTTGTTTTTCCAAATTTATTTTTATTATGTATTTCAAAAAAATAATTCTACCCCACCACCCAGACACCCTCCCTCCACCCCTGCCCCCACCCCCACCACCTTCCACCCACCCACCCACCCTAATTTTTTTTATATTTTTCGAAAAAAACAATTCTACCCACCCCACAGGAACCCCCCTCCACCCTTCCCCCCACCACCACCTTTCCACTCACCCACCCCTATTTTTTTTGTTTTCCATTTTTTTTAATATTTTCAAAAAAAAAATAATCTATCCCACCCCCGGGCACCCCCCCCCCCACCACCTTCCACCACCCACACCCTATTTTTTTTTTTTATGTTTTTTCAAAAAAAATTCTACCCCACCCCCGTCCCCCTCCCCCCTCCTCCCAACCACCTTCCACCCACCCACCCCTAATTTTATTTTTTTTCAATTTTTTTTATATTTTTCAAAAAATAATCTACCCCACTCTCCCGGGCACCCCTCCTTCCACCCATCCACTCTCAAATTTTTGTATGTTTTTTTTAAAAAAATAATTTTTTTCATGTTTTTTTTAAAAAATAATTTTTTTTTTAAAAAATAATTTTTTTTTCTTGCCATCCCACACCCTCCATCTCAGCCCCACCCACTCTCCATTTGTTTTGAAAAATAAATTAATATTTTTAAAAATTAAAAATTCATATTAAATTTTTTATTTTTTAGCACAATTAAGAATTTAGGTAGAAGTAAGTGATCTATTATGGGTCTATATGGATACCCATATTTTACCCATTTTGACCATATTTGTAGGGGCTCTTAAAATAGCTTGAAGCCTATATTTACCCAATTAAAATATGAGTGATCCAAACAATTAAATATGAGTTAAATGGACTCATTTCATTAATATGGGCTAAAATTACCCCCCGATAACTTTATCAGTTCCATCAAGACTCTTTTTTTTCTTTTTATAATATCAACATTCTATTTTTTTTCTTAAAAAAGCAAATATTACAAAAATATTGTTTGACGTAATTTTTGAAACTCCATCTTTATTTTATAACTACTTGGTTACATTTTAATTTGTCACACGATTAAAAATCTTTGATTATACCCCTTTCCCTTATATATGCAATATGCACGACTTTCTCTATATCACAGATTGTCATCCGAATCAAAATCAAATCTTCAGAAAAGTCACTAGTAAGCCCTTCATCTGTCTGTGCCATATCATTCCACAATTTACTGATGAATATTCCACCTTGTGCTATTATTCCTGAACTCAAAAATTAAAATCCATACGATTCTTCAACTCTACACCAAGGATCTATACCTGATGTCTTTTTTCTTTACATTTCTCAATTCGTTCCCACCATGCAATGCTGCTAGGACTTCATATAATTCTGAATACCTTGAACTATCAAAAATATGAGCCTCTTCTCCCTTCCCTTAACTAGTTCACAAATTTAAATTCTTCAACACCAACCCCATGGCCTATTACCCCATACTCTAAACCAAAATCTTCGAGCGTAATATTTCATTATGTTTTTAACAATACAAAAAGAAATAAATACTACAATCATGTGCTTTTCCATACTCAAGTTCTTCCAAGTTATCTATAACGGACATTCTCAATCTTGCCTATCTTACTAATCCACACCCTAACATAATCCACTACCAAAAATATAGTCTTACCGCAGAAAACCTGAATTTGATCCAAACCATGTAGACAACTCCCTTTACCGACCAACATTAGCCCATTCACTTATGGATGCTATAAAATCACACACCTTAGTACACCATCATTCACTTTCCCGTTGATCTTATCATGTCCGTTATTTAAAATCGAAACCATACCAATTACCAAATTCAAAACCGCCATAAAATTTACTACAACACTTGACCCAAATGTGTTTAGACTTCTTTTTATGAGCATACTCAATCAACTTACACCCTATCTAGTCAACACATGATATATCCCCATAATCTAAACAAGACCCAAGTTATCACATTATTTTGAAATCAAATCTCATTTTTTGAAGATGAATCCTTAACCTTCCAAATCAAGATAGGTATTCTTATTCTTATTTTTCAAATATCCTATTCTATTTTCAATGAATTTTACCGTTATAAGTTGAAATTCCTTCAAGTCTACTCGAGAAGCGTTTTAAAATACCATAAGTGTTTCCATACAAGTTAAGCCTGTCATAAAAGTAGTAACAAACCATAATCTTAAGTGTTGAATGTCTTCCTTGCCTCATTTGAGCCTAAAATAAAAATCTTCCAAATCAAATGCATCACAAGTACAAGACATCACAAGTCTTTTCACCAAAAGTACCTTGTAGCCCTGTTTATCTCACCAAACTGATTTTTTCATTGATTTGATACCTCAAATGACAGATGTACTAGTTCAATTCTGTAAAATAATCAATTAATACACGCGCATTCCTACTAACATTCTCATATACTTTCATACAAGCATACCTGCTAAAACTCCATTTGTTCACAAGTTCATTATTCCAACATCCATTCACTCCTCTTGGTCTCAATTGATATCACTTACCCTCAATTAAATCTCTTAAATAAACTTCACAACTTGAATATGTTAATATCAAAAATTGATCCACCACTTTAAATTTCTTTACAGATGCCTTGTTTGAGTGCCTGTGGTAAAAACTTGCTAGTTATTCAAATTTGAATGCAACATCTATCTCTATTATTCCTATAGGTGAAACCTCAGATAGCCCCCCAATGAATTAACCTTTACACGTGTTAATTGATATGTCTACTTTCATTCATCATTTGCTTTATCTCAGTAGTAACACTTCATGAAGGCCTATTAGATCCACCAATTTTATTTGCCATAACCTTAAGAAGGTCATACCTCAATTACACCGCATATTTATTACACATTGAATAATAGCAATGCATTATGAAAATCCATTAGTCATAGGCCTAAAATGGCATGTACCCCAGTCTTCATTGCGAGCAAACCTGTAAACATGTCCCTTGCTAATGAATTATCACTACACTCTCATAAAACCCTATCATCAAGGGAAAAATTCCTTCACTTAGTCTCAAGTCAACAACCACCTTCCTCCAAGAACTCTAAACCCATAATCTTTATTTAGTCATCATGTCACCCAACTCATATTTAACCCATCTTTTCATAAACTCCAGACGATATCAAATATTTACACACCTCATGACTCTAATCAAATACGCACTATACCAATTTGACTGTCATTTTATAAAACTTAAACCATTCAAATTCTCTTTGTTATACCTCCACTTCATAGAGAGAAAAAAAACTTTTCATGCGAACCCCAAAAGTAATCATACTACCTCGAACCTTATTACAAGATACTTTTTTTCATGCCTCACAACCTGTCTTCTTACCCAATTTGTTGGTCCGTCACAACTTTAACCAATCCTTAAGATAATAGTATATGTACCTATCCCATCACTAAACTGTTAAATTCTTGTTGATACACTCATGCTATAAGACTATAGTAGAAATTCTGATCTCTATTAAATTATTTTCGTTCTTATCATACATCGAGCAACCCATCCTTATTATGTTAATCCTTCCTAATTATAGTCTTCAAGGTCACTATGCTTATTACTCTTTTATTCCTATGATCCTACTATTCCTAATCATTAAATCTCTTTCTAATATCGGGTATACCATATACGTACTTTTTCCATTGCTGAACAACTAATCGTATAAGATAAGGCAATCATGAAGTCCTTCAAACCACTATTCCTATTTCCTTATGAATATCACCAAAATTTATAATCTAAATTCTAGTCTTACTCAATCTATCTTTGAATCATTGATACAGTTTAAATCTGGTTACACATCCTCTATATTGGTCTATCTCTTCCTCCTATATACCAACTCTTGCTGCATACTGTCTGATGTCATTTTCAACTGTTAGCATGTGAATTCAAGAAAGTGTCCTCACCATAAGTGAGAGAATAAAAAGAGGAGATTTTAAGAGTTAGACCAGACCAAGAATGCACGATAAAGTATCAAAGAATGAAATTTCCTAAAGTCCTATTGCATCTCAAAGATAGATTACAAACGTCTTTACGCTGATCCGTAAGATTCTACTAGACTCAACTTGTACTTGTGAGATCAATGAACCTAGCGCTCTGATACCAACTTATCATAAATCATATTTTAGATAAGTGATGAGACTTATTTTAGCTCCGTGATAGGTAAGCCAACCCAAACTAATACTATAAATACAATTTAAAATATGCAAAAGAAATACTTTTAAACAAGATAAGTCTTAAATTAGTATTTTTCATTTAAATCCTTTAGAAAATATGAAAATTATAACAAAATTTTCCAAAAGCTGGATGTCACTAGTACTAGCCTTTACAAAAGAGTACAACTCCAAACTCTATAATAACTAACAAAAGGAAAATATAGAAAAGATAAAGATAGGTCTAAAGGAGGTCTGTGGATAAATCAAGCAGCTACCTCAAAATCTTGAGAATCAAGGCTCCCACTCAGCTACCAATCAACAGTTCAAAGTACTGGGTTCAAAACCTGCATTACAAGGTGCAAAAAAGAAGTAATTGTGAGTATGAATCCACATGTAAGCTGTATCATCAACTGAACTAACTTTAAACTGATGGCGAGGGTCAATCCTACACTACTATATTCCGTTACTTAGCACATAAATTTCTTATTTCAAATAAGATAAACCCAAACTATCAACTAATGTCAACAACAACAATCATACAAATAAGACAAGTATAGATAGATCAAAATTACAATCAAATTAGAATATGAGTAGTAAAGTCACTTTCACAGTCAACCAATAAAATTCTACACCAAAATAGTACAAGTCAAATAGAAAATAATGCAATGGATGTTGTTTAACCTATAAAAGGTACAGTTAAATTTGTTAGTGAGGTTTAAAGTATAAGACGTTCTGACTCAGTCGGGCATAGCAGAAATAAAGTATTTCTATAAATAAAATGAGGGCCATTGGAGCCGAAGCTGATAAAAGATAGGGGATTGTAGAGGATCACAAGTGGCCTGACGAATGCCTGAATAGAGCCTAAATCAGTGATTTTATGATTTGAGAGGATTTCTAAGCTATTAAATAGTAATGAGAAGAGTAATATTGTGACTACTAAAATAATCAACTTGTATTCAAATATTTGTGAATGTTTTGTCTTGTCTTGTCCAAAACTTGTCTTGAGGATGATTATTACATGATCTTATACAGGGTACAAGACCGTAGCCTGCTGCTATGGCTCCCAAATTAGAGGTATTACCAGTTCCTACAGTTGCTACACCTCTTTCAGCCATGCCAGTTATGTCTTCTGAAGAGCATAAGATGCTTGGTAGTTTCTTTAGATTGGGTCCTTTGAAGTTTTCAGCTGTTTCTAGGGAGGATGCACATGAGTTTCTGACTAGATGCCAGGAGAGATTGCATAATTTGGGGTTAGTTGAGTCACATGGAGCAGATTACATCACATTTCAACTGGATGGTATAGTGAAACAGTGGTGGAGGTCATATGTTACTTGAAAACCAACAGGGTCACCTCCGCTTACTTGGGCCCAGTTCTCTGCAGCTTTTCTGGAGAAGTATGTACCGCATAGCATGAGAGAGTGGTTGATGGATCATTTCTCTGGGTTGGAGCAGGGCTCCATGACTATGACTGAGTATGAGGTTCACTTCCACCAGTTGTCTAGACACGCAACTATTATTCTGCCCACCGAGCACGAGAGAGTACGCCGGTCTGTTCAAGGTTTGACCTTGCATCTTTTCTTAGCCATAGAGGGTATGGTAGCATCGAGTCAGTCTCTTCTGGAGGTAATTGATCATGCCCATACTATTGAGGGAGTACTTTACGAGGCCCAAGGGGGCACCAATAAGAGGCCCCATCATCAGGGCAGTTTCAGCAGTTCCCAGACCCGTGGTAGAGGCTACTATAGAGAGGTCAGCACCAGCAGTGCTTCTAGGCGAGCTATCCTGTTCAGGCGGCATTATAGACTTATGAGGGTCAGAGTAGCCAGAGTAGCCAGAGTATCGTTCTTGCTCCATGAGGTGGCCATTCAGGGTCCACAGGTCATGGTGGTCATTCTGATTTAGCCAGGTCTTCACAGCGGGGTACATATGGTCGGGGTTGTTATGAGTGTGGCGAGATAGGCCACTTTGCTAGAGATTATTCGTCAGTACCACACCAGAGGCGACAAGATCAGTTAGTTCAGGCCCCCAAGGCTCCAACACCTCCAGCTAGAGGCAGTTCACAGGGTAGTAGGGGTGGTCCTCAGGGTACTAGAGGTGGTCTTCAGTCCGGCAGGTCAGGTGGTCATGGCGGTCAGAGCCACATGTATGTAGTTTCGGGCCAGACAGAGGCCAATGCTTCAGATTCTGTGATCATAGGTACTATTTCCATTTGTCACTAGTCTGCTTCTGCTTTGTTTGATCTGGGCTCTATATTCTCATAGGTATCTGCTTATTATGCTACTCGTCTAGAGTCTGCTTGTGATTCTTTGCCTGTGACCTTGCGTGTATCTACTCCAGTAGGTGATTCTTTAGTAGTGGATCAGGTGTATCGGGCTTGTGTGGTGACTATCCTGGGGTATGACACGTGGGTAGACTTGGTTGTGCTTGATATGGTTGATTTTGATGTGATCTTGGGCATGGATTGTTTGTCTACTTATCATGCGGTCTTGTATTGATTCTCCAAGACTGTTACTCTTCGAATGCCTGGTATCCTTCTTATCATATGGAAGGGAGCCGATAGCCACATGCCGAGGGAAGTTATATCTTTTCTGAGCACCCAATGGTTAGTTGGGAAGGGGTGATTAGCTTATCTTGCCTACGTCTGTGATACTAGTGCCACCACACCTCCTCTTGAGTTAGCTCATATGGTTTGCAAGTATTCGAATGTGTTTCCTTCTGATTTTCTAGGTCTTCCTCCAGATTGTGACATTGATTTTGGTATCAATGTTGAGTCGGGCACCAAGACCATTTCTATTCCACCATATCGGGTGGCACCTGCTGAGTTGAGGGAGCTTAAGGATCAACTCCAGTATCTGTTGAGTAGAGGTTTCATCATGCCTAGTGTGTCTCCATGGGTTGCTCCGGTTCTGCTTGTGAAGAATAAGGACGGATCTTTGTGTATGTGTATTGACTATAGATAGTTGAATAAGGTGATAGTTAAGAATAAATATCCAATGCTGCATATTTGTTTGACCAGCTACAGTACAAGGTGTAGCAGTGTTCTCTAAGATAGATTTGAGGTCCAGTTATCACCAGTTGAGGATTAGGGTTGACGACATCCCAAAGACTGCATTTAGGACTCGATACGGCCATCATGAGTTCGTAATCATGTCTTTTGGGTTGACTAATTCCCCAGCAGCATTTATGGAGTTGATGAACCATGTGTTCAGTGCCTACTTGGATTCATTTGTGATTGTGTTCATCGATGACATTCTAATTTATTTAAGGAGTAGAGAGGAGCATGAGCAGCATCTTAGAGTTGTACTTCAAACCTTGCGAGACCATCAGTTGTATGCCAAATTCACTAAGTGTGAGTTTTGGCTTGAGTCTGTGGCATTCTTGGGGAACATGGTGTCCAAGGATAGGATTATGGTAGATCAATTGAAGATTGCAGTAGTTCGTGATTGGGCTAGGCCTATTTCTCCTACCGAAGTTTGCAGTTTCATCGGGTTAGTAGGCTATTACAGAAGGTTTATGGAGGGATTTTCCTTGATAGCAGCTTCATTGACTAGATTAACTCAGAAGAATGTTCCCTTCTAGTGGTCAGATGAGTGTGAGGCGAGCTTTATGAAGCTCAAGGCCTTATTGACTTCAGCTCTAATTCTTACTCTTCCAGTCGAGGGTCAGGGTTTCACCGTGTATTGTGATGCGTCAGGTTTTGGTTTGGGTTGTGTGTTGATACATAAGGGCCGAGTTACTGCATATGCTTCCAGATAGTTGAAGGTTTATGAGAGAAACTACCCCACACATGACTTGGAGTTAGCAGCGGTAGTCTTCGCGTCAAAGATGTGGAGGCATTATATTTATGGCATGCATTGTGAGATCTTTATCATCATAGTTTTCAGTACATTTTCAGCCAGAAGGATCTAAATTTGAGGCTGCGTAGGTGGTTGGAGTTACTGAAGGACTATGACATCTTTATTATTTATCATCCGGGTAAGGCAAATGTGGTGGCGGATGCCTTGAGCCAGAAGGCGGTGAGTATGGGTAGCTTGGCTTTCTTAGCGACAGAGGAGCGACCTTTAGCTTGGGACATCCAGTCCTTGTCTAACAAGTTGGTTAGACTTGATATTTCTGAGCTGGGTCATATTCTTTCTTGTATTGAGGATAGATCTTCCTTGTTGGAGCAAATTCGGGCATAACATTTTGATAATGCAAGGTTGAGGATCATTCGTGACAAGGTGTTGAGTGGTGAGGCTAGGAAGGCAACTTTAGATTCAGAGGGTATTCTGAGGATCGAGGATCGTATCTGCGTTCCTAGAGTTGGTGACTTGGTCAGATTGATATTGGAGGAGGCTCATTGTTCTAGATATTCCATTCATCTTGGGGCAGATAAGATGTATCGTGACTTGAAGAAGCACTACTGGTGGTGTGGGATGAAGAGGTAGATTTCAAATTTTGTATCTAGGTGCTTGAACTGTCAGCAGGTGAAGTTTGAGCACCAGACGCCAGGTGGTTTGTCTCAGAGGCTACCCATTCCGGAGTGGAAATAGGAGCGGATTGCTCTGGACTTCGTAGTCAGTTTTCCACATACCTTGCAGAGATTTGATGCTATTTTGGTTATCGTGGAGAGGTTGACAAAGTCTGCTCACTTTTTGTCGATTTAGGCTTCCTACAGTTCCGAGAGGTTGGCTCAGATCTATATTCGGGAGATTGTCTGTTTGCATGGTGATCCACTTTCTATCATCTCCGATTAAGCTACTCAGTTCACTTCGCACGTCTGGAGGTCTATTCAGAGAGAGTTGGGCACTAGAGTTGAGCTTAGCACCACTTTCCATCCGCAGACAGACGGTCAGTCAGAGCATACTATTTAGGTTCTGGAGGATAAGTTGCGAGCATGTGTTATCGATTTTAGGGGTCAGTGGGACCAGTGTTTAGCCTTGGTAAAGTTTGCATACAATAATAGTTACCATTCTACTATTCAGATGGCTTCGTTCGAGGCTTTGTATGGTAGGCAGTGCAGATCTCCAGCTGCTTGGTTTGATGCTTTTGAGGTTAGGCCGTGGGGTACCGACTTGCTTCATGATTCTATGGATAGAGTTTGGTCTATTCAGGAGAGACTTTGCACTGCCCAGAGTAGGCAGAAGAGTTATGCTGACCGGAGAGTTCGAGATCTAGAGTTCAAGGTTGGTGATAGTGTGTTCCTTCGGATATCGGCCATGAAGGGCGTGATGAGGTTTGGGAGGAAGGGTAAGCTCAGTCCGAGGTTCATTGGGCCATTTGAGATCCTTTGTCGTATTAGAGAGGTTGCTTATGAGTTATCCTTGCCTCCTGCACTTTCTAGAGTGCATCCTGTGTTTCATGTCTCTATGCTGTGGTGGTATATTCTGGATTAGACTCACATGCTTCAGTTAGAGTCGGTTCAGTTGGATGAGTCCTTATCCTTTGAGGAGGAGCCTATTGCTATTTTTGACAGGCAGGTTAGGAAGTTGAGGTCCAAGGAGATTCTGTCAGTTAAGGTTCAGTGGCGGCATCGTCCTGTCGAGGAGCCTAATTGGGAGATCAAGACCGACATGCGGACCCGTTATCCTCGTCTTTTCGAGTCTTCAGGTACTATCCTTTTTCTAACTTTCGCGGATGAAAGTTCTTTTAGTAGTGGATGTTGTAATGACCCTCTAGGTCATTTTCTATTTTTTATCCCTTTTCTGCATTTTGAACTTTCCCTTAGCGGCTATAGGTCATTTATGACTTGCTGGGACTGACGATTCGGTGCTCGGGCCATTCGTTAGGTCGTTATGACCATTTCCCTCTTTTAGAACTTGAACTTAGAAAATCTTTGACTTCGGTCAACTTTCTTCATAAACGTGGTCATAATCAAATTCTGACACATTCGTTGGCTTCAGAACGGGGATTTTGGTCTAGTAGGACCATTGGTCTGGGTCTGAGTGCTTTTGGTTTGGTTTTGTGTTGCTTTCTGTGTTTTCAAGCCAGTTTGGCTGGTAGGGTTGACTTTGGTCAACATTCGATAAAGACGACCTCAGATGAAAATTTCGTCTACGCTATTAGTTCTGGAATGTTTACTTTGGGCTAGGGGAACCTTTGGTTTGGGTCCCGGAGCTTCCGAACTTGTTTTAGGGTATTGAGTTTCGAGTTAGTTTTGAGCATAGGGCCCACTTTTCCTTAAAACGACCTCCGTTAGTAAATTTATTAATTTTGTTGAGTCCAAAATATCATATCCACTAAAATAGCTCTATTGATTTGTGAGTATCAGGTTTCGATCATGCCCAGAATGCCCCAGAGAAGTTTGGAAAACTGCTGGTTTTTGTTGCAGGCCAGGCCCACGGCGCCAACTTACGGCCAACCCCTTTAAGTTCTTATTTTTCACGATTTGTAGCTCATTTATTTTACTTCTTTCAACTCCAACTTTATTTTTCTCAACTCTAATTACTCAAGAACAGTGTGGGATCGTGGGAATTCTCCAAATTATCGTTAATCTCGCTCCTTTATCATTGGTAAGGCTCTTCTTCTTCAAGCCTTGTTTTTCTCTTCAAGATCAAAAACCTCCATTGTTGAGGCTCTTACAAGCTTGATTTTTCTTGGGTTAAATCTGCCTTGGAGAGCTTGATTGTTCGTGGTAGCTGTAGTTCCAGTTCGTGATCGATTCTTGCTTCCAAATTGGTACGTTTCCTCCTTTGAAAATCGCAATTCTCCACTTTTGTTCTCATGAATTAGTAGTACTTCGGGGCTATTTTTAGCCCCGAAACGAACTCCGTTTGCGCTTAAATTTTGAGCATGGGTTCCTAAATTCACCGTGGACATAATTATGAATTTTATTTTCTATTTTACTATGCAGGCCCCAAAGGTCATTTTTCGACCTGATTTTTGGCCTGATTTTTTGTATAGCAATATGGGTGTCGTTTCTCGTCTTGACACCTAGATTATGTTCTTGATAGTGTGACAGCTTTTTGAGGCTGTTCGGAAGGGGAAGGCACATGAGTGACGATTCGTGTTTGCAGTTCGGCCTCGAGGTAGGTTACAGTTTACTTTCTAGATTGAGTGTACTTAGATTATATATATTTATATGTTACTAGAACGTTAGGTTGAATATAGATAGATTTAGGCTTAAATCCTATTTATCACTTTAATTGACCATTTCGAATTTTAGTTTAGAATTGTTATGTTATCCTTAGCCTAGGAGAATGTTATCTTTATGGCTAGTATAGAATCTTTAGTATGATTTTAGGAGGTTCTAGAGGTAGAGTAGAGATTCTCGGTGATTTTCGCTTTATTTTTGGTACCTTTTCACTTTATTCTACCGTTATGTGTAACTGTGGGCCTGAAGCCATAACTTGGATTTGGACGGAGTTCTAGGTCAATTCTCTTGATTTGGAGGGTACTTTGCCCTATTCTGCCTTGTTGTACGCATTTTCCCTGAATATGGAAATTTATATGCTCATATTGTATTGTCATGCTTATCGGTACGGAAAAGAAGGATTTTAAGGTTTTTTGGTCCTACACTTGGCAACTATTGGGTTTTCATGATCTTTGGGCTTTTAAAAGGATTGCTTTGGAATTGTTACTGATTTTGAGAGGAAAAGGGGAAAATACTACTTTTTATGCATACGTTGATGAGTCCGAAGTTAAATTCTGGGCGCCCGATGTGTTATCTTGGGTTTTACTTTTATACATACGTTGATGAGTCCGAGGTCATTTCTGGGTACCTCGATGCTCTATTTCGAGTTTTTCCTTCCTGCACTCATTTGATAAGCTCCATATTCCATCCCGGGCGCCCGAGTACTAGATACCAGGTTTGACTTGTATACATTCATACATTACATCATTGTTGCATCGCATTGCATTGGCTTTGGGTGCGTTTGGATTGTTGGCTTGTTATTACTTCACCTTTTATTATTTTGGTTGTTTGATTTTCGACTTTACAACTAGATTTAGGTGGATCTCTGTATTTTAACTGCTTTCATGTATCTTATTATTTATATATTATCTTTCTGCGCTCGGTCGGCCTATGATGCCTACTGAGTACCTGTGGTTTTGGTACTCATACTACACTCTGCATCTTTTTCTGATGCAACACCTAGTAGGAGCCACCCTCACTGATCTTACTGTCGTTCGAGGCCTGTTGCAGTGTGGATCACGGTGAGGTCCCGAAGCTTTTGGAGACTTTACATGCTTTCCATCTTGTACATCCTGTCTATATTTTGTATTTTAGATAGACAGAGTCTATTGTATATCTACTCCTTATTTTAGTCGCTCTTGTACTAGTGACACCAGGTCTGGGTTGGTTCTTGTATATGATTTGTCTATTCGGTCACTTTAGGACCATCTTTTGTATATTTTGTACGTTGGTAAGTATCTATGCTATTGGTCCTGTCTTTTCTTTATATCTTCTGCTTGTCCTTTGTTTGATTGTTATTATTATCTTTCGCATTGTTGGGTTTGGCTTACTATCGGGGGGTTATGTAGGCGCCATCACGGCCTGATTTTGGGTTGTGACAGCAAGGTAGCTAGATCAACAAGGTTTATGGGCAGGCATCATACTCGAGAGTTTTTGACAGAAGATCCGTACTCCACATTCTAGGAGTTTTTATGTGTTCGCCCTCTTTAGAGTGTTGTAATATTTACTAATATCAATTTTCGTATTTTTACCCTTTGTAAGAGTTGTATGTTTTTCTTGTAACCTCCTCGATATATGACCCACTTTGAATTTGATCAACTTTTTCTCTTTCTTTGTTTTTTTGCAATGTTCTTTTCTGCTTTGGTCAAAGTCTTACATAATGCTTTGATCTGTTTTAAGTGATTTTGACTCCTATTTTTCGAGCAATTTTTTCTTATAGATTCTAGTTCAAAATTTTTTAGGGCCGATTACCTTTTGAGTCCATAGCTTTTTCAGATCTACAATTGCTGGTAGTAAGCATTTTATTTATGGACTTAAGTTTACAAATGCCCGTGTAATTTTGAATATTTTCATGAATCAAGATGTATTTTAATCAATCTCTTTTAGTCATTTTGCTAAAAATTAAGGGAGTTCATGAACTTTTAATATGTTTGACTCCTCATTGAAAGATCAAGATAATGATCGACCGGTGTTTCACTAGTATTAGCTAGGGATTTTTTTTCAGTTTTATTCTTTTGAACGGGTAAATTCATCTGGTCTTTTCATAGCATGGACGAGAATGTGTGTCTGGTTTGTTTTTTTGTTTCTATGGGGCCCCTTGATTTTGTGCTAGTGATTCTAAGGACGTCTCTTGTTCACTTTAGGCATGTTTTTGGAAGTTTTTAGTTCTTTGGTGTCTCTTGGGACTCTATTACTTTTGGAACTACTCTGTCATGTATAACTTTTATTCTCAATATTTGTGTTGGAACTTTTCATTATGTACGATCTTTGAGTCCTCTATTTCAAGCATTTTTGAATTCTTGAGCTATATGTTAGCTAGAATGAGAATGCAAATAAAGTTTTTAAAATGAAGGCTTTATTTCCTTGGTTGTAGACTAGCTTTTAAAATGGACTTCTTGGTGGCCTGTCGCATGTTGGATGAAGATCATTAGCCCGCTGTTTTGAATAGTCCCCACTTTTTTACGTCTAAGCAAAGGTAATTAGCTTTTTCGCCTGCGTATTCCCCTATTCCTAGTCCCTTAGACATTTCTTTGGTTTTTTTTAACTTTGAAGTGGAGGTCTTAGTCTCTCTATCTGAGAAGTCCCCAATTTCATAACTGGAAGGTTTTCTAAACTTCCAGCACCTCGAGGAGTCCCCTAGTGTTCCACTGCAAACTTGTGAGGATTTGGACACTGAGTAAGTTGTTCTTGGTCTAAACCTCTCTGTCTTCATATAACTATACATTTTGTTTTTCTACCTCATTAAAAACCTTGTTGGAAAAACCATCTTTTAGAGATGAAAACTGATCAAAGGAAAAAAGAGTGCCACACGTGTTATGGGATCAGGCAGATATGACATCTTTGACGTGCTTTGATTCCTGTATTATTAGTTAGTACTGGTAACTTTAAATGTGTACCTCATTAGTAGTACCATTTTAGATGACTGACATTCTAGTTGTTGGAGAGTTTGTCAATAGATCAAATGCATCATATGTACAGTCTATCACAAGTCTTTTCACCCGGGGTTTCATCTATAATGAATGTTTCCCTAGCCATCGACTGCTTCCCTTGGATTTGTCTGGTTCCTTATGGAGTGGGGAATTACAATAGGAGGTGCATCATTGATGGAAAGATCTTCATATCATGTATCGAGGTCCTTCCAAAGAGTATGTTGTATCACATGGCTCTGTCTATTTCATAGAAAATAGTTTCCTTAAAAACTCTTCATGCGTTCACTAGGAGCATGAATTCTCTTCTTAGTATTTTGCTAGACATGTTGAGCCCTGATAAAGTTCTTGCGGTAGGAATAATTTTCTGCAGTAATCCCATTTTTATCACTGTCCAATGGATCACGTTGGAAAAACTTCCTGGGTCTACCAATATGCATTTGATTTAAAAATCACAAATGTTAACACTGATTACCAGGCCATCGTTATGGGGTTGTAGAGTGCCCTCTAGGTCATTATTGTTGAAGTTGATTTCTTTATCCTCTCACATTTATTTTCTTTTTGTGACTCTTATATTGGTCTTTTTGGCTAAGGTGAATGTGACTCTGTTTACCTCCAGTCCTTCGATGATCATGTTCATCACATGATTGGGTGTGGTTGGCTGAATTGGAGCTTCAAAATGCTTATTTCTCTCATAGTTTTTTCTAGCCCAGTCACTCCTGAATTCTTTAAGATGCCCTTGTTTGAGTAATCGTGTCACCTCTTCTTGCAAGTGATAATAGTACCTAGTGCAATATCTATGGGACCTATGGAATTCACACATTAGTCTTGACTCTTGTGTGTTGGGATCATGCATGCTAGGTTTTAGCTACCTTACGTCTTTAATTTGTTTGATAGCTGCTACCAGACCGACAACATCCATGTTGAAGCAATATTTAGACAAATATAGTGCTTCCACATTGTTGATCCTTGACATTAATGGGATGATGCCCAGGCGACAGATTTGACATTGGGTCAACTCTGTCGTCTGGGCATCGTCCCTTCTCTTGATCTACTTCAGTTACCTTGAAGGTTAAGTTAGTGTACCATGAACTCCATCCCACATATTTTGGATGTTGTGGCATCATTTATCTAGCTACATTCTATTACCGGTTGACACCATTTTGGAAAACTTCATTTCTTCTCACCGCGCTTCACTGTGGTTCAAATAATTCCTTTTATCATTCCTGTATTTCTCTGACATCTCAGAATAATGGCTGCGGAAACCCCATTCTACCTATTTTTAGGGTTTTTCTGAGGGAGTATGGTATCAATATCCTATTTTCAATGGCTTTGAGTTGAAGTCCGTGCTTCTTTTTCGATGACTTTGGCTTACCTACCATGTGTACGTAAGTGAAGTCAACTGGTCATGCTCAACTCTTATTTTAGATTTGTACCTATTGTGGACTTCTACCCATGTTGTTGCTGAGAACTCCAATAGGTTCTCTTTTAGCTTTAGTAAAGTACTTGAGCTTCTGGGGTTGAGCCCCTTGGTGAAAGCCTCATCTGACCACTATTCTGTAACCAGAGGTATCAACATCCCTTTTCTTTGGAAGTATATTACAAATTCTCAGAGTAGCTCATTGTATCCTCGAGAAATTTTGAAGATGTTGGCTTTCCTTGCTTACACCTTTTTGGCCCAGGCGTGTGATTGCACAAATGAATTTGCAAGATGTTCAAAAGATTTGATAGAATGCTCGAGTAACATGGAGTACTGTGTCATGGCCCCTCTGGTGAAGGTTTCCCTAAACTTTTTGAGTAGAACTAATTCTACCTCATCCGATTGCATATCATTACCTTTTACTGCACATGTTTAGGCGGCTACATATTTCTACGAGTTGGTGGTTCAATCATATTTTGGAATGTCCGGCATCTTGAACTACTTGAAAAGCATTTTTGGGGCCTTATTAAGAGGGAATGGTAGTTGTACGTATCTCCTCGAGTTTGGGCCTTTTAGGATTGGTGGAGCTCACAAATTCTGGTCTATGTGTGCATGTAACTCTTTTTTTTTGGTTTGATCCACCTTACTATCCAGCGTCTTCAAGTACTCCAGGATCTTGGACCAGTCTTCATTATTGGGAGAGGGAGTGTTAGTTTCTCCCTGGTCCTCATCTCTGGCTTGGTGAGTGATTACCCACTTGGTGCCTGCGGGCCTAGGGTGGCCTTATCCTGCAAACTCATTATAACTATCTGATGAGAGTTCAATATGACAAGGAAATTTGTAAAATTGGCCTCATTTTCTCTGGCGGAGTTTTGGTCAATGTTTTCTTTGTCATGATTGGTATGATTTTGATATGAACTTCCTCGTCCGTCCTCCACATTGATTGGATCAACTCCTCCATCTCTGGGTTGTTTTGGACAGGGTCGACATTCATATTTATTTGATTTTGTCTCCAGCCATCTTACTCGAGAGGTTTTCACTTCATAAAAAATATGAAATTTCATTAGTAAAGATGTTAATCGACTAAATTAATACCATAATTATCCTCAGCCCCACAGTGGGTGCAAAACTATTTGCCCCCAAAAAGATATAGTTGAATTTCTTAGTGAGGTTTAAAGTATAAGTGGTCCTGATTCAATCGAGTATAGTAGAAATAAAGTATAATATTGTAAAGAAAGGCACCTCTTTCATCTCAAACTCACCATGGGCTTCAACCAACTCGCCCTCGATAGTGATAACTGATATAACTCTAAATTAGTCCGGTGGTTTAGTAGGTTTACATACGTTGAACATCATATCTTTGCTCCTGACACGGAACTTGAGCTCTCGTAGATCCACATCAACAAGAGCTCTCCTAGTTTCCAATAGTGGTCGTCCTAATATGATGGGCACCTCAAGATCAACACTGCAATCCAATACCACAAAGTCAGCATGCAAGATAAATTTTTCTACCTTTACCAACACATCGTACAAAATCCTCACCAGGCATTTGATTGAATGATTAACCATTAACAATCTCATTGGTGTAGGCTTAGGAGTACCCTAGCCTAACTTTATAAAAATCACAAGGGACATCAAGTTGATACTCGCCCCCAGATCACATAAGGTCTTTCGAGACAAAAACACTCCAATCGTACATGGGATGGTGAAGGCTCCCGGATCTTCTCATTTGAGGGAAATGTTGCTTGCCATCACTGCACTATAATTGTGGGACACTTCCACCATCCCCACTTCAATCACTCGCTTATTCTTTACCATCTCCTTCATAAACTTGGCATACCCCGGCATTTGCATAAGAGCATCAACCAAAGGAATATTGATGGCTAGCTTACTGAACATGTTGACAAACTTTTTGAATTGAGACTCTTTCTTTTTCTTGGATAACCTTTGAGGATATGGAGGTGGGCCCTTTTGGAAATTTCCTTGGCACACTTGGAGCATCCTCCTCAATATCAATAGCAATTTGAGAAGGAGACTCTGTCTCATCCTTCTTTTCATGTTGGTCTTCATCATTTTCAATCACATTGGGTGCACTAGGCTTCACCCCAATATTCAGACTCTCATCAACTTTGTTCACAATTATGACATCTTCTTCTATCATGTCCGCATGCTCCACAACAACCTCAATATTTGGCTTTCTTAACCCGCTAAGCATCTTTCCAATCTGAGTGACTACTGCCATCACATGGCCATCATTCTTCGGGTTTGCAGCTGTGTCACTTGGAAGAGTGACTTTCAAACGAGAGTTCATTTGAGAAGAGAGGTGGTTCATTTGGTCTTCTAAGTGCATGATAGACACTGAATGGGAACTCACCATTTGATGAAGAGTGAATACCTCAATTTTTAAATCTTTCACCCCGCTATCTATCGATTCAACTTTTGTCAATACTTGAGACAACATGTCCTCAATCTTCGAATGTCTGGGGTTACTCACCATTTGTTAGTAGGGAGACACATCGACTTTTGGTGGAGGCACATAAGGATTGGTACTACGGTGATTATAATGATCACCATCACGGTCTCTACCCTGCTCCCTATCTCTCCATTGATTTCACTTTGTCTCGATTCCAACCTTGATTCTTGTCTCTCGAATGCCAAGGACCTTGATTGATACCTTGATATCCAGGTTGAGAACCCACTGCTAGAAAATAAGCCTCCTCATCCAAAAGGGAGTACACACCTTCATCATGAGCTTTCAAACCATAAGTCCCAACAACATGCACACTTTTATTTCTGGATCCCATCATATGTTTGGACCGTAAGTCAATTTGCGTCATCATCTTTACCATTGTATCATCTCTCTCCTATTTCTTTTGCCTCATCACACTCATCATAATGGACGAAGTCACCTCCGAGGAAACATCAGCCTCTCTAGTATGCCATGCACGATTTGTTTTTGTCATTCGATCTAAGAGAGCTGCAGTGAGACCATATTATTGGTCCATAAATATTCCACCTGCAAAAGTTATTCGCCACTGATTTGTTTATAGAGTCTAAGGCTCTATAGAAGCTTTGAAGGAGAACATTGTCTGGCAAACTATAATTTGGACACAACAATAGCTTTTTCTTAAATTTTAGCCATGCTTCATGCAATGGCTCATCCGGTAGTTGGTGGAAGTTGGTGATATCATCCCTTAGTTGCATCATCCGAGAATGAGGAAAGAATATCACCAAGAAGTCTTCCACAAGTCCATTCCATATTATAATAGAGCCCTCCGGGAGCTCCTCAAGCCATGCCGTTGCTTCCCCCATAAGGGAGAAAGGGAATAATCAGAGTCAGATCGACTCTTGAGATATATTATTGATGTTAAAAGGTTGGCATATTTCAACAAAGTTTTGAATATGCCGGTTGCCATCTTCATGAGAAAGCCCTTCAAAAAGTCCTTTCATCTGGATTAAATGGAGCATAGTGCTCGTCACATAGAACACAGTGTTTCCCATGGTTGGAGGTAGGCAGATTGCACCTATGGCACCATGGACCACGAGTTCATTATCCGCATCTATATATTCGTCGATACTCTCTTGGTCGCTCACTTGACTCATGGGCACCCTGTTCACAATAACACAAATAATAAAAAAGTTAAAAGAGAATAAACACTCAACAAAAGTGAACTAACGATAATCAAATGAAAAATCAAGAACCATTCCCCAGCAACGGTGCTATTTTTGATGATGTTCAAAATCACTCTCTCATAGAAGGTGGTAACGATCATAATACAAATCTATAAATATACCCAATGGATGTCGAGGCCGTATTCATGGAGAATGGAGTAATGATTCACTAAGAAATCATTAAATTGTAATCACCAAGGTGAGTCAATGTTCAAACAACCAAAAGTAAAAGTTAGGGGAAAAGGAATGGGAGCTAACGTATCAATTTCAAAACAAGAGTAATGTAAACACAATTTGTTTATCAATGAGAAGGAAAACTAGGGGTATGCTTGTGATGGGATTATACAATGGGTTAGGGACTTGATTAATTATGTAGACTCTCGATAAAAGGTACGGGTAGCATTGGTTAGAGCTATATTTTGTAGTCTTTCGATCCTCCAAATATATGTGCTATGTTCTTTGCTCAAGAACCATAGCTTTACCTTAAAACAATCAATTCAATGCTTGGGGGAATCACACTATTTCTAGCTTAGATTCTTAGATGGGTATTTCCTTCGATTAAGCTATTTCTAGCCTCAATCTAAGGTGGAAATCCAAAATTTCCACTATTGAATTCCTATTCAAATTATGAAGTTCTCTTTCAAGCAAGAAAACAATTAAGTAAACTTAATCAATATTTGCAACCATCAATTTTATGATTAAATTATGAATAGTTCAATAGACCCATACTAATTTATCAATTATAAGCATATATAATCAATACTCACACCTAAATTCAAATACCCATCATGCACATACCCCTAGACAAGGAATTTAGCTGCTCATCTTAAGGAAATAAGAAGATATACCGAATAGGTTACCCATAATTCCATTCATAATCAAAGCTAATCTCCAAATCCAAACTCAAATCCTTACAAAAGGGTGATTTCAATTGGAAAAGATGAAGAGAGAAGAGTGTACTCTCAATATCTTCCTTTTGGGAAAGTAAAACTAAAAGTTCTATATCAGGTACACACCTCAAAATGGATTTTAGAAGCTTTCCAATATGTCAAATTGCTTTGGACAAAAGTACCCCTCGTCATTACTTTGGACAAAAATACCCCTCGAGGCTGGTGCAATCAACGTGCGATGCGACATGTGATCGCACCCTCAACTATGTGACTTGTATGCTGCTCCTTTTCCAACCAGTGATGTCAACTGCTGGGGTGGTGAGGTGCGAAGAGGGGTGCATTCGCATGCCGTATTATGCAACTCGCATGCGGCTCGCACCCCTCAGCAGTTTCTTCCTTTTTTTTTTGATCACCTTCACACTTCAGCTTCTTTTTGAGCTCTTTGGATTCAATTCCTTTATTTTCTTTGCTAGACAAAGAGTACCTATATTTTCATCAATAAATACAATAAGTACCTCTAATTATTATCAAAATATGGAAATAATTCATGAATAAAGGCTCAATAAGTTGGTAGATTATCAACTTATCAATCGTCCCTTCCTTTGCACATAGGATCGCAGGTGAAGAGATCTCACTTCCTAGAAAATTGGGCACATGTAAGTCGTAAATCACAAGGGGCAACCATAGATGCCTTCACACTTGACTTCACACATGCCCCGAAGGGAAAAATAGTCCAAATGTGTGTGGCATAATTGGGAAGGTTCCAAGACTTTTTTGGGATCTGTGCAAAGAAATGTACTGTAGTTTTCAATTTCCAATTAGAATAGAGAAGCTTAGAGAATATAATATACTTTAGAGTATAATTCCTCTTTTCTTTATAGATAAAAACTCCATTATTGACATTAAGCTTGGAATTTGAAGCTGGTTATGTCATAATGAATGGAACTATTGAACACCCAATTGGTATAATCTCTTACTCCATTATCATGAGTAGCAACATTTAATTCTAGAGGTGTGTGTATGATGAGTGTTTGAATTCGAGAATGGGTGTTGATTATTTGGGTTTATAATTGATTAATATGTGTGGGTTTATTGAATTCTTCATGTTTTTATCATATAATTAGTGGTTTCAAACATTTATTTAGCTTACTAATTGTGTGCTTGCTTGAAGAAAAAATTCATTAATTGGGTATGAATTCAATAGTGAGGATTTGAGATTTTCATGATAAATTGAGGCTAGAAATAACTTGATTTAGGAAATTCCCACCTAAGCGTTTGGGCAAGAAATAGTCTAACTTACCTATGCCTATTGGTTGGTTTATTGCTTAATTATGGGGTTCGAAGAGACCATAGTGTATATATGCTTAGTGGGCAACTAAGCATAATTATGACCAAGGCTACCCATACTTTGATTGAGAATTTGCTTGAATAATCAACCCCTATCCCATTGCATGAACCAATCGGAAGCACACCCCTAGGCTTCCTTTCTTGATTAAAACTCTCGTGTTTAAATCATTAATTTGTTACAATTTGAATATCAATTCCCAAACCATTCCCCCCAAATTTATTTACTTGTTTGAACTTATTGTTTTCTCTCGTGAATCGATTTGACCATTAGTGGTGTATCATCATACCAATCTCTATGAATTTGACCCCGACTCCCATTGTGTTACTTATTGTTTTGCTTGATGATCGTTGCCACTTTATTTGGGAGAGTTGTTTTAGCTTTATTAAAAATGGTATTGTTGCCGGGGATTTGTTTTTGATTTTCATTTATTGTCTATTGATTCACTTTAGTTTAGCATATTGTTCCCTTTTACATTTTTGTTGTTTGTGGAGTTGTGAATAGGAAAAGTATAAGTCGAGCTAGCACTGATGCTAGTGTTGGAAAACACATGGAAGAAAGTGATAGAGGAGGTCAAGGAGATGTGCAAGGTTCCATTTGTACCTCCTACAGCGGGGAATGCAACTTTGCAAATTGCTAGCACAATGCTCCTCTTGTTCCCAATAAATGGGTTATTTGGAGGATTACACCACAAGGATGCTCATAAACACATATGGAACTTTGTGGAGGTATTTCAACCATTTGCCATAGCCGATATCAGTCAAGAATCCATTAGATTGCATTTGTTTCCACTCTCTCTAACGGGAGAAGCCACAATTTGGTTTGAAGAGTAACCCATGGGAATAATATCTACTTGGGATGAATTGCTCACAACGTTCCTTGATAGATTCTTTCCCCATTGCAAAATGCTACAATTAGGGGATGAGATTATTAGATTTGAGCAATTTCATGGTGAGCCTCTCAATGAAGCTTGGTCAAGGTTTAGGAGGAAAGTGGAAAAATGTCCAACTCATGGCCTCCCGGATGACTTTCTCCTCTAAGACTTCTATCAATCTTTAGACCTACCAACATGACCATCATTAACAATTTGGCTGGGGGTGCTTTAATGGATCAAACATTTGAGTTCGCCAAGGTGTTGCTTGAAAAGGTGACTAAGACAAATCATTCTTGGAATACTTGGGAAGCCAAGGGGGCAATGGGTTCTACCTATGCTAATGTGATTGATGATTGGAATAAAAATAATGCACGAAGAGATATAGAGATAACAACCATCAAGATTCTCCTTGAGTTGATGACTACGCATGTTGAAGAGAAAAAGGTAGAGAGTATAAAAGCCATTAGTATGTGTAAAGCCGATGAGCTAATAGATGAGGAGTGTTACTCCCTTGATGATGGAGAAGCTTCATGTTCTGAAACCCATAGTATGGGTTCCCACGTAAGTCAAATTCCATCAAGACAAGAGCATGGGAATCAAGGTCGGAACCGTGAATTTGTAGTCTTAAAGAAAGATTGGAGGAGAATAGAGGAATCAATCGAATAAAAAATTGAAGGCATACTCAAGAGGGTATTAGATAAGGTGGTGTCAATCGACACGGGAGTTTGTGAGCTAAAACATGATCTTGTGTCCCTTACTCAAACTGTAACATCCCGCTCTATCTCCATCAAAATTCTTGAAGAGAGAATGAATTGGTTGGCTTCTTAAAGCAGGTGTGAAAACGATGTAAAGTGTCTTGAGGTGCGTATTAAAAAAGTCCCATTACGATCTATAGGTAATAAGAGTTATGAGTCATTCATCCCTATGAGTAAAGTCTATGTGCAATAGTGTTGAGGGGACCAAAAGCCGAAAGAACAAGATTCACAAGGCGTACAAGCCTTTTCCTAAATGCCCCATCCTTTTCCCAGCATTTGATACAAGGGAAAAGAGATAATCAACTTAAAGGGTTTGACTGCATGTTGAAGAAAATCTCAATAAATGTCCCAATGAAGGAGGCCATCACTCAAATGCCTAGTTATGCAAGATTTATGAATTAGTTGTGTACCAAGAAAGGACTTATGGAACGTAGAAGAGTTGGATTGTCCCCTCGATGTAGTGCCATAATGACAAACCATTTGGTGATCAATTCGGATGATCATGGGGTTTTCACCATGTGTGGTACAAAGGGATTGCACAAGTTGGTGGAGATTGTATATGATGAAACCACAAGTATTAATTTGATGTCTCTTGCCACCTTCAAAAAAATAGAACTTGGTTATCCAACTCCAACAAGAATGAAATTGCTCAGGTACCTTATTGGGATCACTTATGATATTTTAGTGAGAATGGTTCGACTTATCTTCCCAGTTAATTTTGTGATACTTGATTGCACCAATGAGTTTGAGATTCCACTCATATTGTGGCAGCCATTCTTGACCACAGGTCGTGCATTGGTTGATGTAAAATTTGGGGAACTTAATTTTATAATGAATAATGAAAAAGCAACCTTTGATGTATGTAGATCAATAAAGCATCCCAATGACCTACAAGTCGTGTTTACAATTGATAGTATCATCGAGACCGTTGAGCGAAAGTTGGAAAAAAGATTTTTGGAAGAATCATTATAGGTTGTTTTATTGAATCATGATTGCGATAATATCAAGGAGTATGAGGAAGTGTGTACAATGCCTTTGTTGGATTAGGCTCCTATGCTTACCCACCGAAGAAACTTGATCGTGATCTAAAGAACTGGCAAACTTCCCCATCTAAACCCTCAATTATTGAACTATCGGTGTTGGAACTAAAACTCTTGCCACCCCACTTAAAGTATGCATATCTAGGTGCTAATGAAACTCTGCCAGTCATCATCTCCAATAAGTTGGAAGAAGCACAAGTGGAAGCCTTACTTGATATCTTAAGGAAGCATTCGATCACTTAGGTGGACTATTGCTGATATAATTGGCATACCTCTAAGTATTTGCTCACACAAGATTAATCTCCAAGAAAATTTCACACCATCTATTGAACATAAAAGAAAATTAAATCCACCTATGCAAGAGTTGGTCAGAAAGGCAATCATCAAATGGATGGACGCAGGGGTCATATTTCCAATATCTGATAGCATGTGGGTTATTCTGATTCAATGTATGCCAAAGAAAAGAGATATCACCGTTGTACCAAATGAAAAAGATGAAATTATAGCTCTCCGACCGGTGACCAGATGGAGAGTGTGTATGGATTATAAGAAGCTCAATGCATGGACATAGAAGGACCACTTCCCTCTTCCGTTCAAGGACCAAATGCTTGATTGACTAGCCGGGCAAGGGTATTATTATTTTCTTGATGGGTACTCGGATGATAACTAGATTTCGATTGCCTCTGAAGATCAAGAGAAGACAACCTTCACTTGTCCATATAGAACCTTTGCATTCAAAAAAAATGTCATTTGGACTTTCCAATGCTCCAACTACTTTTCAATGGTGCATGATGCCAGTCTTCTCGGATATGGTAGAAGACACCATGGAAATCTTCATGTATGATTTCTCGATTTGGGAAGACTCATTTGAATATGTTTTATCTCACTTAACGGACGTGCTAAAATGATGTGAAGAAACTAATTTAGTTCTCAATTGGGAAAAATGCCACTTCATGGTAAAAGAAGGCATTGTTTTGGGTCATAAGATATCCGAGAAGGGGATTGAAGTAGACCAAGAAAATATTGAGGTCATCTCCAAGCTACCTCCTCTAAAAAAGGTAAAAGGGGTGCGAAGCTTCTTTGGTCACGTTGGCTTCTATAGGAGATTCATCAAGGATTTCTCTAAAATAGCCCATCCATTATGTAAATTTCTAGGAAAGGAAGCTAAGTTTGAATTTGATGAAAGCTGCATGAAAGCATTTCTAAATTTGAAAGAGAAGCTAATCTCAGCCCGTATCATCATTGTGCCTGATTGGTCAAAACTATTTGAGCTAATGTGTGATGCTAGAGGGGTAGCTTTGGGGGATGTGCTTGGTAGAATAAGGGACAAGCAATTTCATCCGGTTTACTATGCTAGTAAAACCTTGAATGCAGCCTAAACAAACTATACAGTGACTGAACAAGAATTGCTTGCAATTGTGTTTGCATTTGAAAAGTTTTGGGCATACTTGTTGAGGACCAAAGTTGCAGTACACACGGATCATGCTGCAATTTGATATTTTATATCTATGAAATATGCCAAGCCAAGACTCATGTGATGGGTCTCGTTACTACAAGAATTTGACTTTGAAGTGAAAGATCAAAGACAGTGTGAAAATCAAGTGGCAGACCACCTTTCTAGATTGGAAGAGAAAGGAAGACCTGTCGGGGAATTTGAAATAAATGATGTCTTCTCTGATGAACACTTCTTGGTGGCATCTCATGATCTTATACCTTGGTTCGCTGATTTTGCAAACTTCTTTGCAAGTGATGTAATGCTGAAAGGTTTGACCTTCCACCAGAAGAAAAAGTTTCTACGTGACATTTGAAAGTTCTATTTGGACGAACCTTATCTCTTTCGAATTTGTGCTGACGGCATCATTCGAAGATGCATTCCCGAAGTGAAAATGATGCCCATTTAGGAGATATGCCACTCATCACCAGTTAGTAGTCACCATGGCGGTATGCCAACAACCTCAAAAGTTTTGCAAAGTGGATTCTATCGGCCAACTCTCGATCAATATGCTCATGATCTAGTTAAACATTGTGACCTATGCCAACGTGAAGGGGGCATTTATTGTCTCCATGAACTTCTGTTGACTCTAATTTTAGAAGTTCTATTATTTGATGTATAGGGAATAGAATTCATGGGACTCTTTACAAGCTCTTATGGGAAGACCTACATCCTCGTTGCTCTTGACTATGTTTCCAAGTGGGTAGAAGTGGTGGCTTTACCTAACAATGAAGGAAGAAATGTTACAGCTTTTTCAAAGAAGCAAATATTCTCTCAATTTGGCACTCCCCATGCTACCATCAGTAATGGGGGATCTCACTTTTGTAACCGATTGTTTAGCGCTTTACTTAAGAAGTATAGTGTCAAGAATAAGGTCACCACCCCTTATCATTCATAAAAAAAGTGGCCAAGTTGAAGTGTCCAGTAGGGAGATTAAGTCCATTCTCACAAAAATGGTGAACGCCAAAAGAATGGATTGGGCACAAAAAGTCGATGATGCATTGTAGGCTTATATGACCGCCTACAAAACACCCATTGGCAAGTCTCCATACAAAATGGTGTTTGTTAAAGCTTGTCATCTCCCTTTGGAGTTGGAACATAAGGCCATGTAGGCATTAAAAAGGCTGCTCATGCTTGAGTCGAAGATCTCAACGAAATTGATGAATTCTTGATGAGGGCCTATGAGAGTGCTTCTCTCTATAAAGATCGAATGAAGCACTTCCATGACCAGTGAATACTAAAGCAAGAATTCTCTCCCAGAGATTGGGTGCTTCTATTCAACTCTAGGCTTCGCCTATTCTTGGGCAAGCTGAAGTCCAAGTGGTCTGTCCTTTTTAAAGTATCACAAGCCTTTGCAAATGGAGAAATTTAACTTGAAGCAGAAAATGGGTCTATATTTACCGTGAATGGTCAGTGAATAAAGTAATACTTGGGTGTTCTGGAAGAGGTCACTTTAATATGAGTGACTTACCTCAACAAACCATGGTTATGAGGTACCCCCGTCGAGCTGTGACGTTAAACCAAGCACTTCTTGGGAGGCAACCCAAGTGTTTATCATATTTTTAGCATTTTCCTTCTTCACAGTTTTGTTGTTTTTGTTAATTGTTAGGTAGTGTGTGATTTAGTGTGTCACTGGAATGCTTAGAAGAAGAGAATCCCATATGCGTGTCACAGGCAAAATGCACATGGAGATCCGAGACTCACAGGTGAAATTCCCCTATAGACCAAAACTCGCATCAACTTCTGTGGTCACATGCGAACCCACTTGTATTTTACAGGTGTTGTTCTGCGCCATGCACTCTATAACATATTTAGGAGGTATATCACTAGCACTTCAGCTTAAAATGATGGCTCACATACGACATAAAATGCAAAACGCATGCTCCAATTCGCACAACGCACATTAAATCACTGGTGGGAGGCATATCACTGGCAGATCATCAGAAATTTGGAGATCACTTGTGATGTGTCCTACAAAATGCATGTCCTAACTTGCAGTACATAACTTATTTCATAGGTGGGAGGCAAATCACTGGCAACTAAGAGTATTTTCACTGCAAACTGCACCCCTCGTCTACATTTTGCCCTTGTTAGCATGTGAGTCGGACAACACATCTCAGGGAGTACTCCTATTTCTTCCATTATTCATATTATTGTGTATTGAGGGCAATGTTTTGCTATAATTTTGGGGGTGAAGATGGATGATTAATGCCTTTATCCTCTATTGCCATGACATTGTGCCCTTGTCGGGCTTGATCTTTTCATTGTGAGTGAATGAGTTACTTAATTACCATGTTAGTCCTACACACTAAATTTTTTCACTACCCGTTCTTTTCAAATGAACTTAGTGCCCACGCCACGCCTAGTTCACCAATGATTCATCATGAGCGCATAAATCAAATTTTTGCCTTACTGATAATAGTTAGTTTTGAATAAACTCTGAGGGTTTTATTCATACTACGATTCTTTCTGAAGGAGCAAAAATTATTATTTTTCTTTATTTTTGTGTCAAATCGGGTTGACTTTTCCCTATGATATATTTAGAAAAGACTTTCTTAAGGGAAAATATCAAGTTTTAATGTTTTAATTGAGTCTGTGTTTTGCTTATCTCGAATGGGCCCACCAAAAAAAAGTTTCTTGGCCAAAAATTTGCGAATTAAAGAAAAGAGGGAAAAATGAATTTTTGCTAAAGCATTCTCTTTTCATGACTTGCACATTCTCCATTTGGCATGACTAATTCACAAAGGAGTGTGTAGAACTCGGAATAGCTTGTCAAAAGTCATTCATCCCAATTGATTTTGAGACTAATTGAGAACTTCTTGTGTTGTGATGCCTTTTATGGTAAGGTTACTTTATTCTTGTGAATGCGTGTTTTCTAGAACTTGCCCCGAATGTGATTCAAGGAGAAATTCTAGATGTTGCCTAGCTTGAAAAATAACCTTAGGCTCTTTTTAAATAGCCATTTTACCCAAATATCCTATCCTTAATATTGATCCTAGTTAACCCCTTTGATCTTTTAACCTTTCTTTGATACCTTATGTTAGACACCATTAATCCTTTTTGCATCTTCTATCTTGGCACCCATACTCCCTAATGGATAGAATTTGAAATGTAGGCTGAAAGCCTAAGTTTGGTGGAGGAACTTGAAATGTTGACATAGGCAAAAGCCTAAGTTGGGGGTGTATACACGAAATGTGGAGAAAAAGAGGAGTTGATCTTGAAAGCAAGGTAGCACCCTACACTTATAATGTAAAATGGCTTAAAACTGTCAATGAAACGAATGAATAAGATAAAAGAAAAGAAGAGATTGGTTCTACCAAATGACTTTGACACATGGGTGTTCGAATGACTAGTAGTTGGGAAAGCTTGGGATGTGAGAGGGAGGAATAAGGTAAAGATGATGTCCCAAAAATGTGAGTGGTGCAATTGAATGCTTAAGAATAATGTTAGAGAGGTTTAGTCACTTGAGAAAAAATAAAATCCTCACCTTAACCCTTGCCTACATCATTGCCTGTAAGTCCTTAATGATTCTAAGCTTGGCAACTCTACATTAGTAGCGAATTATATGAAGACAAGCCTATGGTTCAATGTGTGTGTACTCAAACTTCTTTGAGATAGTGAGAGTCTTTGTGTTCTCTTACAATCCCAATATTGTAAATTGCATGATTGTGAGTGACATTCTCTCTTGTGGTGAGTGGCATTACATCCTTGAAGTGAATAATGAAGTCTCAATTTCAATTAAATGGAATGAATGAGATACGTTGTGTGGTGAACCTTGAGTCGAACCTTGAAGGTCAATGCCAATGAATTAAGAAGCTTGATAATCTTATTTTGAATGACAAATCCCCTGATCTTGAATGGAAATTGAAGTCTTTTGATAAGAATTTTGAAATGTGAAGTTGCCTTGAGATTATGGTGATACCAATTTAGATGAACACCTTTGTTTGAGTCTTTTGTTTGGAGTTTTGTGTTTATTATTTTCTCGACTCTTTGAGTCGGTATAATCCTTTGTGCAGCCCTTATGTCTTTAGAAGGTGTTTCAATCCATTAACTTATGAGAGTCTTGCTTGAGGACATGCAATAGTTCAAGTTTGGGGGTTTGATAAGTTGGTAATCTACTAACTTATTTAGCCTTTATTCTTGAATTATTGCCTTAATTTTATGCGATGTAGAAGTATTTTATACCTTTATTTTATTATATGAAGGCACTCTTGATCAATTTAAGAAAAAAAAGGATTAGAACCTAAATGAGCTAAAAATGAAAGCCAAGTCACAAAGATGATCGGAAGAGCAAGAATTTGTCGGCATATGCAAACCAACATGCATGCAGCAAGAAAGAACCTGCATTTCGCAGGTGCCAGTGCATATGAGAGCCGAAACACTGCCTTAGCAGGCGTACACATGTGAGCCGCAAGTGGCCAAGGTTGATCGCCCCTTCCTTTGCACGTGGGATCACAAGTGAAGAGATCTCAATCCCTGGAAAATTGGGAACCTGCGAGCCGCAAATCGCAAGGGGCAACCGTAGGTGTCTTCACACTTGGCTTCGCACATGACCTGAAGGGAAAAATGGTCCAAATATGTGTGACATAATTGAAAAGATTACAAGACCGTTTTTGGGATCTATGCAAAAAAATATACTATAGTTTTCAGTTACCAATTAGAATAGAGAATCATAGAGATTAGAATATACTTAAGAGTAGAATTCCTCTTCTTCTTTATAGAGAAAAACTCCATTGTTGATATTAAGCTTGGAATTTGAAGCTTGCATAATAAATGGAATTATTGAACACCCAATTGGTATAATCTCTTATTCCTTCTTCATGGGTAGCTAAATTTAATTCTAGGAGTGTGTGTATGATGGGTGTTTGAATTTTCAAATGGGTGTTGATTATTTGAGTTTATAATTAATTAATATGTATGGGTCTATTAAATTCTTCATGAGTTCATTATATAATTAGTGGTTGTAAATATTAATTTAGCTTACTAATTGTGTGCTTGCTTGAAGAAGAAGTTCATCAATTGGGTAAGAATTCAATAGTGGGGATTTAGGATTTCCACTATAAATTGAGGCTATAAATAACTTGATTTAGGAAATTACCACCTTTGAGTTGATACTAGAAATAGCCTAACTTACCTATGCCTATTGGTTGGTTTATTTCTTAATTATGGGGTTCGAAAGAAACCATAGTGTATATATGCTTAGGTGGCTGAAAGACAACTAAGAATAGTTATGACCAAGGCTACCCATACTTTTATTGAGAATTTTCTTGAATAATCAACCCCTATCCCATTGCATGACCCCATTGGAAGCACACCACTAAGCTTCCTTTCTTGATTAAAACTCTAGTGTTTATGTCATTAATTTGTTACAATTTGAATATCAATTCCCAAACCATTCCCCCCAACTTTATTTACTTGTTTGAATATATTTCTTGGTGAATCATCGTACCAATCTCCATGGTTTGACCCTGAGTCCCATTAGGTTACTTATTATTTTGCTTAATGATGGAAGTTGTTTTGTTTGACGATCACTACCAACTCCTTTGGGGGTGTTATTTTGAGCGTCATCAAAAGGCAATCATGACTAGGAATGGAAAGACTCTTGGCAATGTGATAGAGAATATTGATGATGAGGTTTTGATGGATCAACCAAATGTGGTTAACAATGTTGTGAGGAATGAAGCTTCTAATCCAACTCCTCAAGAAGTAATCGATGTTGATAATGAAAAGAAAGACAATGTCCCCAAGGTCTATAAGACATTTCCAAAATGTCCTCCTCCATTTCCACAATGGTTGAGGCAAAAGAAGGAAGAAGCCCAATATAGTAAGTTCCTCTCCTTATTGAAGTAATTTTGGTAAATGTCCCATTGGTGGATGCCCTAACACAAATACCGGGGTCTACTAATTATATGAAAGGTTTTCTCACCAAGAAAAGATCTATTGATGTGGGGATGATTGAAATGTCTCACTAATGTAGTGTAATCATGACAAGCAACTTAGTTCCAAATCAAGAGTACCCTAGTGCTCTCACCATTCTGTGCACCATTGGTTTGTATGAGTTAGAAAAAGCTTTATGTGATTTGGGGGCGAGCATCAATTTAATGCCTCTTGCTATTTTTTAAAAATTGGGTCTCGAAACTCCTAAGCCCATGAAGATGAGGTTGCTTATGGTGAACTGGTTGATTAAACGCCTAGTAGGTATTTTGTATAATATCTTAGTGAAAGTGGATCAATTTATTTTCCCCGTGGATTTTGTGGTGTTAGATTGTGCATTAGATTTTGAAGTGTCGATCATATTAGGGTTCCCATTCTTATCTATCGAGCGTGTCTTGATTGATGTTGAGCAAGGTGAACTCAAATTCTGGGTAAATAAGGAGGAAGTTACTTTCAATTTGTGCAAGTTGATGAGGTAGCCTAATGACTTGCAAGTGATATTCGTAATTGATAACATTGATGAAAGTGTGGAAAGTAGATCCAAAGTAGCATTTGTAGGGGAATCTTTGGCTGTCGTCATTTTAAATTATGATGATAATGATATTGAAGATTATGATAAAGTACGTGTTGCTTTAACAGGGTTAGGGTCCTAATCTTATACTCCAAAGAAGCTTGACCTTGACTTGAAGAACTGTCAAACTCCTCCTTCTAAGTCATTGATCATTGAACTTCCAGAGTTGGAACTCAAGCCTCTACCATCTCACTTGAGGTACGTCTACCTTGGCGCAAATAAAACTTTATCGGTTATCATCTCTATTAAGTTGGAAGAATGGCAAGTAGGGGCATTGTAATCGATACTAAGAGATAATATTTGGGCAATCGGTTGGACTATAGCCGATATCATTGGCATTCCTCCAGGTGTTTGAACCCATAAGGTAAACCTCCAAGAAGATTGTACTTCGTCCATAGAGATCTAAAGATAAACCTCTAATTTTGGTTTTGCTTGAGAAAGAAAGCTAAAATTGCTCAAGGAATCATGGTAAGAATTTGGGGCTTTCCCATCTAGGAGCTAAGGCTAGAAATAGCTTAACCCACTTAAGCTATTTGGTTAATTTGTTGTGTAGACTTTTGGGTTTGAGAAAAACCCAAGGGAATCATGCTTATTGGTTGAAAAACAATTGGCATGGCTAAAACTAATGTTATCCTCACAATAATTAAGATTAAGCCAAATAGATAAAATCCCAATTACAAGTAATTACCCTATCCGAAGCACACCCCTAATTTTCCAAACCTTGATAGTTCAACGATTATTCTAACCTTGCTATTTACTTATTTTTGATACAATTCACTTGTTGCACGCACTCCCCATTTTATTTTATTGCAATTCGTATACAATGTGCATGCTTAGTGTGACTTGATAAACAAAATTCGATGTATCTATTCTAATCCTTGTGGGATTTGACCCTGACCTCAAAAGTTGGGTAATTATCTTTAAAATGACCATTTTCACCTCCTTCATTGGAGCGTTCCTTTGAAAATTATCAGTAAACAATAACAAAATCATGTCACAACAACAATCTCAGCTAATTTAACAGTTCATAATAGAGATACGTAAATCACTATACAGATCGTCAAGATCACCACGATATATGTAATAACCCTCTAGGTCATTTCTCAGTTTTTGTGCATTTTCAGTATTTTGAACTTCCTGCAGTAGCTATAGGTCATTTATGACTTATCGGGACTGATAATTTAGTTTTTAGGCTGTTCATTTGTGTTTTAGAAGAGTTTTTTGGTTTTGAAAATCTTAAAGCTGGTAGGATTAATTTTGGTCAACATTCAGAGAAAACGACCTCAGATGGAAATTTTGTCAGCGCTGTTAACTTTGGAACATTGACTTTGGGCTAGTGGGACATTTAGTTTGGGTCCAAAGGGTTCTGGACTCATTTTGGGCTAGTGGGTTCCTTTTTGTTAAAGTTGGCTTTTGGGCATGGGGCCCACTTTTCATCTAAACGATCTTCTTTGGAAATTTCATTGATGTTGTTGAGTATGGAATGCCATTTCTAGTTGGGTAGCATATTTGGTTTGTTTTCACGGGGTTCTAAATGAATTTCGAAGGTCCATCTGGTGAAATTTTAGCCTTAGTGAACTACTGATTTTCAGTTGCTGGTATGGCTAAAATTTATTCATCGCGATCTCGAAGAAGTCCATCATGATCACAATGGCCTGACTTTTTGACCATCGTGATCACGAGAGTTTTTCTCACGATAGCGATGAAGGGTCCTGTGGACCCAACCCTTTTATTAGCTCCAGAATGTTGACTTTGGACTAGTGGGACCTTTGGTTTAGGTCCCAAGGCTTCCAAACTCATTTTGGGCTATTGTGTTCCTTTTGGTTAAAGTTGGCTTTTGGGTGTGGGGCCTACTTTTTATTAAAATGATCTCCGTTGGGAATTTCATCGATTCCGTGAGTCCAGAATGCCATTTCCAATTGAATAGCATGTTTGGTTTGTGTTCGCGGGGTTCTAAATAACCATCCGTTGAAATTTTAGCCTTAGTGACCTGCTGGTTTTCAGTTGCTGGTATGGCTGAAATTTGATCAACGTGATCTCAAAAAAGACCATCGCGATCATGATGGTATAACTTTTTGACCATCACGATCGCGAGAGTTATTCTTGCAATAACGATGAAGGTTCCTGTGGACCCGATCCTTTTGTTCTTCGTGATCGTGTGGCTTATAATTGAGTTCATATTGAGTCATCCATCTTGGTCATCACGATCGCGGTTTTTCTCACGATCACGATGAAGAAATCTCTGGCAACTATATAACTATTTTCCCTTCGTTTTGAGTTTATTTACTCCGCCTTTTCCTCCATTGTTACTAAGGGTGATACGCCCAAATTATACCTCCAAAAAGAAGTATAAAGTGGTCGCTATTCAAATATAGAACCTAACCAAAGTTAGGGTTGATGTGCCTAAATTACACATCCTTTTAGAAGCGTAAGCGGTCGCTGTTCAAATATAAAACCCAACGAAGGTTGGGTTTGATCCCACAGGAAATATGGTAGGACTATGGTTGATTGGTGTTTACTTGTGCTGTTAGCCATTTATTTCCCTCGAGGGGGGCGGGTTTAAGTAAAAATTATTAAACGTAACTTAGAATTGTTACAAGTAACAAGTATCAGTTTCAAAGGTTGTTATCAATAAGAGAAGCGACTAGGGTAGTGTTCCCCATAAGATCATAACTTAGTAAGGCATTGTACTTAGTAAACTAGCTTGGTGCTTAGCATGCAGAATTGGTAAGTTAGGTTCACCTAAATAGTTGGTCCCTCAGGTAGATGAATTTCACCACACGCCTTGGTCCGGCCGTGGGTGTATGATTTATGTCCCTTACCTTGGATCCCAGATTAGTTGTTCCCGAACCAGGTCAAGCTATCAGATGAGGGTTGGTAGCCTCAAATCTCCGTTGTTAAATAACCCTTTTTCCATCTGTTACCCCCTTGGTCTGTCAAGTAAAGAAAAGGCGAAATCTAATGTTGTATACTGTTAGAAAGCAATCAATGCGAAGGGAAGAATTGACATGCGTAAACACTGCCCTAGAATTACCAAGTACTTTGCCTACTTCATTAATCCTTCATGGTTCCCACAACCCTAGTTGTGGATTTAGCTACTCATGTTCATAAGTAAACAAACAAGAATTGTTGGAACAATCATGAGTATAGACTTAAAAGAAGAAGTAAAGAAATCCAGAATCTTGAAGAAATCTCAAGAACACTTCAACAAAATAAAGAACAATCTTTGAATCCTCAAAACTATGAATTAATGTCTCAAAAACGAGTCACAATGTAGTAAACTTAGTAACAAAAGTCGGAACCCCAAAATAAAACCTAAGGGGAAGTATTTATAGACAACAAATACCAAATCCTAAGAAGACTGGGAAATCTGGATGCGGTACCTCCAACGGGATGCCCCATGGGTCGTCGTGGATGCGACGGGCGTCCTGGGTGCCCATCGGGCTTCTTTCTATCTGAGCTCCAAGTCAGCTGCCTCATTCTCACGGGTTGTTGTGATCGGAAATAGTGGTTGTGACGCCCGTCGTGGTTGCCTGTTAGATCTCCTTGGTCTCTCAACATTCTCACTACCTTATTTCCACGGGCGGCTGTGATGGGACATCGTGAGTGCGACACCCATCGTTGTTTCCCATTGACCTTACTTAGCTATTTCACATTGGTTTCTGTCTCATATCAACGGGCCCTGCGATGTCCCATTGTATCTTTCACGAGTGTTGTGGCAGCTCATCAGGCTTCAATGCCTTAGTTTCTCCTGCTGCCTCGTTCAGACGTCTTCTCCCACGGGACGTGGTAGATCCTACTCCCACGGGGCATGCCTTTTTCCCAGAAAACTATAATACTTTGGTATTTTCATCTTTTCAATACTTTTCCCTGTACAAGGAACAAACAACATCAAATCTAACAAAACATGCTTAAGAACACCCAAAAATCCTTAGGATTAAGCGTCGAAAGTGCCCTGAAATCCCGGCACATCAACACCCTCAACTTAGAATGTTTGCTTGTCCTCAAGCAACAAATGAAAACAACAACTAACATGACGCTTAAGTAAAAGAAACTAGAAACTAAAGCAGCAACATAATTTATTTATCTCTCAAATCTCAGAATAGTACCCACTCCTTAACAACTCAAAAACCAGTGCATTTAGTCAAGTTATCAGAACAACACAAGACGAATCCATGAGTGACAACAAGATATTAATGAGTAAGCTGGCATACATAGGCAGACATTCCAACCAAATAATCAACAATCACAGTCTACTCTAGTGCCCTCACAGCAAAGAAGTCCCGATCACACAGAATTGCAACTTTAACAAACAGGGATTGGGAAAACGCTCACTCTTACAAAGAAGTTCAGGCTGTACATGTACAATACCATAGGCTTGCCCTTATTATCTATGATTTGTCTTTCAAACAGTTCAGTTAGGATCACTATAGGACTTTGTTAGGCTTGTAATGTAGGCTTAGGGACGGGAATGGTACATTCGGGTAAATAGTGACTATGCCCTCCTTGACACTACGATTACTTCTTTATTCTCCACTTTTTTGGACCTTATAGTTTTCCTCCCTTATTCTCCTTTCTTTTATCAAACTTCGGGTGTGGCTTTTATTACATTTTTGTTTTGTACTTTTATTCATCATTTTTCTCTTTTCTTTTATTTTCATGTTCTTCTTTTCTTTTGTAGCACACAAACCACACCCGCTAGTCTCCTTTTTAACACCAACACAATCTTTTCATACCCAACACTTCCTAATCACCCCTATAGTATCCACCCTCAACTTAGGCATTTAGCCTGAGTTGAGGTGCACAATTTCCAAGGAGGGACTAGGGCCAAAACAACGGTTTGTAGGAAACAAGGAAGGTGAACAGGATAACAACAAAAAGGTTTAACTTTTAGGCTCAAATTCAGGGATCAATGGGATTCAGTTTCATTTGGTAGGTCATTTGGATAAAGTGGACTAATTCAAAAATGGCCTATGATCATGTCCTGCACAAACCATTCTACAACCCCAGCAAGACTAACTAGGCAAGTTCAAGATTGGCAGTACATTAAGAACAGATACTAAGCAGCTCACTTCACACATGGCATAGATTTTAGACTACAGATTAGCTAACTACCAGTCCATGCTTTAGCTTAAGATACTTATCTCAGTTATATGCATGCTGTCATTTACAGATCCATCAAGGTCAGTTCTAACATCTTATTACACAAAAATTTGGAGGGGTCTCCATTTTTCACAAAATTTTCTTCAAAAATTAGAACATGGCTGCATTTAGTTCCTAATTTACTTTTACAAACACACATCCTATACTAAACATGCCCGTTCAATAGAAATTAAAAAGTCCTTAGGGAAAGAACACAGGCAAGAAAACCCCAAGTACACGGATATCATATAGATACCCTCATGGGTTGCCTCCCATGCAGCGCTTGATTTAACATCGCGGCATGATGCGAGTGTTTTGGCTACTCAGACTTCACCAAAACACTCTACAAAAACCAACTAGATGACCATAGCTGCACCCACCCCATTTAAAAAGCTATGCATTGTCCCCAATGCACTAAAAATTAACAAAACTAGGGATAAAAGGCATACATCTGGCACCTTAGGCTTGCTTCCCACGCCCATCAGGGTTGAGACATCCCATCGTGCTGAGCGTGGGAACAAGCCAGTGGCTTTTTCCAACTCAGTCTTGGCTTCACGCCCATCTTCCACGCTCGTCGGAGCAGCAAAAGCCCATCATGTAGGGCATAAAAGTAGGATAGACCACCATTTCTTCAACACTTAGCATCTTTTCAGCTTAGATGCCCTAGTCCTACAAGCGTGGTACCTACGATGGCCCATCATAGAGCCCGTGGGACATATTTTTACCTGCAGTTCTTGCAATTTTGTTTTTATCTCACGACTTTCTGCAAATTCAACACACATTAGTGCATGGGTTTCCTCCCATGCAGCACCTGATTTAACTTCGCGGCATGGCGCGAGTGTTTTAGATACTCAGACTTTACCAAAACACTTTACAAAAGCAAAAATAAAAAGAAAAATCCATGGGTTGCCTCCCACGCAGCGCCTGATTTAACGTCATGGCACGATGCAAGTCACTTGATTACTCAGACTTCACCAAACTCCTTGATCAGGATGAATTCATCAAGATTCTAGGCTTTAATTGCTTTGAGCTCCTCGATGGTACCCAAATATTCTTTAATCCGCTGTCCATTCACCTTGAACCTCTTTCCATCATGATTTTCAAGTTTGATAGCTCCATGTGAAAACACCTGTACCACTTTGAATGGTCCAATCCACTTGGACTTCAATTTTCCAAGAAACTAGTGAAGTCTGGAATTGAAAAGCAGGACCAAGTCACCCAGCTGGAAATTTCTCTTTTCAATCTTCCGGTCATGATACAATTTCATCTTCTCATTATACAAACATGAACTCTCGTTGCATTCAGGCGAAACTCATCCAACTCATTCCGTATGTCCACGAGGCTATAAAAGAGAGAAATGGGAGGCTATCTAGTAGGAGTCATTTTGGTATCAACTGCCCAAGTTGCTGCAATGATGCTTTCGACCTTGATTTCCTTGGCCAGAGGCCCGAAAACCCGCTCCTTGATCATTCAGATAACTAATCTCCTCATCGGATGAGTAATCATCTGGCCTTGGTTCTTTTCCATGTGAACCGATGGCTTTCACCTTTTCTACTCCCTCATCTAGGATTTTCTTTAAAATCAACCCAATTTCTTGTCTTAAATTCAGCAACTTCCAATTTGATGTCTTGCAATTCATGAAGTTCAATGGACTTTACAACCGCATATGTACCTACTAGGGTCTCAGACTCTCTAGTATGCCATGCTCTGTTGGTCTTGGTAACCCTGTCAAGTATCTCAGAAGCTTCAATATAAGAATTATCCATGAATGCTCCTCCAGTTACAGTGTCAGCTACTGCTTTTGTGTTGGCATTCAATGCTTTGTGGAAGATCTCCATCTGATGACATGAAGGGATTTTGTGTTTCGGAACTTGTTTCAACTTCTTATTGAACCTCAACCATGTCTCATATAATGCCTCCACAGGTAGCTGCTTAAATTGTAGACTTCTTGCTTCAGTTGCAACATCCTTGATGGAGGAAAGAAATACTCCAGAAACTGAGTCTTCAACTCGTGCCATGTGTATATGGAATTATCAGGAAATTCAGTGAACCACACAATTGCCTCTCCAGTTAATGAGAATGGAAATAGTCTCAGTGTAATATCACCTTGCCCCACTCAATAGATTATAAGCTTTGCAAATCCCCACAAAATTTTTTACATGTAGATTTGCATCTTTCGTAGGCTTTCCAGCATATAGTCCCTTCAGGTTCAACAACTGGATGATGGTGCTGGTGATGTAAAACTTCATTCCTTCAATCAGTGGTAGCAACACTATAGGTTTAGTAATGCCCAATTCCTCCACATCATCATCATCATAGTAGCGAGGGACATGCCTTGGCTGCTGTATCTATCGGCCCCTATTCTGTGGCAAATTTTGTCTAGCTGTTGCCTTGTCTCTCGCAGCTTGTGCATCGAGCCCGACTTGATGGGCAACTTGTTGTCGTGCTTGCCTTGATTGCTCAGCTGCCGCATTTTAAGCTGTAAGGTCTGCTGCAATTTGAGCATCTTCAGCAGCAAGGGCGTCTTCCCCTGCCTTTTTCCTCTACTCTTTTTCGGCCAACAACCGAGCTGTGGTCTGCTCCGGTGTCTCATACTCTCCCTCTTTATCCATGTTTCTTAAAGTTCTAGGGAGTTCAGGATCGTATAGGATCAGGGGATTGCCTTGACTCCTTGTACTGGGCATGCACAAGTGTGCAACCTGCATAACAAAACAAAAACAATAGAAAAAGTAAAGTCAGGAAATAAGGACTAATAGTGAAATAAACACAATCTCTCTTAATTCTAAACCGTATTCCCCGGCAATGGCGCCAAAATTTGATACGCCCAAATTCTACCTTGTTTTAGAAGCATAAGCGGTCGCTGTTTAAATATAGAACCCAACGAAGGTTGGGGTCGATCCCACAGGAAATATGGTAGTACTATGGTTGATTAGTGTTTACTTGCGTTGTTACCCATTTATTTCCCTCGAAGGGGGGGGGGGGTTAAGTAACAAATATTAAACATAACTTAGAATCATAACAAGTAACAAGTATGAGTTTCAAAGGTTGTTATCAATAAGAGAAGCGACTAGGGTAGTGTTCCCTATGAGATCATAACTTAGTAAGGCGTTGTACTTAGTAAACTAGCTTGGTGCTTAGCATGCAGAATCGGTAAGTTAGGTTCACCTAAATAGTTGGTACCTCAGATAGATGAATTTCACCAAACTTAAAATCATGCTTTGTCCCCAAAGTATAGAAGAAGAAGAAAAAGGATGAGAGATACTCCTTAAGGCACTCTAGGGCCTAGCTAACAATATGTTTTCTCATAATTTTTTTATCAAGGGGAGCGATCCCACACTTAAGCTCAACCATATTCTTTAGCTTCAAATTTGGGTACTCAGACTTCCCCTAATCTGTACAAAAACCAAAAAAACAAAACAAAGAAAAAAACATAACACTATATAAAAAAATAAGAAGCTATACTACAAATTGGGTTGCCTCCCAATAAGCTCCTTATTTAACGTCGCGGCATGACACCATCAAGTGAACCATTTTTTCTTCCACTAAGAACTTATGAACTGCACCCCTAATTTCTTTTCGAATTTTTTACTATGCTCAAGAGGCTGTGGTATAATATAAAGGTCCCAAGTAATAGATATCGAATTTCGCACCTTTTGGACCTTAAGCGAGGAATGTAATTCTCCGATTTTGACACCGTAAATTCAAGAATATAGACACATTGTTCCTCCTTCTTACACTCTCTCATAAGTTCATATGACTCGATTAATAACTCACCATCTAAACATAAGGTAGAAAAATGATTGGAATGAGGTCCAATGCATCCTAACCCATGAATTGTATTATTATTTACACCCTTATATTCACACACACTAGAGTCTTTAAAAATAATTTTATCTACTTCTTCACATAACTCTAGTGTACTCTTTTCAACAATGACAACATCAATAAGAATATGGTCTAGTAGTTGTTCCTCTAATTTAGCTCTTTCCTTACACAATTCATAACTAAATTGTTGGGCATCAAACGCATCAACTTTGCAATCAACTCTTCTTCCACGCTGAGAATATCCAACATAACTTATACTCCTCAAAATCAAACCTATTATTTCTTTTTGTCATAATTCTTACCATACGTTTACTTCTCTCATGGATATCCTCAACTGCATTTACTAATATTCTGCAAGGACCAATACCATCAGAAGCATGAGAATTACAAGAACACCTATCACTCCATACCTTTTTCAGATTTCATCTCAAAAAGAGTGGTAAAATAAAAAAACATTTGTAAAAAAAGAAAAATAATAATAATAAAAAAATAATAACAAAATAAAAGTAAAATAAAAAAATAAAGACTACAAATAAAAATAAACACTAAAGACAATTTCTAAATCGTATTCCCCGGCAACATCGCCATGAGAGAAGCGACTAGGGTAGTGTTCCCCATGAGATCATAACTTAGTAAGTCATTGTACTTAGTAAACTATCTTGATGCTTAGCATGCAGAATCGGTAAATTAGGTTCACCTAAATAGTTGGTCCCTCAGATAGATGAATTTCACCACACGCCTTGGTCCGGCCGTGGGTGTATGATTTATGTCCCTTACCTTGGATCCCAGATTAGTTATTCCCGGACAAGATCAAGCTATTAGATGAGGGTTAGTAGCCTCAAATCTCCATTGTTAAACAACCCTTTTCCCATCCATTACCCCTTTCCGGCAAGTATAGATAAGACGAGTTCTAACGTTGTACACCATTAAAAAGTAATCAGTGTGAAGGGAAGAACAATACATGCATAAACACCTCCCTAGATATTCCAAGTACTTTGCCTACTTTGTTAATCCTTTATGGTTCCCACAACCCTAGTTGTGCATTTAGCTACTCATGTTCATGAGTAAACAAAGAACAATTGTTGGAACAATCATGAGTATAGACTTACAAAAAGAAGTAAAGAAATCTGGAATCTTGAAGAAATCTCAAAAACACTTCAATAAAATCAAGAACAATCTTTAAATTCTCAAAACTATGAATTAATGTCTCACAAACAAGTCACAATGTAGTAAAATTGGTAACAAAAGTTGGAACCCCAAAATAAAACTTAAGGGGAAGTATTTATAAACAACAAAGACCAAATCCTAAGAAGATTGGGAAATCTAGACGCGACACCTCCGACGGTACGCCCCACGGGCTCTTGTGGATGCGATAGGCGTCGTGGGTGCCCAACAGGCTTCTTTTTATCTAAGCTCTAAGACCGCTTCCTCGTTCTCATGGGTTGCTGCGATGGGATGTCATGGCTGTGATGCCCGTCGTGGTTGTCCATTGGCTCTCCTTGGTCTCTCAACATTCTCACAGCCTTATTTTCATGGGCAGCTGTGATAAGACATCGTGAGTGCGATGCCCATCGTGGTTACCCGTCGCTCTTACTTAGCTGCCCTACATTGGTCTCTGGCTCATATCGACGGGACCTACAATGTCCCGTCGTGTCTTTCACGGATGTCGTGGTAGCCCACCAGGCTTCAATGCCTTAGTTTCTCCTGCAACCTTGTTCAGACGTCTTCTCCCACAGGACGTGGTGGATACCACGCCCGTGGGGTATGCCTTTTGCCCATAAAACTGCAATTCTTTGGTATTTTTATCTTTTCATTACTTTTCCCTGTACAAGCAACAAACGACATCAAATCTAACAAAACATGCTTAAGAACACCCAAAAATTCTTAGTATTAAGCGTTGAAAGTGCAGTGAAATACTGACACATGAAGGGTCTATCCCACAGGGAATATGGTTGGACTTAGGTCAACTGTGCGTATTTGTACTCTTAGCCATCTTATTTCCCCAATGGTTTTTTTTAATGTAACAAATAATGTTTGTAAATAAGTAACAGAGTATCAATTTCAATTGTTTTAATCACTGAGAGAAGTGGCTAGGGTAGTGTTCCCCATGAGTTCATAATGCAGTAAGGCATTGTACCAGTAATCTAGCCTAGTGCTCTGCATGCATGATCGGTAAGTTAGGTTCAACTAAACGGATGGTTACCAAAATAGAAGAATGTCACCATGCAACCTAGTTGTCTATGGATGTTTCCTTTGCTAACCCTTGCCAGTGATCCAAGATTAGCTATCCCTGGGCAAGTTCAAGCTAATTAGATGAGGGTTGGTAGCCTCAAATCTCTGTTGTTTAACTTTTTTTTCCCCATTCGTTTCCCCTTTGGTCAAGCAAGTATGAATAAGGCGAGTTCTAACATTTGCAACCGTTAAAAAGCAATCAAAGCGAAGGGAAGAACAATACATGCATGAACACCATTCTAGGTATACTAAGTACTTTGCCTACTTTATTAATCCGTCATGGTTCCCAAAACCCTAGTTGTGTAATTAGCTACTCATAGTTGTAAGAAGACAATCAGATTTAGATGGAGAAATCATAATTATAACGTACAATAAGAAGTAAAGAAATCCAAAATCTTGAATTCTCAAGAACACTTCAATAACCAAGAATCAATGATCAAATTCTCAAAAGACTGTAAGAATAATGTCAACAATATGTTATGATATCCCAAGAAAAGAGTAATAATAAAATAAAACCCTATGAAAGGTATTTATAGACAAAACAGACTGAATCCTACAAGTACTGGGACAGCTGGTCTCATCAATTATGACGGGCTGATCCCATGGGTCGTCGTGGCTATCACGGCCCATCGTGGCTTGTCATCTAGATTTCCTTGATACTCTAAGCTTTTCTACCAAGTTTCCACGGGAAAAGATGATAGGCCGTCATGGTTATCAAGGCCCTTCATCATCTATCATCGACCAAGGCCTCTTTTTTTCCACATGCTCTAGTTCATTTCGATGGGAAACTGCAACGTCCCATCACATTTTCCATGGGCGTCATGGCTGGACGTCTAAGGACTTGGTTTTTTACATCTTTCTTTGGAATGATCCCACGACCAAGTGTGATGGTTCTTGGTTCTTCCAACGCCCGTCCTATTTTGTCATGGAATGGGTTTAGCCTTGTGAACCTTGCTGCCTTGTTCTCACGCCCTCTTCCCACGGGCGGTGGTGGATCTCACTCCCGTGGGACATTACTCTCAGCCCAAAAACAACAACTTTTCAAGTCTTTGGCGATTCCAATTATTTTCCCTGCACATGTAGCAAACGGGCATTATATCTAACAAAATAGACTTAAGAACTCCTAAAATTCTTAGTTTTAAGCATCGAAAGTTTCGTGAAATCCTGACACATCAACAACCTCAACTTAGAATGTTTGCTTGTCCTCAAGCAAAAAAACAAAACTAAACTAAAATGACGCTTAAGTAAAAGAAACCTAGGAACTACAACAGTCATATGGTTCAACCAGTTCAACTCACAGTATCAACACCCTCTCCTTTTTAGTACAAAACCAATGCACATATACCATTTTTCAAGACAACAAAAAATGGATCCATGGTTGACAACATGATACCAATGGACTAACTAGTATACACAGATGACACTTACCCTAACAATCAGCAACCATAGTCTACTCTAGTGCCCTCATAGCAAAGAAGTCCCGCTCACATAGAATTTCATTTAATCAATAAGGACTGGGATCACACTCACTCTCGCAAAGAAGTTCAAGCAGTGCATGCACAATCCTTGGTTTTAGAACAATTGAATTAAGATCACTATAGGACTTTACTAGGCTTGTAACGTAGGCTCAGGGGCGGGTATAGTATATTTGGGTAATAGTGACTATGTCCTCCTTGACAATATGCTTATTTTATTCTCCACTTTTAGACAAAAGATTTCCTCCCCTATTCTCCCTTTTTATCATTTCACTTTCATCAAGAAGCGGGTGTGGCTTTTACTTTAATCTCAACTTTTGTTTCTCATATTCTTTTCTTTTTTCTAGCACATATGTCACACCTGTTATTTTTCTTTTTATTACTAACCCGATCTTTTCATACCCTATTCTTCTTATTTACTTTTGTAGTAGCCACCTCAACTTAGGCGATTTGCCTGAGTTAAGGTGCACAATATCCAAGGAGGGACCAGGGCCAAACTAAAGGTTCACAGGAAACAGGGAAGGTGAACAGCCTAAAAACAAAAGGGTTCAGGCTCAAAACTAGGGATCGAGGGGAATCAATTCCATTTGGTAGGTCATTTGGCTAAGTGGACTTTATTCCTAAATGGCCTATGATCATATCCTAACCAACAATTCTACAACCAAGGTAAGACTAATCGGAAAAGTTCTAGATTGGCACACACAGCAAGAACGATGCAAAAGCAGCTCATATGCACATGGCACAGAGTTAAACTATTAATTTTTTAACTATCAGTTCTTGCCCTAGCTTAAGACATTTATTGCATTCATATACATAATGTCATGCACAGATCCATAACGGCCAGTCTTAACAAGATGGTTATAGTGTCACACAAAAACTTGGAGGGGTCTCCATTTTCAAAAGTAATTCAGTTCCTATTCTTCTTTTACAAATACACATCCTATCTAACCATGATGGTTCAACATAAAATAAAAGTCCTCGGGGAAAGAATACAATAAGAAAACCCATAGGACATGGGTACCTTTAAGATACCCTTATGGGTTGCTTCCCATCCAGCGCCTGATTTAATGTTGCAGCATGATGCGAGTGTCTTAGCTACTCAAACATCGTGAAGACACTCTAACAAAACATACACAGATCACCAAGCTTACCCCCACCCCATTACAAAGAGATGTGCATTGTCCTCAATGCACTAAAAAATATCAGAATTAGGGAGGCAAGACATACATGCGGCGCCTAAGCGCGGTCATCCTGTGTAGTAAACAGGACCGTCTGATCGGTACCCATATCTCTCTCAGAAATAGTAGCTACCTCAGCAGCTTTCTCAGTGTCAACAGCTGCCTGTGCAGCCCCTTCACCACTCTCACTCACTCCTACAATGGGGTCTAAAGAAGGTACATCGGTGGCACCCGTAACACCACTCCCAGAAGCACCCCTACCAACCGCATCTCTGGTGCTCGGCTAGGGATTGCTTTTTTACTGCCAGTAGCTCTTTCTTCCTCTTTTCTCTGCTCTTTTTTCCTTACGAGCCAGTGATTTGGGGCTCAATTGGGCATCATCTCCCTCTTCCCAAAATTTCTTATATTTATTTCTCTTTTTTCTCTTTTTTCCTCGAGGATTAGCCGACTCCTCTTCCTCATCATCAGCCTTCTTACTCAGCTCAGGATTGGCATAATCCCATAAGTTCATCAAAGGTGCATTTGTCACCTGCAGTAGCACCAGTGGGATGTAAGAGTATATGGTGGTCGGTTGCACTTTGAGCTCATTTACCTCTATTCGCAACCCTGCTAAGTCTTCTTTTATTTGGGTAAGATTAGATGCACCAATCTCATCCAATCATAGGTTGATCCTCTCTTCCATGGAATTAATCCGGCCATGCATATTGGCAAATGGTGTAATAGCTCGCTATATAGAGGCATCAATAATGGACTAGAACTGCTCGACAAACGATTTTATCTGATTTTATCTATTTTTCAAGCTAAATTGTAGTCTGAACAGTGTTGGAAAAATTCACCAGATGAAAGGCAAATATGGTGGTTAGATTTGGGAATAGAAGTGGAGGGGCGACATATGTGGCTAGGACTGCAGAAGTGGTAGGCATGGAGATATCAACCTCGCGAGGGGTCAATACTGCACCCCTACGAGGTCGATCAGAAGTAACTGTTGCTTCGTCACCCTTAGCTGCCGAAGTTTCTTCATTAAAGCTACCTAGGGCTGATGCTAACCCTGCAATATATGGAGCAACATACAGAGGTAAGGAGAATTCATCATGGATAGTGGTAGGCTCAGCCGAGCCTGAAGTGGTGCCTAGACGAAATGTCTTACTCTCATCTTTGGACCTCTCAGGATGATGAGTCCATATAGCCTGGACAACACAGTTAATACTTGAATATCTCAGAACACCAGCATCATGATATAGCTCAGTGAGTAGACAGGGAAAAGGGTATGAAGAGCTGATTTTTATGACCCTATCCCTTATCTGCTCAGCAATGATTTGCCCAAAATTGAGATTTTACTTGGACATTAAGTTGCCTGCCTGAACTACCTTGTCAAGTGTTAATAGATTATCATCTCCAGTCGGCATGATCCGGAGATGATTAACTGCCTACCAAAATTTTGCTTCAAAACTCAAGGATGATTTAATAATTTTGGCTTGTCCTGATAGAGCCACTTAGGGGTTCCACTTTCTATAAGAACCTTCGCTAGACACTTCACGCGATCCTCCTTGCTATGATACCTGAAATCATTATCCAATGTATCAGAAGGCTCTACATACCGGGGCCCATAGATGAACTATTTAATTGTTTGGGCTAAAATATTAACACCAAATCCTCTGACAGGGACGCTCGTAAGAGCGAGCATATATTTGGCTTTCTGACCCTTTTTGCATCGGCTCTCTTACAGGGCCTGGTAGTTGGCATAAAATTCTCGCACAATCGTCAGCTTATATTTTGGGAGTGGCTTAGAGGTCCAAGCTAGGTTGTAGTGCCTGAAATATTCCTCAAGCTTGGGGAATTCTTTGAGCTAAAATAAGTCGATCCGTTATTTTTCTGTAATGGGGAGTTTTATGTGCCCCTTAGGCATCAACTCTAGGCCATAATAAGATATCTCCTTATCTTCCTTTAAGCTCCACCTAGTCTGCTTGTGGAGGTCCCGATCTTTGGTTGTAATGACAAGAGTTGTCCCAGGAGCTTTAGGAGTCGGTGGAGTTTTCTCCCTCTCAAGTGTTGTACTCTCAGTATCTGACCTGGACCCAGCTTCTGCTTCTTTACCGGATCTAGAATCAGTGCCCTCACCAGATCTGGACTCTATATCCTTCTCACTTGAACCGGGACGTTTGAGTCTTTGCCACACTTTTTAGGTGACTCTGGTTTGTCGCTTTTGTCCTCTGAACTTATGGAGATGGATGATGATTCTTCCCCCTCTTCAAACTGGGGGGAAGTGTGTTCTGACTTTTTCTCCTTTTTGGGTGCAGCACTTTCTTCTTTTTCAGACTGGGGAGAAGGTGGTAGCACTAGCTTCCTCTTGGTTAGCCGGGTGAGGGGAATATCATCTGACTCGCCCTTCTCATCTTCAGATTCAGAGCGTTGATCTAGTAGGAGAGTCGTGATTTGGCTTTGCAATGACCCCCTCACCTTAGTAGTATGACTAGAGCCATTTAGTACTTGTAGGAGAACATTGTTATTACAAACACAAAAAAAGATTTAAAAAATTCAGATATTAACCTCCCATGGGTGTGGGAGGTCCGATGACCCATTAAGGTGGGCGTCAGAATGAGATAGACAGTGTGTTCAGGCTTTGTTTTCCTCCTACAGTGGAAAGCCACGGGCATGCGAGATCCGATGGCCCATCGGGGTGGGTGTGAGATAAGGCAGTGGCTAGTTAAGCCTTGCCTCCTTTCCCACGTCTAAAACAGATGGCCGTAGGATCAAGTTAGTGTAATTTCACCCATATTCGTACAACCTTAGTTGGGTTTCTGCACTATTCTACCTTCCCTAAAAAGCATAGAAGCATCAATTATGAACAACAACATAATTAACAAACCCTAATTCCTAGCATCACAATAACAAAAGACACGCATACATCTACAGTACTTAAATCTAGGATTCGTCCAATTAATCATAATGTAATTTGTTATTACACACATATGAACCCATACAATCAGTTACTCAATGAGGAAAGGCTTGAAAACATATGAGTGAGATTGAACTTATCCTTGTGTTTTCAAAAAGAAATTTGCAGTGTGAAACTTGAGTACTTGTGAACATGCTTATTGTATAGTGTGAAGTTGTTCCATATGTAGGAAATATGATGGAGTGATGATCTTTGTGGGTAAAGTGTGGGGATAGTTAGGAGAGACGTGAGGGATGTGGAGGGAGTTGAAAAAATTTGACCTTAATTGAATGAGGTCAATTTCATTTAAGTCGCGGGTCAAAAGGGAAAGGGAAATCGATTGGGTCGGGTTAGTTAAAAAGCTTTTGACAATGTTGATCGACCTAGACCATGGTCGATCACAATGGCCTGTGGGACACGTGATAGCCCATCCCATGGGCTACTTACCTGTACATCAGCAAGTTCATTACCATGGTCGTCGGAGCTGCGATGGCCCATTATATCAGTATGTGGGAATGAACCAGTGACTAATTTGAACAATCTACGACTGACGATGGGCACGATGGCCCATGCAGTTTGCGACAGCCAATGGTACCTCATTGTTAGTTTGCTCCATAGCTTAATTCCCATATTTTCCCTTTGCACAGCCTATTCCCATGAGACGTGGGACCTCTGGTGACCCATCAAAAATGCCCGTGGGATCTCCATTTTCTATAATTTCTCCCTACTCTAGGTTTATCATCTCCTGCATATTTGAAAACACGTTATCAATGGGTTGCCTCTCATACAGTGCCTGATTTAACATCACGGCATGATGCAGGTCACTTGACTACTCAGACTTTATCAAGTTTCCCTCATGGGTTGCCTCCCATGCAGCGCTTGATTTAACATCGTGGCACGACCCAAGTTCCTTAGTTACTCAAACTTCACCAAGGTCCCAAACTTCAACCACCTTAATTTCTTTAGCATTTCCCAAGTAGTCTTTGATACGTTGACCATTTCCCTTTAACCACTTGTCGTTACAGTTTTCAAGATCTATAGCACTATATGGGGACATTTGCACCGCTTAAAATGGCCCCATCCTATCAGGACCCAAACTAGGGGAGGCGTGACTGGCACACCATACTTTATTCGATCGAATTAGTCACTGAGACATACTAACTAACTCAATTATCGTCCCAAAAGGTCGGGTAGCATAACATCTAAAATACTAAGCCTGGACCAGTAAGGTCATAACCTGAATGATAGCAAGTCATATAGATGAAGGTAGACAAGCCAAAAATTATAAAGTACTAGCTGGCCGATGAGGCCACAACTAAAGACATACATATATATACATGCTAAGCCTATGGGGATGGAGACTGGAAGCTACAGAAAGAAACCCAGAATATTGTGTCCATAATAGCCTCTAAGAGTTTCATAAGCACTAGTAGAGACAAGTCCCAGACAATACCCAAGCTATACAAAAAAAGTAAACATTCTATAAAATCTCCAGGAAAAGGTGGAGCTTACCAACTTACTGCTGAACCCCGAATCCTAGTGGAGGGTTTGATCAGAATCCTTACCTAGACCTGCATGCACGAAACAAAAATGCAACGTCCCCAGGCAGGGGGACGTCAGTACAGATAAAAATGTACTATTATGTAAGGCAAAAAGTAGAATCATAAATAGCTACCGTAAAAAGGGTAATAAAGATACCACCTGAAACTGAAACTCTGATAGCCTCCATGGCTAACATCTGATCTAATAAAAATCAAATATGCATGGTATGCTCGCGTAATCATATGTCATAGATACATATATATAGATACAAATGCATGTCATACCCAACCAAGTGCTAGCAATAGTGCTTCCTTCTGGTAGCTAACCGACATCATAATTGCCAACTTGTGGTCATCTGTGTCATACGTATAAATATAGGCAATGTCACGCCCCGAGGCTACCCCCTAGATGCAACACGATGCTCAGAGTTACAAGTGATACCAAGCTAACCCATGGCATGGCATATCTATAAAATTTTAAGTTAAAAGCATATATTGTGCGGAAGCTGAAAAAAACAATTAAATATCTGTAGTGGAAAAAAGTCAAAACATGTCTGAAAATAAAATATATAAAGAGTATAGTGATGATTGAAAACAACACTAAAATCTCAAGCTGAATCTAGTCTATGTCTGAAAACCTCTAACTGATATGAGTTACTGTGACATGCCCCCAACTGACTCTAATAATATGAAAACTTAAATAAGAAAATTGAAAGTAAAGCATCTCTATCGTCCTCGAACTATGAGGACTCACCACTGAAGTTGTTGAGTAGGACTGGAAGTCTATCTAAGCGTAGTCTGGATGCTGAGCTCTTGAACCTACATCATAAAATGATGTAGCACAAAAGTATGCATCGGTACTTTGAATGTATGGAGCATGCGGGATATGGTCTAACCTGAAAAACATAATAACTGAATATGGAAATATATATACTGAAGCATAAACTGAAAGCTGAGTTGGATACAATGACCAAGTACTAACATGAATATAATATGCTAAACTGAATACTGAAACAGATACTGAGTACATAGTCAATGCAATATGAATCTATCTATCGGAGATACTATTAACCGACATACTCCAAGCAGAGCTTACTATGGGTCCAACATGTAACCCTCTATGGAAGGGTGTTCATACCTTACCAAGGGTACAAATAAGTTTGACGTAGATCTACTAACTGATGTCCACAAGGGACAGAGGTGTGCAGCCTAACCTGACATCTGACCCCTCTTTACACCAATGGTGGTGCCATAGTTCTGGGATTGGGGGACTGCTACTAAAGGTCTTAGCCTAATCTGACAGCTAAGCCTTCATCCCATCAACCGCTCGGTACTAAGTCTACTCCCAATGTAAATGTAAGCAAAAATACAAGATGAAACACTGCATAGCTCAAATACTAACAATAATCTGAGAATACACACATATATATACTGAAACTAATGGCATTCTAATATAGAAACATGATGATTTGAATTGTTTGCCTAGAAAGCCTAACTTATGAGTACCGAGATTTAGATATGCTAGGGTTTCTAAGTCCTGAACCAATGACCATACTAACTCTCCAAGAAACATGAAATAGACATCAACATAAGTAGTAAAATCTGAATTACAATGAATCCCTAAGATTTAGAAAACCTAGGTTTGAACAAATCCATGAAAAACTGAAGAATTGACTGAAATCCAGGGACCTATTGGGTGAAAAGAACCCACTAGTAAAGTCCCACATAGCTGGAGAAGAAACTATGGAGAAATCCTTTGGATTTTGGGGATGAACTTGAAGAAGACCTCTGCCTGTTCTCGAGAGAAAACAATCGCCTCTTTCTCTTCTTTTCTTTCTAAGTTTGTTGATTTTTAGGAGAATAGAGGTTTTAGGTAGTTTTTGACTAATTAATTAGTCTTAGAGTAGTCAAAACAATGTAGCTTAGGCATTAAGAGATGTAGAAAAAGCCTGGAATGCCCCTAGGAAAATTTAAAAGAAAACTGCTGAAATTCGCTACTCAGGTTTCACGGATGGGTTCCATGACTCGTGGAAATTTCCACAACTCGTGGAAATTTCCACAACTCGTGGAACCCTATCATGGTTCCTGGCCATTTTTGTCTAGTTGTGGGTATGAGTCCCACGACTTGGGTTCATGACCCGTGGAACCTTCCACGGTCCGTAGAACCCAATCATGGTTCTTAGAGAAATGGCTGGCCTCATGCCTGGTTCCACGACTTGGGTTCACGGCTTGTGGATCCTTCCACGGTCCATAGAAACCAATTATGGTTCTCAGAGAAATTGTCAGTTCTCTGATCTGATTCCATGGATCCAGTCCACGACTCGTGAAAACTTCCATGGGTCATGGATCCAACTCGTGATTCGGCTGACAGTTGGAAAAAAATTATTTTTCTTCTGGTTTTCTTAGCTAAGTCTGGGTTGGAAGTTTTGGGGTGTTACAATATCTCCCCTTGGGATTATTCGTCCTTGAATGAAGACTAAAAAAGTTGAGTTTGGAGGGAAGGAGCTGCAATCCCTACCAACTGAGTACTAGATACTGATATCTAACTGAACTGAGTTCCCTGAGCATGCAAATATGCTGAAATGCAAGGATAACTAATAGAACAAAGTACTGAGACTGAATTACACAAGAGTAAACTGAGAGACTGAAGAGGAACTATTACCTCAAGCTAAAACTGGATCGAAAGGAAAGAGGTGAGGATACTTGGCCATCATGGCTGCTTCTGCTTCCCAAGTAGCACCCTCTACGAACTGATTCCTCCACAAAACCTTTACTAAAGTGACTTCCTTATTTCTCAACCTACGAACCTGACGGTCAAGAATCTCAACTGGAAGATCCTCATAGGTGAGGCTATCCTTCACAGCCACACTCTCTAAAGGTAATATCGATGTCGGATCACCCACACACTTCTTCAACAAGGAAATGTGAAAGAATGGATGAACCACTGCTAGTTTTACTTGCAACTCTAACTCATAAGCTACATTACCAACCCTTTTCAAGATTTTGTAAGGACCTACATATCTGGGACCGAGCTTTCCTTTCTTGCCAAATCTCATCACACCCTTCATGGGTGACACTTTTAGGAAGACCCAATCATCAATTTCAAACTCCAAGTCCCTTCTCCTCATATCTGCATAGGAGTTTTGACAACTCTGAGCTGTTTTCAATCTTTCTCTGATGAGCTAAACTTTATCCATAGCCTCATGAACCAAATCTGTACCAACCAAGGCTACTTTGCCTACTTTGAACCAACCAACCAGAGATCTACATCTACGCCCATAGAGCGCCTCATATGGGTCCATCTGAATACTGGAGTGGAAATTGTTATTATAGGCGGAATCTATAAGAGGTAGGTGATCATCCTAACTACCCTTGAAATCGATCACACAAGCTCTCAACATATCCTCTAAGGTTTGAATGGTACGCTCTGCCTGACCATTCATATGCGGATGAAATGCATTACTAAGATTCACCTGAGTACCAAGACCTTTCTGAAATAATCTCCAAAAATGAGATCTAAACTGAGGACCTCTATCTGAGATGATAGACAAGGGAACCCCATGCATCCTGACTATCTCGCTGATGTAGAGTCTGGCATAGTCCTCCATTGAATCTGTAGTCTTAACAGCCAAGAAGTGAGCTGACTTAGTAACCCTGTCCACTATCACCCAAATAGAGTCGTGTTGTCTGTGGGTATAAGGTACACCCGTAATGAAATCCATGTTGATCACCTCCCATTTCCAAGTAGGAATGCTAATATCTTGAGTCACACCTCCTGGTTTCTTATATTCTACCTTCACTTGCTGACAGTTGGGACACCTAGCTACAAAATCTGCAAAGTCCCTCTTCATGTTGTTCCACCAACACACTTCTCATAGATCACAGTACATCTTAGTGGCATCGGGATGAATAGAATATCTAGAATTATGGGCTTCTGTAAGGATCTGCTGCCTGAACTCACCCACATTAGGCACACATAAGCAACCCTGGTAGTGAAGCACACCATCTCCCCCTTGGGTGAAAACCTCTACTCTCTGCTGATGAACTGCATCATTCAACTGAAGTAATATGGGATCGCTGTCCTGTTTCTCTTTAACCTCCGCTACCAACAAAGATTCTGATCCATTCTGGACTGTCACACCACCATCTGTCGTGTCCATAAAGCAAACTCCTAAATGAATAAGCCTATGAACATCTCTGGATAGTTCCTTTTTCCCTTCCTCTATATGCAACACACTACCTATGGATAGTCTGCTGAGGGCATCAGCCACCACATTGGCCTTACCCGGATGGTAGAGCACATTCATACCATAGTCTTTGAGGAACTCAATCCACTTTCTTTGATGAAGATTCAACTCTTTCTGGGTGAACACATACTGGAGGCTCTTATGATCTGTGAATATATCAACATAAACACCATACAAGTAGTGTCTCTAGATCTTTAGGGAAAACACAACAACTTCAAGCTCAAAGTCATGAGTCAGGTAGTTCTTCTCATGAATCATAAGTTGTATAGAAGCATAAGCTATGACCTTAGCCTGCTGTATCAAAACACAACCCAGGCGGACCCTAGATGCATCACAATAACGCACATAGCCATTTGAACCCTCTGGTAGAGTCAAAATGGAAGATGTAGTCAGCCTGGTCTTCAGTTCTAGGAAGCTTTTTTCACATTCATTTGACCACTAGAACTTGACCTTCTTCTGATTCAACTTGGTTAATAGGGCATCTATGGATGAAAATCCTTTGACAAACCTCCTGTAGTAACCAACCAAACCCAAGAAAGTTCTGATGTCTGTCGAAGAGGTAGGTCTGGGCCAGTTTTTACTGCCTCAATCTTCTGAGAATCAACTCGAATGTCTTCACTAGATACCACATGACCAAGAAAAGTAATTGATTTCAACCAGAACTCACACTTACTGAACTTAGCGAATAACTGGTAGTCTTTAAAAGTTTGCTGAATGACTCTCAGATGAGTCGCATGCTCTTCCTCATTCTGAGAATAAACAAGGATATCATCAATAAAGACAATGACGAACAAGTCCAAATACTATTTGAACACCCTGTTCATTAAATCCATGAAAGCTACAGGAGCATTGGTTAGTCCAAAAGACATAACTATGAATTCATAGTGACCATATCAAGTCCTGAAGGCTGTCTTCGGGATGTCACTATCTCTGACTCTGAGCTGATGATAGTTGGACGTGAGGTCTATCTTATAGAAGCAACTAGCACCTTGAAATTGGTCGAACAAGTCATCAATCCTGGAGATGGGATATTTATTCTTGATTGTGACCTTGTTCAACTGACGGTAGTCGATGCACATCCTGAGAGAACCGTCTTTCTTATGCACAAACAATATTGGAGCACCCTATGGAGAGATGCTGAGTCTTATGAAGCCCTTATCTAGAAGGTCTTTCAACTGTTCTTTTAATTCCTTAATCTCAGTTGGAGCCATTCTATAAGGAGGAATCAAAATAAGTTGTGTATCTGGAAGGAGATCTATTCCGAAGTCAATTTCTCTTTCGGGAGGAACTCTGGGAAGATCTTCTGAAAACACTTCTGGGAACTCGTTCACCACTGAGACTGACTCAAGAGTTGGGTCTCGGATTTTGAATCCTTAACCCTAACAAGATGATAGGTATACACTTTGGAAATCATTTTTCTGGCCTTAAGGTAAGAGATAAATCAACCTACAGGCACTGAGCTACTACCCTTCCATTCTAAGACTGGCTCATTTGGAAACTGAAATCGAACGATCCTAGTTCTAAAATCGACTGAGGCATAATAAGAATATAACCAATCCATGCCTAGAATGATGTCAAAATCAATCATTCCTAACTCTACAAGATCTACTGAGGTGACTTTCTGGGAAACTGTGACAGGGAAATTTTTGTATACCCGTCTAGCTATAGTTGGGTCACCAACTGGAGTAGAGACTGAGAAGGGTTCTGGGAGAATTTCTAGATTGACCCCAAAATTTACTGTTATATATAGAGTTACAAAAGAAAGCGTAGCCCCTGAATCTAACAATGCATAAATATCTAAATGGAAGACTTATAACGTACCCATGACCACATCAGGAGAATCCTCCTGGTCCTGTCGAGCCTGAAGAGCATACAACCTGTTCTGGCGCTGACCACCACTTGTACCAGATGAGGCACCCTGCTAAGTGTGGCGACCTACTGCAGAGCTGTCCTGATTCTGTGGGTGAACATCCTTGCCCTTTTGAGAAGCTGCTGGATAATCTCTCATCATGTGGCCTCGCTTACCACACCCAAGTAATTCCCACTACCTGCCATGCACTCACCCTGGTAGTTCCTACCACACTTCTTACATACTGGATGGGTGCGCCCGCTAGTAACTGTACCTTGGGACTTATAGCCAGATGCTCTATCCCATCGATCCTTCTTTAATTTAGGTACTAGGGAACTGGCAGAAGATGGAGCCAGAGCTGAAGACTTCTGACAAAAATGAGAGCGATTGCCACCCTCTGGTTTCTGCTGAGAGTAGTTGAAATCACCTGTTCTGGCTCTCTTACTGTCTCCTCCCCTCTCCTTGATTAGCATTGCAGTTTTGCACTCTTTGACCACATCATCTGACACACCAGATATAAACTTGCTCATACGGGACCTGGAGTCAGCCACTATCACTGGAGCATACTTGGACAAATGAGTGAACTTGAGAGCATAATCCTTCACACTCATGTCATCCTGTTTCAGATTAATGAATTCCTAGACCTTGGCCTACCTGAGCTCAAGTAGGAAAAACTAGTCCAGAAAAGCAGTCTTGAAAAGATTCCAACTCACCAGACCTGCATTGGTACCCTAAGACTCCTTCCACTGCTGGTACCAAGTGTACGCCACTCCCTTCAACTGATAGGTGGCTAAATCTACACTCTTTACTGGGGTGACACCTATTATACCTGTTACTTTCTGGATGTCATCGAGGAAATCTTGCGGATCCTCTTCTGACTTAGACCCATGAAATTTCGGAGGGTTCATCCGAGTGAAATCCTGGATCCTTGTGGCAACAGTGTTAGTCTGTGGTGGAACTGGTGCCGCAGTCTGCTAATTGACCTGTGTGGTCATGGCCTGAGCAAGCACTTTGAAAGCATCCCTGAATTCAGCATGTGTGACCTTCTTATTCAATGGGTCTGCTTGAGATACTAGTGCTGGCTGATTTCTAGCGTTAGCTCTTCTGGGAGGCATTTTCTTAAATGCAAAGAGCACGAGTTAGAAGGAGATTAAATAGAGTTCATACTCTATAGCATGAGCTGGAAAAGAAAGAAGGGAAGTTGTTCCTAATGACATCTCATAGCTCCTCCCCCATAAGTGTGGCGCGCTTCACACCCATGAAGAAGACTCTACTTGACGCGGCTTTCAGACACCCTAGGACACTTAAACCTGATGCTCTGATACCAAGTTTGTCAAGCCCCGAGGATACCCCCTAGACGCAACACGGTACTCAGTGTCACAAGTGACCCCAAGCTAACCCATGGCATGGCATATCTATAAAATTTCAAGTTAAAAACATATACTGTGAAGAAACTAAAAAACAATTTAATATCTGTAGTGGGAAAAACAAAAAAACATGTCTGCAAATAAAATATATAAAGAGTATAGTCATGAATAAAAACAACACTAACATCTCAAGCTGAATCTAGTCTATGTTTGAAAGCCTCTAACTGATACGAGTTGCTGGGACATGCCCCCAGCTGACTCTAATAATCTAAAAACTGAAAGTAAAGCATGTCTATTATCCTCGAACTATGAGGACTCACCACTGAAGCTACTGAGTAGGACTGGAAGTTGATCTAAGCGTGGTCTGGATGCTGAGCGCCTGAACCTACATCATAAAATGATATAGCATAAAAGTATGCGTTAGTACTTTGAATGTACTGAGCATGCGGGATATGGGCTAAGCTGAACAACATAATAACTGAACATGGAAATATATATATACTGTAGCATAAAATGAAAGCTAAGTTGGATACAATGACCAAGTACTAACATGAATATAATATGCTGAACTGAATACTGAAATAGATACTGAGTACATAGTCAATGCAATACGAGTCTAATTGTGGGAGATACTATTAACCGACATACCCCAAGCTGAGCTTACTATGAGGCCAACCTGTAACCCTAGATGGAAAGGTGCTCATACCCTACCAAGGGTACGAACAAGTCTGATGTAGATCTACTAACTAATGTCCACAAGGGACAGAGGTGTGCAGCCTAACCTGACAGCTGACCCCTCTTTACACCAATGGTGGCGCCGTAGTTTTGGGATGGGGGACTGCTACTAAAGGTCTTAGCCTAATCTAATAGCTAAGCCTCCATCCAATCATTCGCTCGGTACTAAGTCTACTCCCAACTTAAATGTAAGCAATAAAATACAAGATGAAACACTTGATAGCTCAAATACTAACAATAATCTGAGAATGCACATATATATACATACATACTGAAACTGATGGCACTCTAATATAGAAACATGATCATCTGAATTGTTTGCCTAGCAAGCCTAACTTATGAGTACCGAGATTTAGATATGCTAGGGTTTTTGAGTCCTGAACCTATGACCATACTAACTCTCTAAGAAACATGAAATAGACATCAACATAAGTAGTAAAATCTGAATTACAATGAATCCCTAAGATTTAGAAAACCTAGGTCTGAACAAATCCATGAAGAACTGAAGAATTGACGGAAATCCAGGGACCTAATGGGTGAAAAGAACCCACTAGTGAAGTCCCACATACCTGGAGAAGAAACTATGGAGAAATCCTTTGGATTTTTAGGCTGAACTTGAAGAAGACCTCTGCCTATTCTTGAGAGAAAACAATCGCGTCTTTCTCTTCTTTTCTATCTAAGTCTGATGATTTTTAGGATAATAGAGGTTTTAGGTAGTTTTTGACTAATTAATTAGGCTTAGAGTAGTCAAAATAATGTAGCTTAGGCATTAAGAGAGGTAGGAAAAGTCTGGAATGCCCGGGAAAATTTAAAAGAAAACTGCTGAAATTCGTGACTCAGGTTTCACAGATGGGTTCCATGACTCGTGGAAACTTCCATGGCTCGTGGAACCCTGTCGTGATTCCTGGCCCTTTTTGTCTAGTTACAGGTCTGAGTCCCATGACTTGGGTTCATGACCCATGGAACCTTCCATGGTCCGTAGAACCCAATCATGGTTCTTAGAGAAATGGCTGGCCTCAGGTCTGGTTCCATGACTTGGGTTCACGGCTCGTGGATCTTTCCACAGTGCGTAGAATCCAATCGTGGTTCTCAGAGAAATTATCAGTTCTCTGATCTGATTCCACAGATCCAGTCCATGACTCATGAAAACTTCCACGGGTCATGGATCCAACTTGTGATTCGGCTGATAGTTGGAAACATTTATTTTTCTTCTGGTTTTCTAAGCTAAGTCTGGACTGGAAGTTCTGGGGTGTTACAGGCAACATGACCTATACCTCCCGATTATAGCTCAGAAGTTTAATTCATAGCATGTCAAGTTATTAATTTGTAATGCAGGAATGTCACCACTATCATGTTGTTAATCTTGGCCTGCTGGTACTCTTTATTTTCATAATCTCGTAATCACTTCCGTGTAACATGTAAAATCCCCATAGAACCTCGTGTGGTTGTAGAATAAACTTGAACACTTAACTTGACTTTTGAAAGATAACCTAAACCTGAGGATGTGCATAAAGAGCTTAAGGTGCTTCACTTAGTTCCTATATATGATTCCCTGATGGTTTGTAAAAGGAAGTATTTCAAAAATCGAGTCCTTTTGGTAGTTTAAACATACGAGTTACATTTGAGAGTTTTGAAAATTGTCGTATTATTTTAAAGTTCTCCGAAAATCATTTTTGCAAGAAAGGAGGGCTGGTTGCAAATTCTTAATGTTCCTTCATAATCTTTTTAAATCACAATACTCAAAGAAGAATAAGAATTTATACATATGGACCTATAGTCAAGGGAATCAACAAAATGACATATAGATGAAGAATATCCTATATAACCAAACGAGTAGAATATCAACATAATAAAGTCATGAAAATACTTCAAAAGCGATCCCAATGCCTTTCACAGAAGGTCTTTCTAGATATAGTATAGCAAAATATCCCATGTGACAATTTAGGAGTATTCTAAAATTCGTGCTCAAAGAAAAGGCGAAGCTTAGACTTAATATACTATGGACTATAAAGAAACATGCCGAGAAAAAGAATGGACTTAACAAAAACTTTCAATTGAAGGTCAAAGGTGGTTCTATGAAGCTCGATCAATTGATCATAACACAACAACTACGAGAATCAACAAGACAGCAGGAACGAACCACAATCAATCAATAAGGCGTTAAAGTCGTTATTACGACCAGCGCACTTTAACTAAACAATCGATATGATAATTCCTTCTAGACCCACAACTAATAATAACAACAAGAAGCTATCAATGCCTCACAAGAGTGGTGAGCTCCCGAAACAATCTAACAAGGTGTATTTCACGTCATTCAATCCGACAACTGCCGTACGCAACTCGGAGAAGAAGTGAACCAACCCACTAATCCCTCCAACACCTTAACACCATCAATATACAATAATAATAACCCAACCTAATAAGAAAAAGGGCTTCCCAGAGCCACAACATCCAAAACACCACTTCGTGGCTCGAAACTCTATAAAGAAGATTCTAGAATGCGTAACTAGGAAGGGAGATCATAGGAGGGAGATTAGCTCGACAAAGCTTCAAAATCCCAAACTTTACAAGTTGTTAGAAGGACCCATCACCGCTACTACCTCAGAACTACGTCAAAACACAATTTTATAAGGATTTCGGCCCTACACGATTTTGCATGGATAGTCCATGGTAAAACAGTCATAACTTTTTTACTCAGACATTGTATGGACGAAAAATTTGATGTTATAGAAACTAGACTCAAAGACCGTTAATTTGATATATAATAGACCCTCTAGAACTTTATATATTGGGAGATATGCTCGCTCCAAGTAAGCCTATCAACAAGATTACATAAGTAGTTACTAATTTCCCACTCGACACGGAGCCAATACTATCAAATACGAGTTCATGATAAGGAATAACGGTAAAAGCAATACAATCCATAATAATTCTAAAGCTCTATAAATAGTATCTCAAAAGCACGATAAATTTATAATCGCTGGAATCAAGGAACCGTACCAAGAAAAGAAAGGAATAACTTTTACCTACCTCGAATATCATCCCTTTAAACTACTCGAAAGCTGACTCGTGCATGGTTCAATCACAATTTTTCAAGCACATCCGTGTGTCTCAAAAAGTGCACATTGACGATCTGCTTGATACTTACGATATTGACTAATAGAAATTTAAATGCAATTCCTCAATGATTTGTTGCATGGAATGGAATCAAAAGCTATTAATTTATGAGGGAGATAAAAAATTTCAATAGAAATGAACTGACAAGTATAAGTCTAGCCATATGTTTTCTCACATAAATGTGAACCAAGCTATATATGGATATATCTGAAAGAGGCGGTGAACTTTAATCAAAGTGAAAATTAGTTAATTAGGACACACTCACAAAGGACAATAATAAAGAAAATACACTTTTGCTATATTAATTAAGCAATAAATGCTATATAGGATAAGGGATGGCTATTCTAATGACACATGTTGCCACCACATTTCACTTATATAATGTGTTGCACATCATAACTACTTTTATTCCATTATATACGTACTCGGGTATTGCGTAGAAATGTGATATAATATACATAACTTTTTGAATATATAATAATTAATAAAAAATTATATCGAATAAAATCTAACTCATATAATAATAATATTTCAGCATAACTAGACTTACTATCTCCATTAAAACATTAAAAAATTATAAAACTCTTATATAATAAATACATACATAAATATATCGCAACTAAATAATCTTTTTATAAATATGTAAGATATTTTAGGAAGGCAATAAAAATATATTATTTTTTGAATTTAAATTAAATATTTTGAACATGCATGATTATAAAACTCTCAAATTTAGGCTTGAAAACTTTTGATACGGGACAAAAGACAACCTTAAAATACCTTGGGTGTTACATCATTCCCCCTTAGGAACATTCGTCCTCAAATGTAGAATAGAATGCACGAGTAAGGCTAGGAACTTCTCAATTTTTTATAAAAACCTCACCTATACACCAGAAAATACCACTCCTGCAAAACAGTCCAGAGGACAAGCTACATGCCTCGCAAGGCCACTATCAGCTAGGCGTGACAAACTCGATACCTTTTTTGACCGAGTTAGCCACTGATACATACTAACTGACTCAATTATCAACCCAAAAGGTCGGACAACATAACATCTGAAATACTAAGCCTGGAAAATTAAGGTCATAACCTGAATGATAGCAAGTCATATAGATGAAGGTAGACAATCCAAAAATTATAAAGTACTAGCTGGCCGATGAGGCCGCAACTAAAGACATACACACATATATATACATGCCAAGCCTAAGGGGGTGGATACTGGAAGCTACAGAAAGAAATCCAGAATACTGTGTCCACAATAGACTCTAAGAGTTTCATAAGCACTGGTCGGGACAAGGCCCCGACTATACCCAAACTGTACAACAAAAGTAAACATTCTATGAAATCTCCAGAAAGAGGTGGAGTTTACCAACTTACTGTTGAACCCCGAATCCTAGTGGAGGGGTTGATCAGAATCCTTACCTGGACCTGCATACACTAAACAAAAATATAGCGTCCCCAGGAAATGAGACGTTAGTACAGATAAAAATGTATTTGTATGTAAGGTGAAAAGTAGAATCATAAATAGCTGCTGTAAAAAAGGTAATAGAGATACCACCTGAAACTGAAACTCTGATAGCCTCCATGACCGACATCTGATCTAATAAAAATCAAATATGCATGGTATGCTCGCGTAATCGTATATTTTAGATACATATATATAGACGCAAATGCATGTCATACCCCACCAAGTACTAGAAATGATGGTTCCTTCCGGTAGCTAACCAACATAATAATTGCCAACTTGTGGCCATCTGTGTCATACGTATAAATATAGGTAATCGGCCCCATACCTCCCGATTATAGCTTGAAAGTTTAATTCATAGCATGTCATGTTATGAATTCGTAAAGCAATAATGTCAACATAATCATGTTGCCAATCTTTTCCCGCTGGTACACTTTGTTCTCATAATCTCGTAATCACTTCTGTGTAACATGTAAAAGCCTCGTAGAACCTCGTGTCTTTTTAGAATAAACTTGAAAACTTAAATTGACTTTCGAAAGGTAACCTAAACCTGAGGATGTTCATAAAGAGCTTAAGGTGCTTCACTTAGTTCCTATATATGATTCCCTGATGGTTTGTAAAAGGAAGTATTTCAAAAACCGAGTCCTTTTGGTAATTTAAACATATGAGTTACATTTGAGAGTTTTGAAAATTATCGTATTATTTTAAAGTTCTCCAAAAATTATTTTTACGAGGAAGGTGGGATGGTTGTGAATTATTAATGTTCCTTCCTAATCTTTTTAAATCACAATACTCAAAGAAGAGTAAGAATTTATACATATGGACCTATAGTCAAGGGAATCAACAAAATGATATATAGATGTCGAATATCCTATATAACCGAATGAGTGAAATATCAACATAATAGAGTCACGAAAATACTTCAGCAGCGATCCCAATGCCTTTCACAGAAGGTCTTTCTAGCAATAAAATAGTAAAATATCGCATTTGATGATTTAGGAGTTTTCTAAAATTTGTGCTCAAAGAAAGGGCGAAGCTTAGACTTAATATACTATGGACTATAAAGGAACACGTCGAGAAAATATTGGACTTAACAAAAACATAATTTAAGCTCAAGGTGGTTCTATGAAGCTCAATCAACTGATCGTAACACAACAACTACGAGAATCACCAAGACCGCATGAACGAACCATAGTCAATCAGTAAGGCATTAAAGTCGTTATTATGACCAACCCACTTTAACTCAATAATCGATATCACAATTCCTACTATACCCATAGCTAATAATAACAACAACAAGCTATCAATGCCTCACAAGAGCGGTGAGCTCCCGAGACAATCTAACAAGGTGTATTTCACACCGTTCAATTCGACATCTGCCGTACGCGACTCGGATAAGAAGTACCCCAACCCACCAGTCCCTCCAACACCTTAACACCATCAATATACAACAATGATAACCCAACCTAATGAGAAAAGGGATGCCCAGAGCCACAATATCAAAAACACCACTTCGTGGCTCGAAACTCTATAAAGACGATTCTAGAATGCGTAACTAGGAAGGGAGATCATAGGAGGGAGATTAGCTCGACAAAATCTTCAAAATCCCAAACTATACAAGCTATTAGAAGGACCCATCACCGCTGCTACCTCAGAACTACGTCAAAACACAATTTTATAAGGATTTCGGCCCTACACGATTTTTCCTAGACAGTCCATGGTAAAACAGTCATTACTTTTTACTCAGACATCGTATGGACGAACAGTTTGATGTTCTAGAAACCAGACTCAAAGACCTTTAATTTGATATAGAATAGACCCTCTATATCTTTATATATTGGGTAATATGCCTGCCCCAAGTCAGTCTATCAACAAGATTACATAAGTAGTTACTACTTACCCACTCGACATGGAGCAAATACTATCGAATACGAGTTCATGATGAGGAATTACGGTATTAATTCTAAAGCTCTACAAATAATATCTCAAAAACATGATAAATTTATAACTTCTAGAATCAAGGAATCGTGCCAAGAAAAGAAAGGAATAACATTTACATACCTCGAATATCATCCCTTTAAACTACTCGTAAGTTGACTCGTGCATGGTTCGATCACAATTTTTCAAGCACATCTGTGTGTCTCAAAAAGTGCACATTGACGATCTGCTTGATACTTACGATATTGACTAATAGAAATTTAAATGCAATTCCTCAATGATTTGTTGCATGGAATGGAATCAAAAGCTATTAATTTATGAGGGAGATAAACAATTTCAATAGAAATGAACTGACTGGTATAAGTCTAGCCATATGTTTTCTCACATAAAGGTGAAGCAAGCTATATATGGATATATCTGAAAGAGGCGGTGAACTTTAATCAAAGTGAAAATTAGTTAATTAGGACACACTCACAAAGGACAATAATAAAGAAAATACACTTTTGCTATATTAATTAAGCAATAAATGCTATATAGGATAAGGGATGGCTATTCTAATGACACGTGTTGCCACCATATTTCACTTATATAATGTATTGCACATCATAACTACTTTTATTCCATTATATACGTACTCGGGTATTGTGTAGAAATATGATAAAATATACATAACTTTTTTAATATATAATAATTAATAAAAAATTATATCGAATAAAACTTAACTCATGTAATAATAATATTTCAATATAACTAGACTTACTATCTCCGTTAAAATATTAATAAATTATAAAACTCTTATATAATAAATGTACATAGATATATCGTAACTAAATAATCTTTTTATAAATATGTAAGATAATTTAGGAAGGCAATAAAAATATATTATTTTTTTAAATGCTAATTTAAATCAAATATTTTGAACACGCATGATAATAAAACTCTCAAATTTAGGCTTGAAAGCTTTTGATACGGGACGAAAGACAACCTTAAAATACCTTGGGTGTTACACATCCACTTAGACTTCATCTTGCCAGGAAACAATTGAAGTTTTGAGTTATAAAGTAGAACTATATCGCCGGGTTTAAAGTCTCTCTTCTCAATCTTTCGGTCATGGTACATCTTCATCTTTTTCTTGTATAGTGCTGAACTTTCATAAGCGTTGAATAGGAATTCATGTAATTCATTTAACTGACTAAGCCGATGATAAAAGGCAACACACCAATCCAAATTCAACTTCTTGAGTGCCCACATGGCTTTGTGATCATGCTCCACTAGAAGATAACCGGCCTTTCCAAACACAAGCTGATATGGTGAAATACCTATGGGAGTCTTGTAAGCTGTCTGGTATGCCCAAAGGTCATCATTAAGCTTCCTAGACCAATCAGTTCTATGCGCATTCACTATCTTTTCAAAGATTGTCTTTATCTCACGATTAGAGACCTCCACCTGCCCGCTCGTCTACGGATGATAAGGCGTCACCATATTATGTCTCACCCCATATTTCTTAAGTAGAGCCCAGAACAGCCGATTGCAAAAATGAGAACCTCCATCACTAATAATTGCCCGTGGTGTGCCAAATCTAGAGTAGATATTTTGCTTTAAGAATGTTGTAACTCTTTTGGCTTCATTATTGGGAAGCGCAACCGCCTCCACCCACTTTGACACATAGTCAACAACAACCAATATGTACTTTATCCCATTTGAACTCAGAAAAGGACCCATAAATTCAATGACCCATATATTAAATAGTTTATCACAAGGATGGGAGTGAGAGAAAGATCATGCATCCTTGATATACCCTCTTCACTTTGACATTGATTGTAGGCCTTTACATACTCATGAGGATCCTTATGGAGGGTAGGCCAATAGTAGCCGTTTTGTAGAATTTTATGGGCTATCCGGGAACTACTATAATGTCCCTCTACAGGGGATGAATGGCATGCCTCGAGTATATATTCCATCTCTACCTCAGATATTCATCTACGAATCATGGTGTCCCACATGTACTGTACAAATAAGGCTTTTCCCAGAAGAATTTCTTCACATCAGACATGAACTTCCTTCTCTAGTGGACAGATAGATCAGGGGGTACCACATCACTTGCTAGGTAGTTAACAAAGTCTGCATACCATGGAACTAAATCTTGGGAAGAAGCCAACACTTGCTCATCTTTCAGATTCAACCTTGCCTCTTTCTCCAATCTCGATAAGTGATCAGGTACCAGATTCTCAGTACCCTTCTGGTCCTTGACTTCAAAGTCAAATTCTTGCAACAAAAGTACCCACCAAATCAACCTAGGTTTATCATCCTTCTTAGCCATAAGATACCTAAGAGATGCATGGTATGTGTGCACAATCACCTTGGTGCCAACGAACGAATGGATCGGATCGACTTGGAAAATGGAAAGATTTGTACAAGTTATACGTTTCGTCACCACTTTGTGGAAAATCGTTAGGTATGAATATGTTAGATACCTGTGACTCGATTGGTGAAATAGTATCTCTCCCCCAAAAGCATGTTTTTTTTTACCGACGCACAAAGAAAATATTTTGTTGCGAATGAACAAGATATTGAGGAATTGTCCATACGTAAAATCAGAATTATTGATACGGGCCTTTTCCACAGAAAAGGGGAATCTTGTGTTCCAATAGAAGCAGAAGTGATGTGGATGATAGGATCTAAATTTTTCAAATGCAAAGACCACAGCTAGCAGCTCTTATTATGTCACATTGTAATTCATCTAAGCGGCATTCAATGCTTTGCAACATAGTATATAGGAAGGAGGATTTTGTCATGTCTTTGGCCTAGGACTTATCCTATCTCTACTCCACTAGTATCACATATGACTTCAAATGACTGAGACCAATTAGGTGCAATAGTAATTAGGGAAGATATCAGCTTTAGTTTTAGGCATTCAAATGCCTTCAAACATGCATCATCAAAAACAAACTTCACATCCTTCTCAAACAATTTGCACAAGGGATGTGCAATTTTTGAGAAGTCTTTTATAAACCTGTGATAGAAACAAGCATGCCCCAAAAAGCTTTGAATAACCTTCATTGAAATTGGAGGGGGTAATTTTTCAATCACCTTAATCTTTTCCTGGTCAACCTCAATACCCTTCTTTGAAATATGATGGCCTAACACTGTGCCTTCATTTACCATGAAGTGATATTTCTCCTAGTTCAACACTAAGTTTCACTCTTCGTATCTTTGTAGCACACAACTCAAATGATCCAAACAATCATCAAATAAATCACCCACTATAGAGAAGTCATCCATGAATACCTCAATAGAGTCTTCCACCATGTCTGAGAAAATCAACATTATGCATCGCTGAAAAGTTGTTGGTTCATTACACAACCCAAACGGTATCCTCTTGAATGCAAACGTCCCATATGGACAAGCGAAAGTGTTCTTCTCTTTCTCTTTAGGAGCAATCAAAATCTGATTGTATCTCGAATAACCATCAAGAAAATAATACCATCCTCTACCAGCTAGACGGTCTAATATCTGGTCCATAATTGGCATCAGAAAATGGTCTTTCTCAGTCTAAGCATTCAGCTTCCTGTAGTCCATGCATACACGCCAGCCTGTGACTGGCCTCATAGGAATTAGTTCATTCTTAGCATTTGGAACTACAGTAATTCCACCCTTTTTTGGCACACACTGAATCGGGCTCACCCATTTGTTGTCTGAAATCGGATAAACCACGCATGTATCCAACCACTTAATAATCTATTTATTGACAACTTCTTTCATAGAATGATTCAACCTATGGTGATATTCAATACGTGGGATGTAGTTTGGCTCAAGCTGGATCTTATGCATGCATATACCTGGCGGAATTCTAATGATGTCAGCAATGGACCAACTAATGGCCCTTTTGAATTTCCTCAAAATAGATACAAGAGCCTCAACTTTCCCTTCACCTAGATCCGCAGAGATAATGATAGGCAAATTATTATTGTCTCCCAAGAAGGCATATCACAAGTGTGATGGGAGAACCTTGAGCTCCAAGACTGGAGGCTCCTTAATAGATGGTCTAGCTGTTGAAGTTTCTCTATTCTTCAGGTCCAGATCAAGCTTCTTTGTAGCATAAAAGTAATAACCCATACCAGCAAGTGCCTCCACTATGTCTTCATATTCGGCAATATCTTCCCCATCAAAATTCATGATCAAGGCTGTAAGTGCTTCAACACCAAGTCACTTCTTAACTGGCACTGACAGTTGTTCTTCATTAACAACATCAATAACTGAGACTACACATATGTCATCATTGTGCTTCATTGATTGGAACAGGTTAAAAGTTACTTCCTCATCATTCAGCCTGAACTCCATTTGGCCTTTCTCCAAGTCGACTAACGTACGTCCAGTGGTGAGGAATGGTCATCCCTAGATGATGGGAACTTTAGAATCCACCTTACAGTCTATAATCACAAAGTCCACTAGAAAGATAAAAGATTCCACTTTTATAAGCACATCATAAAGAATACCCACCTGCCTCTTCACAGTGTGACCTTCCATTAAAAGTTGCATTATTATCGGTGTGGAGGCTACCAAGCCCAACTGTTTGAATACTGCCAATGGCATGAGGTTAGTACTTGCACCTAAATCACATAATGCCTTGTAAAAATAGAATGCTCCAATGGTGCATAGGATAGTTAAGCTCCAAGATCCTCATTTTTTTGCACTAGAGAATGGGAGGCTATTGCACTATAGTGGTACAAATTATCAGTTGGCTCAAAACTCACAGTCCTCTTCTTAGTCACAAGATCCTTCATAAACTTTGCATATCCAGGCATCTGCTCCAATGCTTCAACCAAAGGAATTTTTATTGATAGCTGCTTCAGTATGGAGATAAACTTTTTATACTTTCCTTCCTCAACTTTCTTGGCTAGTCTCTATGGAAAAGGTAGAGGAGGTCACAACATCGACTTTACAACTTATAGGACCTCCTTCTCCTTTCTGTTAGCAACTACAAGTTTCTCACCATTCACTTTTTCATTAACAACCTAATCCTCAGAATCAACTGCAACCTCAACATTATTGTGTTTAGGTTTGGCCGGATCATCAACTACTATGGGAACCAGAGGATCCACAGTATGCTTTCCACTCCTAGTAGTCATACCCATGTATTGCCCATTATTCTTTAGCTTTTGGACTTTGTTGCTAGGTAGTGTACCCTTCTTGCGCTGGTTTAGAGAGATAGACATCTGACCCAACTGTTGCTCAATTTGCTTGATAGCGGTGGCATGTGATTCTACTTTGTGATTCATACCATAGATGTCAGCACAAATTTCTTTAGGCTGTCATCACTTGCCTCTACCTTCTTTAGCACCTGGACCAACATGTCTTCTATTTTTGATAAGTTGAGGGGACCTTCATGATTTCCAAGGTGAACATATAAACTGCTTCTATCATTTTTGTAGACATCCTTCTTGTTCCAATCACCATCTCTATCTCTACCCCTGCTCCTGTCCTTATACCAAGACCAGTTGTATTTGTTGTCTCTATCTCTATCTCTGTTTTGACCTTAATTCCCTTGACCCCATTAAGTGTCCTGGTGGGACCCTTGGTCATTGGCTTGGAAACCCGCCACTTGATCATTTAGAAAGTTGGCCTCTTCATCATACTCAGACTCATCATGTCTTAGTGTTTTACCTTGTGATCCCACTGCATTCACCTTCTCAACTCCGTTACTAGTGACATGTTTCATAATCAAATCAATGCTTGTATTTATTCATGTGACCTCTTGGCTTAGCTCCTGTAATTTTTGTTGGTCTATGGACTTTCCAATAGCAAATTTCCATTTGGAACATCAGAGTCTCTCGTGTGCCAAGCCTTGTTCATCTTTGTGACTCTATCTAGCATCTCAGAAGCGACTGCATAAGTTTTTTCCATGAAATCACCATAGTGATTGTGTTAGCTACTTCCTTGGTGTTTGAATTTAGTGCCCTATAGAAGATCTCCATTAGCATCTCTCTAGGAATCCTGTGATTCGGCACCTATTTTAGCTTCTTATTAAACCTAAGCCATATCTCATAGAGTGCTTCAGTGTTCAACTGCTTGAAATTGTAGATCTCCTAGTTGATCTGCAACATCTTTGATAAAGGAAAGAACCTCTCTAGGAATTAACTTCTAAGCTCTCTCCATGTGGTGATCGAATTGTCATGAAGTTTAGCCAACCAAAGTGTTGCTTCTCCAGTCAGAGAGAATGGGAACAACCTTAGTCTGATTGGATCTTGACAGACGTCTGGCAGCTTGTAAGCTTTGCAAATTCGCGTGAAGTTCATCAAGTGCAAATTAGTGTCATCAGTGGTTTTACTTGAAAATAATCTCTTGTGGTTCAGCAACTGGATCATGGTGCTTGTGATATCAAACTTACAACCGGAAGGCAGTGGTGGCAACACTATAGGGCTCATTGTTCCTGCATCATCAAGAACGGCCTCTTTATCATCAAGATCATAATAAGGAATGTGTCAGGGTTGATATTTCTAGTGACCTTTATTCCCTCTCTGTGCAACCAAATTTTGGTTAATATTGCATCGGGATGCCTCCTCTCTCGCTGCTTGGGAATTTAGTGCGGTCTAACGAGCAGCCTCTTTCCTCGCGTGCTCAACTACAGCATTATGATTAGCTTGTTCCGCGGCTGCCTGAGCATTTTGAGAAGATTGAGTCCCTTGTGGTGCTTGTGCTTCACGTATCCTTTGTTGTTCTTCGACCAACATCCAAGTTGTGGCCTATTTTGGTGTCTCGACAACCCCGTCCTTAACCATGTTTCTCAGAGTTTGTAGAAGTTCAAGATCAAGTAAAATCAGGGGATTGCCTTGACTTTCTGTACTGGGCATGCACAAGTGTGCAAACTATGAAAAAAACAAAAAAAGTAAATAAGGAAATAAGGACTAATAGTCAAATATAGACAGTTGTTCTTAATCCTACACCGTATCAGTCAACAATGCCAAAATTTAATATGCCCAAATTACACCTCCAAAAAGAAGTATAAAGCAGTTTTTGTTCAAATATAGAACCTAACCAGGCTAGGGTCGATCCCACAGGGAATATGGTTGGACTTAGGTCAACTGTGCATATTTGTGCTCTTAGCTGTCTTATTTCCCAATTGGGGGTTTTAATGTAATAAATAATGTTTGTAAATAAGTAACAGAGTATCAGTTTTAATTATTTTAATCAATGAGAGAAGTGGCTAAGGCAATGTTCTCCATGAGTTCATAACGTAGTAAGGTGTTGTACCAGTAATCTAACCTAGTGCTCTGCATGCAAGATCGGTAAGTTAGGTTTAACTAAACGGATGGTTACCAAAATGGAAGAAGTCACCACGCAACTTGATCAGTCTATGGATGTTTGCTTTGCTAACCCTTACCAGTTATCCCAGATTGGCTATCCCTGGGTAAGTTCAAGCTAATTATATGAGGGTTAGTAGCCTCAAATCTCCATTGTATAATCCCTTTTCCCATTCGTCACCTCTTTGGTCAATCAAGTAAGAATAAGGCGAGTTCTAACATTTGTAACCGTTAAAAAGCAATCAAAGCGAAGGGAAGAACAATACACGCATGAACACCATTCTAGGTTTTTAAGTACTTTGCCTACTTTGTTAATCCATCATGGTTCCCACAACCCTAGTTGTGGATTAAGCTACTCATAGTTGTAAGAAGACATTCAGATGAAGAAATCATAATTATAACTTACAATAACAAAGTAAAGAAATCTGAAATCATGAATTCTCAAGAACACTTTAACAACCAAGAATCAACGATTGAATTCTCAAAAGTACATAAGAATAATGTCAACAATATGTTATGATATCCCCAAAAAAGAGTAACAATAAAATAAAACCCTAGGGAAGGTATTTATAGACAAAACAGACCCTGGGAAAGCTGGTCGCATTATTTTTGATGGGCTAATCCTATGGGCGTCATGGCTATCACGAACCATTGTAGCTCATCGTCTAGATTTACTCGATACTCTAAGATTTTCTGCCAAGTTTCCATGAGCAAAGATGATGGGCCATCGTGGTTCTCATGGCCCGTCGTGATCTATCATCGACCAAGACCTCTTAGTTTCCACATGCTCTGGTTTATTTTGACGAGCAACTGTGATGTCCCATCACATTTTCCATGGGCATCATGCTGGGTGTCTGGGGACTTGGTCTTTTCCATCTTTCTCTAGAACGATCCCACATCCAAGTGTGACGGCCCATGGTTTTTCCAACGCCCATCCCATTTGGTCGTGGAATAGGTTTAGCCTTGTGAACCTTGCTTCCTTGTTCTCGCGCCCTATTCCCATGGGCCATGGTGGATGTCACACCCATGGGGCATTACTTTCATCCCAGAAATAGCAACCTTTCAAGTCTTTGGCGATTCCAACTCTTTTCCCTGCACAAGTAGCAAACAGGCATCATATCTAACAAAACAGACTTAAGAACTCCCAAAATCCTTAGTTTTAAGTGTCGAAAGTGCCATAAAATCCTGGCACATCAGAGGGTTTGTTGACCAAAGCTTGGGATTATTTGGTCCTCATCCGTGACCATTTCTCCGTCTTATATTCGTAAGTTTTTTACTCCAATTTTGCTCAATTCCATTCATAATTTTTGAATTATTCTTGGACTTTTTGGGCTGTTTTGAGCTCGAATTTAATGGCAGAACATGCTTAAATTTTGATCTTGTGATCCTATTCCATGAGAGAAATAATTATGGTTTTTAATTTCTATTTTTGTAAGTGAGCCCGAGGGTCATTTTTGGACCTGATTTCCATCTCAAAAGTTTTTTTATAGTAATATAGGTGTTATTCTTCTCGTCTTGATACTTAGCTTGTGTTTATGATAGCATGGCAGCAGTGGGAGGATTCTCGGGGGAGATAGGCTCTGATCTTGTGGGTTGTGCATGCATGTTTGGCTTTCATACAGGTTACGGCTTACCTACCTTTAGACTTAGCTCTTACAAGGTATTTGTATAGTATATTTCCAATTATGAGTGAGTCATTATGGTTTGAATACATCGTTTTAGGTATTTAATTCTTATAGCTTATTTAGAGGCCTTAGAGTAGGGTATCGATTGGGAATCCTTAGTTTAGGTCGTAGCTCCCTCCTAATACTTGGAGTAGTTTTCATGGGTTGAGAATTCCTAGCCTTAACTTAGCTTAGGCCAGTGGTAGTTTAGGGGTGATTAGACTAGGAAGCCATAGTATAGGATTAGGAGAGGACTTCGCGTTAGAGTAGCCTTTTTCTGTTGTTTTATATTTACTTTTACTTCTTTTCCCTCGTTTTACTTTTTGGTTTAGTATGTTGTATATTGTGGGCCCAACGCCTTAGATGCGGGATGTTAGGTCAGTATAAATCTCCCCTTTCTTCCTTAAATTGTGGTTCGTGGCTTGTTTTAGTATGATTTTGTTTAGTCACTGGAATTAGCATAATTTTGACTTGTCTCTTGATTTAACTTAAGTTTTGGGTTAGTGGACTATTTTAGGTTTTGGTTTCTTTTAGGTTTGGTAGTTAGTGTGGCGTGTTGCAGATAGCACCTACCTTAGGCTAGTCCCCTTGCTTTAGTGCGTAGACTTTAGTTGTCCTTTGTGTGATATATTTTGGCTTGGTTATGCTCTTTGGCTGTTTATTCATACCTTAGCATGGTATATGATTGACTTGATTTTTGAAATGCTATTTTCGATCAAAAAGAGGATTTATGGAATATGTTAAACAAATTTGGCTTCCTTAAAATAAAATTGGCCTATTTTTTAGAAAGACTGATTTGATAAACTTCCACACCCGAGGAGACATGTGTTTCGGGTAGTTTTACTGGTACTCATGTTTGTATGCCCGAGGAGCACATATTTGGGTTTTACTTCTGCATACATAGTTGAACCTAAGGGTGGCATGTGGGGTAATTCATAAAGCCCACGGGGCAGCCTGCGAATCTATTTTGGGGTTGTATATTTACTTTTTGCATACATAGTTGAACCTAAAGATGGCCTGCGAGGGAATTTGGGGAGCCCACAAAGTGGCCTGCGAATCCATCTTGGGGTTGATACTTTTACTGCATTGGTTATACATCACATTGCACCCATCTCATACCACATGTCATGCATATCTTTGCATCCCTTCTCTTCCCATCAGGTTGATTTCTAGTTAGTATTGTGTGTTCCTTGTATACTCCGGGCTTATGGGGGTCCAGTTGGATTCTTTGGTTGTTGCTTATACCTTCTGGGCTTAAAAAAGTCTGGTTGGGTTTACTTGTAGCCATTTGTATCTCCCGAGGTATGTATTTTATGTTTTCTCTATGGTATTTAGTTGGAAGTTGCTTTACGTTTCTTGTTGAGTTATTCTCGTGTCTTGACATAAATTAGCTTTGGCAGGTTAACCTATTCTGACCCTTCTTTTTACCTTTAGTATATTCGCATTTACTTATACTTATATCTTATTTGAGCTCAATCAGCCTATGATGCCTACTAGGTACCGCGTAATTTTGATACTCATGCTACACTTCTGCATCTTTTTTGATGCAAATCTTAGTATCGATTATCACCATTGATGTTGTCCTCGAGCGGTGTTGCTGATCGAAGATACAAGGTGAGCTCTTGGAGACCGGAGTTGATCCATCTCCTTATACTTTTGGACTAGTCTTCTATTGTACTTTTGGAGAGTGTTCTGTATTTATTGTGCATATCTAGGACATCTATATTGTAGTATCTCTTGTATCGACTTATACCAGGTCTTGGGGAAAATCTTGTATATTTTTTTGTCTCTCCTCCCTATCTATTTATGCTTGTTCAGCTATCTTCTGCTTTTATTTCATTCTTAGGTTAGCTCGTTACTTGCATTTCCAGGCTAAGAGTTTGGTTTACCTACTAGTGGGTTGTAGTAGGTGCCATCACGACTAGAGAAATCAGGTCATGACAATATATAATGTATGTAAGTGCTATATGTATTGACAAGACCACTAGGATATCTAAATGTATGCAAATGGCTATGCAGACCGACAAGACCATCATGATGTTTATAATAGTAAGAAATGCATGAGCATGAAAAATACCAACGCCATGCATAATATACGTATAAACATACTTTTCTTAACCCCCAACACCAACCATCAAACCGACACCACAAAATACCAATTTTTAAGGAGAAGTAACTCAATAAAAACATTTATGAAAGGTGTGTCATAATTGCACTAGACTCAACAATCGCCATAATTCAAAAATCACAATAATATATACAACCACCTCTACTCCCACACTTCACACATTACCGACATTATCAGATATATGTTTTTGACACAAATAATACCAATAATAATTTAGACATTTACAAACAACTCTTGATAACATGCTTGACCCAAAATCTCTAAAACTCAAGGAATTATGCCAAAAAAAAGTGAATGACCTTCAAGTACCTTGAATTCGAGCTCGGATAATTTAATGTAGATAATCAATTTTTTTTTATTATCAAGTATAACATCAAAATATTTTCCTACAGAATCCTTCTTCAATGTGATTATGTATACATGTTCACAGCAATTGAAAACTTAATTTGTAAAAAAGTTGATGAAAAGTATCATTTTGGATATATATATATACATATATTGAGAGAAAATTGATGGCATTTTAGCTATTGGAAAGCTAATTAAATGTAAAGTAGGGACTTATATAACCAACCTGTCATGACCCCAAATATAGTGGGACCGTGCATGCACCTACTCTAACCTATCCAGGTAGGAAAACCCTAAACCATCCAACCCTTAACATGCGGAACTCCCTTGTAAGCAATTCCAATTGTAATAGCATAGAAACAATTTGTATAAAATCTCGATAATCATTAAATGGTAAATAATACATGGATTGCAATTTATATAAATTACTACAATTTCTCCCAAGACCTAGTCTAAGCTTGTATAAGAGATACTAAGCGAAGGACATGAAAACATGAAAGACACAACTCCTTCCGAAGTATAGAGAATGAAAGTTGCTGATAGAGACTCTTCAATCCAAGCTCAAACATTAGTCAACCTGTCACACATCTACACCAAAGTTGTATCAAGAGTAGCATCAGTACAACCATACATACTGGTAGTATCATCGGCCAACGAGGATTAGTTCACATAATATCATATATAGAAATCAAGGTTAAACAGGGTGCAACACTTCAACATACGATGAGGTAGTTCATCAATTAATCATCTATAAGTGCTTCCTTGCCCATCCTCGGTCGTCTACTCCTCCTTCTAGAACAAGGATACCCTCTAGTCTCCACTAACTTCCTTTTTATCAACCTCTAGAATTTACTTACACAACTTTTCTTAGTGGTAAGGCATTAAGCACTACCCCCATTTACCCAGTAATTATGGACCTAATGGATTGTTCATTCCAGGACCACATAATGGACCACCTACATCTAATTCATAGAAATTATTACTAACAGATAGTCTTCCAAGTCAATTCAACAGCAACTAAGTCAAGTTCATAATTCATAGAAGCAATACCATAATATAAAACAAAGCAAAAGGTGTACACACATGCTATGATTCTTATGGTTGCCCTCTAGCTATGACCTGCAGGGATCCTAGGTTGTCTATGTACCATAATGGCAAGGTATCTTCTCCATATCAATGTATCCATAAGAATACCTAGATAACCGGGTTTTCAGACCCATATTCTCATAAAACATTCAGTGCCCAAGACACTATTCATACTTAGCCATTCCAGCTTGCTTATCACATCCTGTTCATTTAGTCTATTGATACAAGTATAACAGGAAAAGCATATATAATACAATCACGTCCAAAAACCAATCATAGATTATATAATTTCACTATAAACATGCAACAAGGTGATTCTTAACTCAAATTCAAACCGTAACCTACAGACCCTTACCAACCTTGCAGGCTACAATGGTGGATTCTGCGCTTCTAATTGGGTTGAATGAACTGTACTCTCATCCTTATGATACTAGTATAGGGGTCTTATTTCTGAATACAAGATCACCATTACCTTAACCTGCTCACTACCCTATTTCTCTTGTCCACGGGGCCTCTCAACCCTATAGTCCTCATTTTGACTCCCATTCCGGGGTACAATCATTGCATCAACCTACTAAGGGTTTCCAAACTAGTAAGATAGGGCTTTAACCGCCCCATCTAGGCATCCAAACTTATTGTATGTTATTTAAGAGTCGCATTAAGATTATTCTTATTATTGATTGAACTCCCTATAGTTCATGCATCACCTAATTATCAACAAAAGGTTTCAGTCTTAAAATTAGATCTTAGTCCTTATCCATACAACCAATTCATTATTCACATACTTAATTACAAAGTAGGCTTTATTAAAGGCATCCAACTATTTTCATCCAGACTCCATGCCCGAAGGCCTAAGTATGTTATATGCTTACTAACCAAGTCTTGCTACTATTTAACCATAACCTACCTCGAATATTGAGTTGCTGCCGTGATGCGTGCAATTTGCATGTTATTCCCATCCCAAGAATTCCAAAGGAGTGGTCAGCACAGTGGGAGAGGGATCTTACCCTTTTCTTTAGAGCTTTTCCTCTCTTTTCCTGCTTTTCTATGGTTGGGAGAGAGCTGGGACATTTTTTTAGGAGAGAACCTCCTTTTAGAAAAGGTTCTTAAGGATAGAGCAGGTTAAATCTCGGGTTCTATCCAATGTCCTCATCGTGATGAGGTACTCTTTATTGCAATGAGCCATCACGATGGGCCTCTTTCATTATGATGAACTATCATAATGAGCTCAGGCTTATCCCGGTGAGGTACGCTGGCAGCTTTCCCTTTGCTACATTTTCTCATGGTTTATTTAAACACCCTGACAATCAACCCCACGACTCTAACTCTTGCGGTCCCACTCCAAGGATACTCATCCTAACAATTTTATCTGAATTTCCTAATAATAATGAGGCGGTCATTACAATAGATACCAATTTACCAACCGTTCATCCCCGAATGGACCTGGGCTTGGTGAGGCATGAGTTAATTAATAATGTGAGTAGATTTATTTATTTACCACCTTAGAGTACCTCATATACATTGTTTTTCTTCGTCGAGGTCTTACGGTAGAGTCGAGGCAGTCCAAATATTAGGCACGAGTTAGGTCCCTTTTTCACAAGCATTAGAAAATGGACCGACTAAGGGATTTTTAGAGTTTCCTGAGGTGAAAGGCAAAATAGGTTTTTTGTTAACCCAGATTTCTAAACCTGAATTTATTGGCGAGGTCGACTGACTTATTACAGGGCCCCCATTTTTGCTGCAGTGAGCTACCTCGTCATGATAGATAGAGTCTCACCGTGATGAAGTGTGTCCCATTATGGCTAACGGTCGGGCAGTTATAAGGATGGGATAAGTTTATTTCTCCTATTTTCAAACAAAACTTCTCCTTGGTATATGAAAACCCTCCCAACTTCTACTCATTCAAATGCAATTTCTCAAGGTAAGAATCTTTTCGTAACTTAAATCATGATTATCATGTCTAGATTTCATAGATATAGGATCTGTCATGCTTGATTTTTGAGTAGAATTCAATTTTTTTAGGGGGGGGTAGTTTCTTGCTTTCATGGGGTAGATTTATGAAGCATTCCTATTAACTTTACGTTGTCAAAGTGTTTACTTTATCCCCTTCGTCGTTCCCATGAAGTTTATGGAGTCTTAAACTCGAAATGGGTAGTAACAATTGAAATATTTCTCGAAATTAGATTTGAAACATGTCTTGCTTTTTGAAGTTTGAACACCATAAAACTTGCATATAGGGGTAGTATATCTATGGGCTCTGCCCAATCTGAGAGAATTTTTGGGTAAACTAAAGTGCATGCCTTGAAAAGTTTCAATTTTGGAAAAAGTTGGGTGGGGATGATGACCTCGTCACGATGGAACCCACTTCATCACGAAAGATCATAGCGATGACTCATCACAATAGGGTGACGTTCATCGCGACAAAGGTCCAAAAACAATAGTTATCCCGTCTAGAAAAAACCTTCTTGACTTGCTTCCTTTTTCATTTCCTTTTCGTCCCCCTAATGATATCATACTGAATAGTTATTTGATATATTGAGTAATACACACATTTTCATTTTTGTAGAAAGTACATGGCCGAAGGAGATGAGACAAATTACGAGCGATTCAGAAACAAGGAGAGTTATCAATGCTACATAGACCAGAGGTCTAGGGGATTTATTCGGGAGAAAAGTCTCCATGGGTTCAGTCTGGGAAGTGTGTGTCATGACCCAATTTCTCGATCATGATGGCACCTACAACCCCCCAGTAGGTGAACCATTCCCCGTAGCCCAGAACAGTTAGTAATTGGCTATTATCTAATAGTTAAGCGAAAGAACAGTTTAAATAAGCGGACGTACGGGAAAAAAGTTAAAGGAAGAAGATAACAAGAATACATAACAATATGCGAAAGCTAAACCAAACCTCAAAACCTGGTATCATAGAATAGATCCAGAACTACAAATAAGGAGTAAAAATGCGGAAGCTACACCATATACCCTCCCTCTGGCACTCGCAGCACGTAGCCCCTGGCCTGAAATAGCAAGGTCCATGGAGGCCCCCGACCAACATAATAGATGCCCCGCAAATCTCAAAAATCCCCAAGTAAATCTGCCCAGAAGGTATGCGGTACTAAATCAATAAGTCAAAAAATAGGTCTAGCGCACGGCCCCACCGTGCCTAGTATTATCTCAGAAGTTGTAGTAAAACAAGTCTAGCGCTCGGCTGCGCCGAGTCTAGCTTAAGTGAAAATAGTGATAAAGAACCCCTTTATTCCCTCTTACCCTAAGAAGATCCATTAAAATAGTACCAAACCCTTTTACAATTATTTTTATCAAAAATGGGCCCCACGGGCCATGCAGGGTTTAGAAAATCATCAATAGAAGGGACAAAGCCAAAGCCATAGTAAAATCATCTAGAAATCCCTCTTATATGCATGAGAAATGGTATAAACAATCACAATACTGGCCCACGGCCCACAATCAACCTATCGGACATGCATAGGCTCTAATCATTCTATAGCACATATAGCCAACTCAATAACAATAATAACGATATTCGAGACTCACGGACATTCCCATGTAACCCTACATCTATGTTCTAGATTCAATACAAGTCCACACAGGACCACAAGGGTAATAACATCATCTATAACAAATACTACAAACAACGGAGGAAAGCAACAAGTCGGACATGAGGAAGCGGTCAAGGTCTGTGGTGTCAAGCTAGTAACCCAACCCAAGGATGCCCATTAATACAATTGTATCCTATATATGCAAAGTCTAAGGAAAATAAACCGTAACCTGCTTATCATCCAATGACAAGCTACTGGGACAACGATATCCAAGCCTGAATCGCTTCGAGAAGCTCCAAATGAAAATCAAACTATCAAAATCATAAACTACGTGTTAGAATGAGAGTAATGATACCCATATTGCTATAAATATAGCCAGGTCTACATTCGGGTCAAAAGCAAACCCGCGAGACCCATAACCTGAAACAAAAAATGGAAAGAAGCACGATGACCACAACATTGCCAAGAAGACATGCTCCAAAATTGAGCAATTTTGGCCAAGGGAAAGGCTCCAAAACAGCCTGCTCAAGTAGGGGCTAAGGGTGGCATTTTAAGGATGAAAAATCGGAATTTGAGCAAGAATGCTGACCACATTGCGAGAAATTACACACAAGCAGTGAGTCCCATGAACCCATGATCATGCAATCACAAAAGGGGCAGAATCTACAAGGATTTCCAGGCTTGAGAATTTTCCAACAATGGTGGTTTTTAGAAAAACAAATGAAGAGCAAGCTTGGGGAAGAAGACTTACCAATTATCGAGGAAGCGCAGATTTTTGATGAACAAATAATTTCCCAAGTCCAAGAACTGATTTAGAGCAATTTGGTATAGTGTTTTTGTGTTTGGAGTAGGGGAAGTGAAGGGAAATGGCTGGAAAAATGAAAAACCAAAAATATATACTGCTGGAAAATTGGCCAGCGCCATCACGCTCAAGGCTGGCAGGAGATGAGGCGTGATCGCGCTAGCCTAGGCGCAATTACGCCTAATGCCTGAACTGTAACAAAAATCTACAACATTTGAAAATTTTACGGGGCATTCCAGTCAAAATAAAAAACCGATATTGAAAAACTAATAATGCTAATAGAGTAGAAACAACGTTTCGGACTCAATGAAATCCACAAAACTTCCATACGAGGTCATTTTGGGGAAAAGTTGATTAAAGTCAACACTAACTAAAACCAACCAACTAGCCAAAATGAGCCCGGCTCACCCGGTCCCCGAACCAACCACCAACCTAACCCAAAATCATCATTCTAGAGCTGATGGAATAGTATGATTTCAAATCTGGCGCTCCGATCAACAAAAGCTGACCCAAGTTCCACTTTTAACTCTAAATGGCGTGAAAACAGAAAAACCAACACAAAACTCACATCAAAATTTCTCAGGCCTCGACTAAAGGTCTAACTAGAATAAACTCAATGCTCCGGAGCTAACGGAACCATCAGAATTCGATTTCGAGCATGTTAGCTAAGAATGTTGACTAAAGTCAATGATATTCTAAGTTTAAGCTTTAAAATAGGCAAACGGCCAAAACAACCAAACGAACGACCAGGGCACCGAACCACCAGTCTCAGCAAGTCGTAAATGACTTGGGGCCACTATAAAAAGACTCTAACAGTACATAGAAGGCATAAACACGATATTGATCGGAAGGGTCATTACATCATCCACTACTAAAAAGGACTTTCGTCCTCGAAAGTCAAGAAGAAAGAGGTACCTGAAGGCTCAAATAGCTGCGGATACTTAGCCCGCATATATCTCTCAGTCTCCCAGGTAGCCTCCTCAATCGGATAGTGCCTCCACTGAACTTTCACCACCGGAATCTCCCTAGACCTTAACCTCTTGACCTCTCTGGCCACAATAGAAACTGGCTCCTCAACAAAACACAAGCTCTCATCCAACTGAACTGACTCCCAATGCAATACATGAGACTTATCTGGAACATACCGATGCAACATCGAGACATGGAAAACTGGATGCATAGCTTAAAACATCAGAGGCAAAGCTAACATGTAGGAAACACTACCAACTCTCTGTAGAATCTCAAACCGCCCAATAAACCGTGGGATAAGCTTGCCCTGCATACCGAATCTCATCACGCCCTTCATGGGAAATACTCAAAGGAATACCAAGTCACTAACACTGAACTCCAAGGCACTAAGTCTACAATCTGCGTATCTCTTCTGCCTACTATGAGCTGCTCAAAGCCTATCCTGGATCACTCTTACTCGGTCTAAGGAATCCCAAAGTAAATCTGTACTCTGCGGTCTAGACTCAAACCCATCAAACCAACCAACCAGCAATCTCCAATGCATACAATGCAATGCCTCAAAAGGTGCCATGCCAATTCTCGAATGGAAGCTATTATTATACGCAAACTCGCCCAAAGGCACAAATTGATCCCAAGAACCTCCAAAGTCAAGAACACAGGCCCGAAGCATGTCCTCCAGGACCTGAATAGTCCTCTTGGACTGGCCATCTATCTGAGGGTGGAATGTAGTACTAAGTTGAACTTCTGTACCCAAATCTCTCTGAATAGCTCTCCAGAACTGAGATGTGAACTGAGTGCAGCGGTCTGAAATGATAGAAGTTGGGACCCCGTGCAATCGAACAACCTCTCGATTGTCAATCTGAGTTAACCTCTTTGCACTGTAAGTAGTTTGAACTTGAAAGAAGTGAGCTTATTTGGTCATCCTATCAATAATCACCCAGATAGAATCAAACCCTCGAGAAGTACGAGGCAAATCGACTATGAAGTCCATAGTAATCCCTTCCCATTTCCACTCAGGAATGAGAAGTCATTGCATCAAACCACCAGATCTCATGTGCTCGAACTTCACATGCTGAAAGTTCAAGCACCGAGATACAAACTCCACTATGTCCTGCTTCATACCGCTCCACCAGTAAAGCTGCCTCAAATCTCTGTACATCTTCCCTACACCAGGATGAATAGAGTATCTAGAACAATGCACCTAACGAAGTATCAACTAAATAAAATATCCAACCCTCGGAACACAAAGTCGACCACCAAACCTTAGAACCCCTTTTGAATCTAGAGTAGCCCGGCTAGCCTCACCCCAAACAACCTGATCATGAAGGTCACACAATCGCTGATCGTCAAATAGTCGGCTATGAATCTGATCAACTAGAGTAGAACGAACCTTGACACTAGCAAGAACTCTGATAGGATCCAATATGTCAAGCCTAACCAAACGGTTAGCCAAGGACTGGATGTCCAAGGCCAACGATCGCTCAGAAACTGAAAATAAAGTTAGGCTGCCCATACTCACCGCCTTCTGACACAAGGCATCCGCTGCCATATTTGCCTTGCCCGAATGGTACAGAATGGTGAAATCATAGTCCTTCATTAGCTCAATCCATCTCTTCTGCCTCGAGTTCAGCTCTCATTGACTCGTAATGTACTGAAGACTATGGTGATCGGTGAATATCTCATAATGAACTCCACATAAGTAGTGCCTTCAGATCTTGAGTGCGAAAACTACCGCCGGCAACTCCTAGTCATGAGTGGGATAGATGCGCTTATGAACCTTCAGTTGCCTCGACACATACACTATCACTCGACCCTGCTACATCATCACACTACTAAGGCTATCAACCAGCAAAGTCAATACAGGAGCTGAAGTCAAAAGGGCCTTAAGCCTATGGAATCTATCCTCGCACTAATTCGAAAAACTGAAATGGAACATCCTTCCTAGTCAGCATAGTCAAGGGTGCTGCGATAGAAGATAATCCCTCAACAAACCGTCTGTAGTACCCTGCCAACCCAACAAAGATGCGAACCTCAATAGGTGTAGTAGGTCTAGGCCAATCACGCACCATTGAAATCTTACCCAGTTCAACTCTAATCCTATCCTTAGAGACCACGTGTCCTAGGAATGCAACTGACTCAAGCCAAAACTCACACTTTGAGAACCTGGCATAAAGTCGATGATCTCTCAAAGTCTGGGGTATAATCCTCAAGTGCTGCCCATGCTCATCTCTGCTCCGCGAGTATATCAGGATGTCGTCTATCAACAATATCACAAATGAGTCCAAATACCGGCTAAGCACCTTGTGCATCAGATCCATGAAAGTTGCGGGGGCATTAGTCAACCTAAAAGACATCACTAGGAACTCGTAGTGTCTATAATGTGTCCTGAATGCTGTCTTAGGGATGTCCTCCGCCCTAATCCTCAACTGGTTGTAGCCTGACCTCAAATCTATCTTTGAAAAAATGGCTGAACCCTGAAGCTGATCAAACAAGTCATTTATACGTTGCATCGGATACCTATTCTTCACAGTAACCCTATTCAGCTACCGATAATCAATACACATCCACATCGACCCATCCTTCTTCTTAACAAATAGAACAGGATCACCCAAGGAGACACACTCGGTCTAATATAACCCTTAGCTAACAAATCCTAAAGTTTCTCCTTAAGCTCCCTCAACTCAGCTGGAGCCATACGGTAAGGAGAGATTGAAATGGGCCTGGTTCCCGGCTCTAACTCAATAGAGAAATCAATATCTCTCTCGGGTGGAAGGCCTGGCAGATTGGTATGAAACACATCTAGGAAGTCTCTAACCACAGGAACAGACTCAGGAGATGAAGTATCAGCACTAGCATCTCAGACATATGCTAGGTAAGCTAAACACCAACGAGAAATCAACTTCCTAGCTCAAAGATAAGAAATGATCCCAGACGGTGCGCGGCTAACAGAACCCTGCCACATAACCAGGGATACACTGGGCACACCTATGGTCATGGTCTTGGCATAACAATCTAAAACTGCACAGTGAGGGGATAACCTATCCATGCCTAGTATCACATTAAAATCTAACATATCAAGGATCATCAAATCACCCCAAGTCTCCAAATTACCAACATATATCATACAAGATCTCACAATCTGATCCACTACTAAAGAATCTCCTACTGGGGTCGAAACAAATACAGGCACGGATAACGGCTCACTAGCTAACCCCAAACAAGGAAGAAGTAAGTAGATACATACGAAAAAGTAGATACAGGATCAAATAAAGCCATAGCAGGCTGACGGCACACAAAAACTGTACTTTTAATCACAACATTCAAGGCCTCTGCCTCCAGTCTCCCAGGGACCGCATAAACTGATGAAGACCTCTACCTGCTCGACCGCCATTCCTACCACCTCCCTGCTACATGGGGCACCACCTCTAGCTTGACCACCACCTCCTCTAACCGATGGCTGAACTGCTCTCACGGGCTGAGTTGGCTGAGCTGCGGACTAAACTGTACCCGCCTGGGGAAATATCTGGCATAATAACCACTAACCCCACACTCATAGAAAGTTGAACCCCACTCGGGGCAATCTTTGGCATAGTGACCGCTAACACCCCACCCATAGAAATACCCTGATGGCCCACCCTGTCGATACAAACTAGTTGAACCTGTGTGGCCACCACGGCCTGATACCCTAGAAGTAGTACCCCTAGAAGACTGACCGTTGTGACCATGCTGACTGCTCTGACCCTGCTCAAACTGAGAACCAGAAGCCTGGAGTGATGCCTGAACTGGTTGACTAGTCTGACCCTGATACTGTTGTGGCTGATAACCCCAGCCCCACTGGCCTGAACCTCTACAACCGTATCGGGACCCACTGTAGTTGCCTTGATATTGTGGCCTCTTATCTCTGGCCCCCTGATCCTGATGGCGCAAGTCCTCTATAATACAGGCATAGTCTGTGATAGCCTGAATGATCGACCACTAGCAACTAATATCTCAGCTGGCAGTCTAATCTCTAGCCTCAACCCCTAAACAAATCTACGAATCTTGTCTGACTTGGTAGGAATGATCATAGCTTCAAAAGGAGCAAGCTGGTGGAAGCGAGTATCTCAGATGTAGACATGGACCCCTGCATAAGCCTGGTAATCTGCTCCCGATGGTGTTCACGATCACTCTGAGGAAAGAACTTGGCCATAAAGGCCTCATAGAACTCAAACCAAGGCAACGGAGGTGATGTAGAAGGTATGCAAGCAACTTATGCCCTCCACCATAACTTCGCTGGACCCTCCAGCTGATACGTAGTATATTCAACCCCGAGAGTCTCCAACAAACCCAGGTGGTGTAACATCTCCTCACAAGTGGTAATGAAGTCATGTGGATCCTGACCCGGTGCACCAGAAAATCTAGGCGGTGCTAGTCTCAGAAAGCTGCCCATTGCCTTCTTCTCTACATCTATCATAACTGGGTGAAGAGCAAGAGGTTGTGCCACCACTGGAACCGTAATAACCTCAGCACGGGAGCCTCAAAATCAGGTTCTGCTCCTGAACTCTGAACACCCAAGGCTGCCCCCTGAGTGGATGTTTGTGCTACCCCTGAAGGCTGCCCCCCAATCATACACAAGAGTTGTAGAAGCAAACTCTGAACACCTACAGACTGAGCTGGGGTGAATACAAAAGCTGGTGCTGAAGATGGTACTAGAGCTGGTGGCACCTGGGCTGTCCTAAGGTCCACATGTTGTTGCTCAGGAACAAACTCTGGCCCAAAATCATACTCGGGCTCTATCTCAACTCTAGAAGCTCTAGCAGGCACCGCTGCTCGAGAATGACCTCTGCCTCTACCTTTGCGACCACCCCGACCCCTAGCTGGAGTCGGAAGTGCAGGGGCTAAAGGCTTTCCTCCACCAGAAGCTGACAATATCTTACGAACCATCTGCGGAAGTATGAACTAGAACAAATCAGATTTTCAGAAACCTTTATAAGATACTAAGCACGAGATAGAAGCAAGAAAGTCCATGTTTCCTAAGATGTCACTATAGCCTCTCAAAGATTGAGTACGGACGTCTCCGCCCCGATCCTCAGGAGACTACTAGACATTGGCTCCTATACCGATGACACCAGTGAACCTAAGCTCTGATACCAAGCTGTCACGACCCGATTTCTCAGTCATGATGGCACCTACAACCCCCCAATAGGCGAACCATTTCCCGTAGCCCAGAACAGTTAGTAATGGGCTACTATCTAATAGTTAAGCAGAAGAATAATTTAAATAAAAAGAAATAAGGGAAACAAGCTGAAGGAAGAAGATAACAGTAATACATAACAATATGCGGAAGCTAAACCAAACCCCAAAACCTGGTATCATAGTATAGAACCAGAACTACAAATAAGGAGTACAAAGGATCCAAAATACAATATACAAATGTCTCCGAGTATCAAAAGATAACTAAAAGCTAAGCTCCGGTCGCCAAGAGTGCACCCTCAGTCTAAAATATCCTCAAAATAGCTCCTCGCACGAGTCTCCAATGAGCTAGCAGCGATGTCTCACACTAGGATCTGCATAGAAGATGCAGAGTATAGTATGAGCACCAATTGCAAAGCAACCGGTACCCAGTAGGTATCATAGGCCGACTTGGTACATATAAGATAAAAGAGCAGTAATAGACAGAATAGAAGTAAATAGTCACCGAAAATAATGAAGAAGCACACAGAAGCAAGCATAGAAGAAAGAAAACAGAAACAATATACAAGGCTACAAAATAGGATATATACTATAGGCACAGGAGAAAGTAAGAAAAGACGCACCTGGGATCCTTGCAATAACATTATATAAGGAGTTTTTAGAAAATGGGCAGTATACCGGTAATCTCAATTAAAAAGAGAAGGAGGGAAACAAAGTAACAATAGCATGCTCAAACATAGGAGTAATAACCAAACCCAGCCACATAATACTAGTTCCAAAGATCAAGTTACAATAGGAATTCAGCATAAGGAATCATAAAGCTTGGTAAAGTAATAACAAGTCTACCTACAGTCCCAACGGGTGCCCATACACCCGAGGAACACAACCAACTGAAGACAAATCCTCCGACATCCCATACTACAGGATTATACATGCAGCAAACAGTAAACAAAGGTGGAACCTCACACAAATGAATGATATGATATGCCGAATTAAGTTTGATAATAGTAGCGTATGTTACCCGCCTCCGATGTCCTATAAGGACCAAAATACAGGATCCTTGAAAGGTCATACTACACCATATACCCTCTCTCTGGCACTCGCAGCATGTAGCCCCTGGCCAGAAATAGCAAGGTCCATGGAGGCCCCCGACCAACATACTAGATTCCCCACAAATCTCAAAAATCCCCAAGTAAATCTGCCCAGAAGGTATGCGGGACTAAATCAATAAGTCAAAAAATAGGTCTAGCGCACGGGCCTAACAAGTCTAGCGCTCGGCCGCGCCGGATCTAGCTTAAGTGAAAATAGTGATAAAACACCCCTTTATTCCCTCTTACCCCAAGAAGATCCATTAAAATAGTACCAAACCCTTTTACAATTATTTTTACCGAAAATGGGCCCCATGGGCCATGCAAGGTTTATAAAATCACCAATAGAAGGGACAAAGCCAAAGCCGTAATAAAATCATCTAGAAATCCTTCTTACATGCATGACAAATGGTATACACAATCACAATAGTGGCCCACGGCCCACAATCAACCTATCGACCCTGCATAGGCTCCAATCATTCTACAGCACAGATAGCCAACTCTATAACAATAATAACGATATCCGAGACTCAAGAACATTCTCATGTAACCCTCCATCTATGTTCTAGATTCAATACAAGGCCACACAGGACCACAATGGTAATAACATCATCTATAACAAATACTACAAACAATGGAGGAAAGCAACAAGTCATACATGAGAAAGCGGTCAAGGTCTGTGGTGCCAAGCTAGTAACCCAACTCAAGGATGCCCATTAATATAATTTTATCCTATATATGAAAAATATAAGGAAAATAAATTGTAACCTGCCTTGTCTTTCGATGACAAGCTGTTGGGACAACAATATCCAATCCTGAATTGCTTCTAGAAGCTCCGAATGATAATCAAACTATCAAAATCATAAAATACTGGTTAGAATGAGAGTAATGATACCCATATTGCTATAATTATAGCCGGGTCAACATTCGGGTCAAAAGCGGGCCCGTGGGGACTACAACCCAAAACCAAAAATGGTAAGAAGCACGATGACCACAACATTGCCAAGAAAACATGCTCCAAAATTGAGCAATTTTGGCAAAGGGAAAGGCTCCAAAATAGCATGCTCAAGTAGGGGCTAACAGGGGAATTTTAAGGATGAAAAATTGGAATTTGAGCCAGAATGCTTACCACAATGCGAGAAATTACACCCGAGCAGTGAGTCCCATGAACCCACGATCATGCAATCACAAAAGGGGAAGAATCTACAAGGATTTCCAAGCTTGAGAATTTTCCAACAATGGTGGTTTTTAGAAAAACAAATGAAGAGCAAGCTTGGGTAATAAGACTTACCAATTATCAAGGGAGCATGAATTTTCGATGAACAAACAATTTCCCAAGTCCAAGAACTGGTTTAGAGCAATTTAGTAGAGTGTTTTTGTGTTTGGAGTTGGGGGAAGTGAAGGGAAATGTCTGGAAAAACGAAAAACCAAAAATATATACTGCTGGAAATCGTCCAACGCCAATGGTGCTACCACAACACCATCGCGCTCAAGGCTGGCAGGCGCTGAGGCGCGATCACGCTGGCCTAGGCGCAATTGCGCTGAATGCCTGACCTGCAACAAAAGGCTACAACTTATAAAAATTCTACGGGGCATTCTGAGCACAATCAGAAATCGATATTCAAAAACCAATAATGCTAATAGAGTGTAAACAACGCTTTGGACTCAATGAAATCAATGAAACTTCCATACGAGGTCATTTTTGGGAAAATGTTGACCCAAGTCAACACTAACTAAAATCAACCAACTAGTCGAAATGAGCCCGGCTTATTCGGGACCCAAACCAACCACCATCCTAACCCAAACTCATCATTTCGAAGCTAATGGAATCGTTGAATTTCGAATCTGACGCTACGATTATCGAAAGCTGACCCAAGTTCCACTTTCAACTTAAAATGGCCTAACAACAGAAAAACCAACACAAAACCCATACTGAAAGTTCTCAAGCCTCGACTAAAGGTCTAATTAGACCAAACTCAACACTCCGGAGCTAACAAAACCGTCAGAATTCTATTTTGAGCATGTTAGCTAAGAATATTGACTAAAGTCAATGATATTCTAAGTTTAAGCTCTAAAATAGGCAAACATCCAAAACGACCAAACAAACGACCAGGGCACTGAACCACCAGTTCCAGCAAGTCGTAAATGACTTGGAGCCGCTACAGAAAGGCTCTAACAGTACAAACAAGGCATAAATGCGATAATGACCGAAAGGGTCATTACAGTGTGCCAAGTAGATTGGAGATTGAGGAGAGGGCACCAGAGTTCTACCGCCAGATCATGGAAATAGGGTGGCTTCCCTTTGTGCAGTTTTTGGATGAGGTGAATGAAAATTGGGTTTGGGAATTCTGTGCTCACATTCTCATGATCAACTGGAACTACGTCGGCCCTATCGCCTATATTTGAGGTGAGCATATAGAAGTATATGTCGCATACATTAATGCGGACTTGGGAGTGCCAAACCATGATGAGATAGAGTTTCAGAGATGGTGGGCTTCTCCAGACAGAGATCAGTGGATGGTGAGGGTGCTAGTGAAGGAGAAGCACAAGGATTTGGTCTCTTGGCATAGGCATACCACGGGGATCACTAGTCTTCACATTACCCCAGATGTGCGCAGGTCATTGCAGCTAGTGGCTAGAAAGGTCTGCCCCTTCTAGCAACACTTCAGACGTGTTTTTCACTCGGGCTTTTATTGTTGCTTGCTTAGTGGAGGGAGTGAAAGTGAATGCGGGGGCATGGATCATGGAGGAGTGGAAACACTTTATGCAGTTTCACACCAGGGATCTCCCTTTACCTTCTCTTATCTCTACTATGTGCAGGCAAGCAAATATGCTTGTGGAATCGGCTGACCAGATTACTCTCATTGATCAGCCCTTAGAACTTCTACTGGTAAAAGGCTCCATTAGTCGCATCTAGGAGAAAAGGAAGATGGGTTCTGATAGGGGAAGCAGCAGCAGTCAAGCCAGTTGTGGGGAAGGGACCAGTGCAGCGCTAGGTACGGTGACCTTACAGTCACTTGGAGCAGATGTGGCGGCCTTAAAGGCCATGATGGAGGGCATAACATCAGTTCTCTTGGAGACAATGCCTCCTCCCACTACAATAAATGTGATATTTAGCTATGAAAATATTAGGTACGACACAATTCATCACTAATTATTCACTTTTTGTGACAAAAATTACACTTTCATAGTTAAATGCATGAGCAACATACTTTTAGTGACGAAACATATAATTTCGTAAACAAATATGTCCACTAAAGTTTCCCACCAAACATACAATTTCGTACGTAAAAGGTAGTGTTTAGTGACGAAATAATGATTGTTCAACTATGAAATATATATAACATTACAGACAAATGACGTCTCTACTAATTAAACTAAATAGTTAGTGACACATAAGTTCCATTGTCTTTAATAACCTCTTTCATGATGAAAACATACTATTACTTACAAAATTTTATAGTGTTTATGATGCACAAGTTCGTCATAAAAATTATGTATTTGGGGACAAAAAATATTTTCGTAGTTAATACAACTCTATTTAGTGACAAAATAATAAGTTGTCTTTGTATACATTTAGTGACCCATGCGTTAGGGACGAATGATTGACAAATTCTTTTTTGTCACTAAAGGTATTTTGTGACAAAACATTTGTTGTAAGTGACAAAATTATCTATCACAAATAATCAAATTTTTTGTAGTGTCCAGCCGCCAGACCTTCGGGCAAAACAGGTAACTCCATTCCCTTTTCCTCATTTGAGGCCTTGGCACAGACTCAGTTAGAGCTTTGGGAGGATCTAAAGACAGAGAGAAAAAAGGGGTGCTCTCGGGATAAGCTATTGGAGAGGATGTGGAAGGGGAACAAGGCTCTTGTCAAAGGCCCCTTCCAGGCAAGAAGATCCCAAAAGTGACTCGGGAGGATGTTTAGGAGTTCTCCTTTCTAAGCAAGTTTTTTGAGGAGGAGTCCAGCAATTCGAGTGTCGAGAGTTGATCGGAGTACCTCTAAACCTTACCCCCTTTTTATTACAGCTTTTGATTGTCGATGAGGGCTTTTGTTAGACAATCTTTTTACTTTCCCGCACCTTTAGATAATTCTTTTATTTTTGTTATTTTGGATTTACGGTGCTGTTGGTGGCACTCATTGGACAAAGGGACTTGTTTGTAGGCTAAAACTTTTTATGATATAGACTTGTTTGCACTAATTTGATAGAAAAGTGTTTGCATCAGTGAAGTCCCAAAAGAGGGGAGAAGAAATGAAGGTATTGTTTTATGTCCTTTGTCACGACGGGCATCCCTTCATCACAATGGCTTATCGCGATGGGCTCTGGCTCATGGCTTTGGGAAGTTCTATCATTGTAGGCCCTTACTTTATCACGACAGACCACTGCGAGGAGAAGTCCTCTCGCTGCGATGAGGGCTCGGGTAGAATACTACTACAATCTGGAAAAAATTTAGACTTAATCCTTTTCACTCAAGCCTATTCCTTGCTTACTTTTACGCATGAATATACAATGATGCGAGTAACTAGCGAGTTTTCATAACTCTCATCTCACATCGACTTACTTATTGCCTTAACCATCTCAGACACTGCTTTTTTTTAAGCATGCAACAAGCAAATCATGGTGCCACTTTATTTAGACCCCGTGCACACCACTAACACCACATAATTACACAATTAAGACATTATCAAGACTATTTAAGGTGAGATACCAATTGGAGTCAGCTAAATACCAATTGGTTCCACCCCTGCCATAGACTAGTCGCATCAAGATACCAATTGGAATCGGCTAGATGCCAATTGGGCTCAACCAGGAAGATAACATACTCGGATATCATGATAGGAAATAAGGAAGTGAAACCATGCCTAGATGTCTCTATAGCTTCCCGTAGATTTGATGTGGATATCAACATACCAATCCGCAGGACTCTATTTCGATATTGCTCTTGTACGTGGGAGATCGATAACCTGGCTCTGATACTAACTGTCACAACTCCAAATATGATGGGACTGCGCAACACCTACTCTAACCTATCCATGTAGGAGAACTCTAAACAACCCAACCCTTAACATGCGGAAGTCCCTTTTAAGCAATTCTAAACGTAATGTAGTATAAAAAATTTGTATAAAATCCCAATAATCATTAAACGGTAAATAATACATGGGTTGCAATTTATATAAATTACTACAATTTACCCCAAGACTTAGTCTAAGCCTGCACAAGAACTATTAAGGGAAGGACATGACAACATGAAAGACACAACTCCAGCCGAAGGATAGAGAACAGAAGTTGTTGATGGAAACTCCTTAATCGAAGCTTGAACTTCAGCCAACCTATCACACATCTACACCAAAGGTATAGCAAGAGTAGCACCAGTGCAACCACACATATTGGTAGGTATTATCGGCCTAACAGGACTAGTTCACATAATATCATATATAGAAATTAAGGATAAACAAGATACAACACTTCAATATACGATGAGGTAGTTCGTCAATTAATCATTCATATGTGCTTCCTCGCCCATCCCTGGTCATCTACTCCTCCTTCTAGAACAAGGATATCCTCTTCTCTCTACTAAATTCCTTTTTATCCACCTCTGGAGTTTACTTACACAACTTTTCTTAGTGCTAAGGAATTATCCACTACCCCCATTTACTGAGAAATTATTGACCAAATGGATCGTTCATTCCAGGACCGCTTAATGGACCTCCTATATCTAATTCATAGAAAGTGTTAACAGATTGTCTTCCAAGTCAATTCCATAGCAACTAAGTCAAGTTCATAATTCATAAAAACAATACCATAATATGAAACAAAGCAAAGGTGTACACACATACTATGGGTCTTATAGCTTCCCACTAGCTATGACCTGCATTAGGACCCTAGGTTATCCATGTACCATATCGGCGAGGTATCTGCTCCATATCAACATATGCATAACAATACCTAGATAACCAGTTCTTAGACCCATATTCTCACAAAACATTCAGTGCCTAAGACATTATTCATACTTAGCCATTCTAGCTTACTTATCACTTTATGTTCATTTAGTCTATTCATACAAGCATAACAGGAAAAGCATATATAATATAATAACATCCAAAGACCAATCACAGATCATGTAATTTTACTACAAATATGCAACAAGGTGAGACTTAACTACAATTCAAACCACAACCTACAGACCCTTACCAACCTTGCCCGCTATAATGGTTGATTTTGTGCTTCTAATTGGGTCTGACTAACCGTCCCCTCATCCTTACGATACTAGTATAGGGCATGTATTTACAAACACAAGATCAACATTGCCTTAACCTCCTTACTACCCCATTTCTTTTGGCCATGGGGCCTCTACATAAGTCAACCCTATAGTCCTTGTTTAGTTTCTATTCCGGGGTACAATCATTGCGTCAACCCACTAAGGGTTTTCAAACTAGTAGGATAGGGCTTTAACTTCCCCATCTAGGCATCTGAATTTATCGTAGGTTATTTAAGAGTCGCATTAAGGTTATTCTTATTATCGGGTGAACTCTCTATAGTTCAGGCATCGCTTAATAATCAACACAAGGTTTCAGTCTCAACATTAGATCTTAGGCACTATCCATACAAGCAATTTATTATTCACAAACTTAATTACAAACTAGGCTTTATTAACAGCGTCCAACCATTTCCATTCAGACTCTGTGCCCGAAGGTATAAGCATGTGTTCTCCATCAATTCTATACAGTAAATAAGCTTACTAACCAAGTCTTACTACTATTTTACCATAACCTACCTCAAATGTTGAGTTTCTACCATGATGCATGAAATTTGTATGTTGTTCCTATCCCAAGAATTTTGGAGGAGTGGTCACTGCGATGCGAGAGGAATCCCACCCTTTTCCTGGGAGCTTTTCCTCTCTTTTCCTATTTTTCTAGGATTGGGAGAGTGTTGGGACGTTTTTTAGGAGAGAGCCTCCTTTTAGAAAAGGTTTTAAGGTCAAAGCAGGTTAAATCCTGAGTTCTGCCCCATGTCCTCATCGCGATGAGAGATACTTCATCGTGACAGACCATTGCGATGAGCCTCCTTCGCTACAATGAACTATCACGATGACCTTAGGCTCATCCCAACGAGGTACGCTGGGAGCTCGCCCTTGGATACATTTTATGCTCATGGTAAACACCCTTAAAATCAACCCCACAACTCTAACTCTCATGGTCATGCTTCAAGGATGCTCATCCTGACAATTTTATCGTAATTTCCTAATAACGATAGGGCGGTCGTTACACAACCTTAATTGTTTCCATGTTTCACTTAAACTCATTTGTTGGCCCCTTTTCTCTGCTTCCACGTGGAAGTGGAGGTGACAACACCATAATTATGGTTTTTAATCCCATTATGTATACACTCAGGTGTTGCGTAGGTTCATAATAAAATACACGTAATGTTTTGCATATATTATAAATAATAAAAAATTATTTTGAGTAAAGACTACCTCATATAATAGTATTTTCTTTACTTATATAGACTTAATATCTCTATTATATTAATAATCTATAAAAAAATTATAAAATAAATACATACACAAATATATCATTACTAAAGAATTTTTCATAAGTAGTTAAGGCATTTTAGGAAGAAACTAAAAATATATTATTTTTTATCAAATTCTAATTTTTATCAAATGTCATTGAATGCTTAAGGTGTCATAATAAAAATATATCATTACTAAAGAATTTTTCATAAGTAGTTAAAGCATTTTAGGAAGAAGCTAAAAATATATTATTTTTTATCAAATTCTAATTTTAATCAAATGTCATTGAATGCTTAAGGTGTCACAATAAAAATTTAAAATTTAGGTTTGTAAGTCTTCGACACGAGATGAAGGACAACCTTAACACCCGAGATGTTATATAGGAGCTAAGGCATAGGAGGTGGACGAGTATAAGTTGTGGTAATCAGGAGGTTCAAAGAATAGGAATGAAGTAGGAATATTAGTAGATAGTAATCTAACGGAGCAAGTGGAAGAGGTTAGGAGGATCAATGATAGGATGATGATAATAAAGTTAGTCATGGGGGTCTAATTTGAAAATTATTAGTGCATACGCACCTCAAGAGGTGTTGGATGAGGAGGACAACAAGAGCTTTTGGGAGATTTGGATAAGATGGTGAGAGGTATATTGCATACTGAGAAGCTTTTCATAGAAGAGGATTTGAATGGACACATGAGGGAAACTTCTAAGGGTTATGACAATAAGCATGGAGGCTTTGATTTCGGGGATATGAATGAAAAAAGAGTCTCACTTCTTGATTTTGCAAAAGGTTTTGGGTTGGTGATCGCCAATTTGACTTTGCTAAAGAAAAAGGATAACTTAGTTACCTTCCGTAGTACGGCAAATAAGACACATATATATTATCTTCTCCTTAGGAAGGGTGATAAAACACTTTGTAAAGATTACAAGGTTATCCCAAATGATAATTTTACAACCCAACATAAACTCATGGTGATGGATTTGGAGATCAAGATAGAGAGAAAGAAGAGGGTTGTGGATTACGGCCAAGGATTAGATAAGTTAGCCTGACTAAGGTTAGTACCCTAGAGATGGGGGAGAAGTCCATAGATATATGAGCTTGCCTGAGTAATGGGGTGCAAACAGTATATGGAATAGGACTGCTAGTTGCATTAGAAAAAAGGCTAGAAAGGTATTGGGGATCTGGATAGGCCCTTTTGATGGGAAGCTAGGGGACTAGTTATGGAATGGAGAAGTCTAAGAAAATATGGAGGTAAAGAAGGTAGTGTACACAAAGATGATGGAAATTAAGGACAGGGAGGAAAACATATGAATAGAGTAAGGTATAAGATGGCAAGGAAGGAGGCTAAGTTATTAGTTATGATGGCAAAAATGACATCTTTTGAATGCTTGTATGTAGAATTAAAGGTCAAGAGTGGGGATAAAAAGTTATAAAATCTAGCCAAGGAAAGAGAGATGAGGGACCGTGACCTGGATCAAGTGAAGTGCATCAAAGATGAGGACGACAGGTACTGATGGAGGAGGCACTTATTAGACAGAGATGGTTGTCATAATTTCATAAACTCTTCAACAAAGAGGAGAACACAAGCATTGTGTTGGGGGAATTGGAGCACTCAGAGAGTCATCGCGATTGTGGGTATTTTAGGAGTATAAGTGTCTGAAAAGGTTTAGTGTACTGTTCTTAGGATGCGGAGGGGTAGAGGAATCAAGATAGATGAGAACCTATTGAAATTTTGAAAGAGCGCGAGCAGGAGAGTTATGGAATGGTTGGCAGAGTTGTTTAATGTCATTTTCAAGACGGAAAAATGCTTGGAGAATGGAGATTGAGTACAATAATCCTGTTGTATAGGAATAAGGGTGACATTCAAAATTGCAATAATTATAGGGATATCAAGTTTCTAAGCCACACCATGAAGGTTTAGAAAAGGGTGATGGAGATGAAGGTGAGGAGGGGCATGACTATTTTTGAAAATCAGTTCGGATTGATGTCTCAGCACTCAACTATAGAAGGCATTCATCTCGTAAGGAGACTGGTGGAGAAGTATAAGGATAAGAAGAAGGACTTACACATAGCGTTCATCGACCTAGAAAAGGCTTACGATAAAGTCCCAAAGAAGGTTATTTGGAGTTGTGTGGAGGATAGAGGTTTACTTGTGGTGTACACAAGGGTAATTAAAGATATGTCGGATGAAGTCAATAATCAGGTAAGGACTGTGGGTACAGATTGGGAGCATTTTTCAGTTCTGATGGGGTTGCATCAGAGACCAACTCTTAGTATGTTTTTATTAACCTTGGTGATAAATACATTGACGATACAAATTCAAGATGAGATACCATGGTATATGTTATTTGTGAATGATATATTTCTGATTGATGAGACTCGTGGTGGCATTGACGCTAAGGTGGAGGTTTGGATATGGACCCTGAAGTTTAAAGGGTTCAGGGTGAGCAAGTCCAAGACAGAGTACTTGGAGTGCAAGTTTAGTGATGTAATGCATGAGGCTTATGTGGTAGTGAGGCTTGATACACCGGTCATCCAAAAGAGGGAAAGTTTTAAATATCTTGGGTCTATCATCTAAGGGAATAGGGAGATTGGTGAAGATTTCACTCATCGTATTGGTGCAGGGTGGATGAAATGGAGGCTCAAATCCAGAGTCTTATGTGATAAAAAAGTTCCACAAAATTAAAGGCAAATTCTACAGAGTGGTAGTTAGACCAACTCTGTTGTATGTGGGGGAATGCTGGCCAGTCAAGAACTTTCACGTTCAAAGGATGAGAGTTGAGGAAATAATGGTGTTGCTATGGATGTGTGAGCATACTAGGAGAGATAGGATTAGAAATGACGATATTCGAGATAAGGTGAAAGTTACTTCGGTGGAAGATAAGATGCAGAAAGCGAGACTGAGATGATTCGTACATGTGAAGAGGAGATGCATGAATACCCCAGTGAGAAGGTGTGAGAGGTTGATTATGAATGATTTCAAGAAAGGTAGAGGTAGGTAGAGGTAAACCAAAAAAGTATTAGGGAGAGGTGATTATACAAGACATGGTGCAATTTTAGCTTACCGAGGACATTAGCTTAGATAGAATGGCATGGAGGACAATAATTAAAGTAGACGGTTAGTAGGTAGCAGTGTGTTATCTTATTGTACGTTAATATTAGTAGTCATAGTATTACTCCGGTAGTTTCTTATCCTTCGATTTCTATGACTATCTATTATTTCTTTTACATCAATTAGTATATTATTTTGTTGTAGTTTACGTTCTGTTAATATCTACTATTTTTGTTATTTTTTGTTGTTTCTTGTATTTCTGTTACTTCTCTTTGGGACTACTTTGGACTGTTTTTCTTGACCTAAGGGTCTACCATAATGAGTCTCTCTACCTTTGAGGTAGAGATAAGGTCTGTGTACACTCTTCCTCTCCAGACCTCACTTGATGAGACTACACTGGGTATGTTGTAGTTGTTGATTTTTATTAAGTTTGCTGATAATTTTTCTGGATAGGTCAAACTATTAGAAGAAATTAGAAAAGAAAAAGACTAAGTGGGATAAAAAAAAATTAGCAAGCTAATTACTAAATAAATACGAAGAGGTGCAAATTTTGACATCACCACAGAAAAACTTGGTCCTTTCACTCCTTGCTAGCGGAGCGGCATACAAATAAAAGAAAGAAAGAGGAATGACGGTACAAAGAACAAAAATTTAGACAACAATACAACAACGGTGAATTTTATGGGACTTTTTCGATCAACTAGTACTAGACTTGCATGAAAAAAGAGATTGTACAACGCAAAGGACTTATTTAGAAATAGACTGAACATTAGTCCAATCTAGAAAAACAAAGACAAGTGCAAGCAAGAACATTTTCTCGATCAAGAAGGTATCAAACTTAAAAAAAATTGACAAAAGCCTTTTTTGATTGGAGGAGGATGAATGAAAAAATATTTAATCGTCCTACATTGGATCAACATTATACATGGGAAAACATTATATATAATGTGTCAACTTTGTATAAAAGTGTATAATAATATATTAAAGATGTTTATACACAAATATAAACCGGATATAATGTTACATAATATGTTCTATTGGGCCATGTGACATAAATATTTTCCCCCAATAGACCTAGAGCATAATTTTTCCTTAGTGGATTAATTGAATTTCTTTCGTCAAAAGTTACATTTTATGTAAAAGTTAAATATTACTCCATCCACCCAATTTATGTCATAATATTTGATTGAGCATGAAAATTTATAAAAGAGAAGGAAGACTTTTAAATTTTGTGATCTAAAACAAGTAATACATATTTGTGTGAATATAAATCACTTTAATAAGGATGAAATAAGTATTTTAATAGTTAAATTATTATTAAATATAAAAAGCATAATTAAAATAAAGAGTATCACATGAATTGAAATGGAAAATTTATATATATATATATATATAATATATATATATATATATATATATATATTATATATATATATATATATAATATATATATATATATATATATACTATTAGATATTAAATACGGTTCATACACAAGTCCTGACTTTACTATTCCCCTCAACAAATTAATAACGATTCCCCCCTTAGGAGGGAAACCCGAATCTCAAGACAAATCTTGACTTTATTCCAATGAAAACTCGACGCCGAAAAAAGTAGGGGTATATATTGGTATGATGCATTAGTATATGAAAATTACGTTTATTTGTATTATTATGTCAAAAGACAAATACACTTTCTGCAATTGAAGTGAGCCCAGAGACGAAAAGGACAGGGGAGTAATTTTGTCCAAGTCACATTCCCCTTGGGCCTTTAAATACCCAAAGAATTCCCTTGATGTAGACAACCTCCTGTGTATTTTTTGTTCTTTAGTATCCTTCCCTTTAAATTGAGTTTTATCTTACTCTCTCTCTCTCCTCCACTCAGCCATGGAAGATGAAGCACAACACTCAACCTCGTCAAACCAGTCTTGTGAAAGAAACGAACCAGTGAGATCAAGGTGGAACCCAAAGCCGGAACAAATTCTTATACTTGAGTCCATCTTCAATAGTGGGATGGTAAATCCACCAAAAGACGAGACAGTTAGAATCCGTAAAATACTGGAGCAATTTGGCGCCGTTGGAGATGCAAACGTCTTCTATTGGTTCCAAAACCGCCGGTCAAGGTCTCGCCGTCGTCAACGACAAATTCAGGCGAGTCTTAGTGCTGGTAGTGAAGGTGGAGGAGAACAATCTGCAAGGTCTAGTAGTGGCAGTGCAATTCAGTTTCACACTAGTACTGGCCCCTCATCTATTTCTTTTCCTATGGCTGCACCTTCCAATTATCTTGTTCTTGGTCCCTCCTCCTCTTCTTCTTCTTCCCTTGGAGGAGTTGTGGGAAATGCAAATGATGGCCTCTTCCCCTTTTCTGGTCAAATGGGTCTTCCGGAAATTGAGCAAAACTCTTCTGTCACCTCAATTTTGTCCTCACCAATAGAGAATGCTAACTTGCACTATCAAACAGGTATTGCTCTTGCTCAACTTCCAATGATCATTATTTGTGCAAACATTGTTTTAAACTACAAGTAGCTACTATTAATGAGAATTATTGTTGTTGCTACTTTAGCTCAGTTTGTTCATGTTTGAATTTGATAAATACTTTCTTCTCACCATAAATATGATGGCATTTTTCTGCTTGCCCCGGAATAAGGGGGGAACAGCTCCACTTGAACTGTTTTTCATTGGAAAAGGCAGTAGTTTTGAAGAAAAAAGGCATTTGAGTGAACTTTAAGAAATATTGAGTTCACATATTTCGGAGCAAATTTTGATGTATGATTTTGTAATTCTTCGTGAGGGAATGAATCGAGAGAAAATGCAGCAATAACTCGGTATATCTACTATACGATCATTAACTAAATTATGTCGATGGTTAATTAATTGACGGGCTGTGGGAATAGTTGAAGTCATACTCTTGGCTTCATAGATACTATAATATTTGATTTTTTTAAGCAAAAAGAGAAAAGGTTTACATATATCAACACAATTTGTTTTCTTGAATATTTACTAGGAGCAGTACTATTTTACTAGTCAGTTATGTTGCAGCACAGGTTACTGAAGTAGTATGACATACTGTTTCAGGGTTTATCACAGTTTTTATTAATGGAGTAGCAACAGAGGTGCCCAGAGGGCCAGTTGACATGAAATCTATGTTCGGCCTAGAGAACTTAATGTTGTATCATTCCTCTGGGGTGCCACTCCCAGTTAATCAATATGGTTTTATTGTTCAGAGTTTGCAGCACGGTGAAAGCTACTTCCTGGTAAGCTCTTATTAACTCCCACCAAATTATATACATCCACTCTTTTTTCTTCGATATGTTTGCATTTTTTCCTTTTCTTTAAGTGCTAGCTTAATCATTAATAATTGAGGTAGGGTTAATTTTTATATTGCTTCACATAATAATCTTTTTGCCTTTTTGAAGAACTGATCTAACCTTAACTCAGAAGCCAATTGGACATTTTGTTCCCTTCATACACCTCTCCTCTTCGCTTAGCTTTGAGTCTATATATGCTACGTAACAACTATTTTGCCCCTTTTTTCAACCTATGGCTTGAAACATGTAGGAGTATATTAGCTTGAAACATAATGAAATGTTTTTAAAATAGTACTATGACAAAAAAGAAAATCTTCTGTTCGACATAGAAAAGTTAACCAGTACCACTATTTTAATTAGTTGATTAAAATTAGAATTAGAAGCTTAGATGGTCACTCAAATATTTTGGGTAATTAGTCATCATAGTCACTTAACTTTGTTTTATCTTTCAAAATTATTTAAATTTGTCAAGTTAGTTTTCATGATCATTATTCTCGAAAAATATAATTTTTGATGCTTATTTAATGATGTGATAGTTGTAAGTTTTTAGAAAAAAAAAAATTTTAAAATTAATATTTAATTTTTGGATTCTCAGTCAATTTTTTGATTATTTTCTTGTTCTTTAATTCATTTTTGTTTTTCTTTATATTTCTTCATTAGTTGAATTTAGCAAGGTGTTGTCTTGAGTATGAATATTTTAGATATTTTATTGGATATACTCAAATAGTTAAATTTGTATATTCTATAACTGAATTATATCATCTTATCTGAGCAGTTCCATAAGAAAAATGAAATCTCGTTATTTTTTTAAAAAGAAAAGAAAACACTAAATATTCTTCATTAATCACATTATTCAAGACATTTCTAAAATATTCATATTGAAGACAACACTAATTAAATTCCATTAATGAAGAATAACAAGAAAACACACAAATTAAAGAACAAGAAAATAAAATAAAAATTGATTGAGAACTCAATAATAAAATATTGATTATAAAATTTTAAAATATTTTTTTTAAGAAATTGTATAGTTACTACATCATTAAGTCAACAACAACATACCTAATATATTTTCACAAAGTGTGATCTAGGAAGGTTAGAGTGTAAGCAGTTCGTACATCTACCTCAGATGTGAGATAGAAATGTTGTTTTCGATAGACTTCCGTCTCAAGATAAAAAATAATCGTAGTAGAAGTACAAGATACTACATCATTAATAGCTATTGAGAATTATATTTTCAAAAATAATGTTCATGAAAATAAACTTGATAAAATTAAATGATTACGATAGTCAATTATCAAAAATTCATCAGTGATCTGGTGCGCTTTCAGCCAAATGATCATTAGAATACTGAATCTTTTTAAAGGACGAGCAAGATGGCATATAATTTTCTGAATTTTAACCTAGTTAAAGCACTTTGATTTATACTTTTAGAATCTGCGTAACATTCCTCATTTTGTAGAATAATAAATAAATTAAATAAGCAAACAAGATTCCTCTGCAAATTTAGTAAAAAAAGAAAATGTCTTTAGGTTATGTTCAGATCTGATGATCGGAACTCGAGGTAGTCTGTAGAACTGTTTGTGACAACAATGCCAACCTATTGTTTTAAAGTCGGTGCTCATAAAACAAGAAGTAGCAATTTATTTGTGGGGTTTAAATATAATATATCAATTCTAACTGAAAAATGCATTGGATGCAATGTGAAATAACAAGTCAATACGACTAAAACAAATAAATTAGAACTGAAAATAAAACATAAAAAGAGGGGTAGTCTTGTGTGTAAGCATAACATTTCTGGTCGAACCCGCCCAACCCAACTAGGACATGGAACAGTAATTTAAGGCTGTTCGTGCCCCTTGACCAAGGCACAATGGCAACAATCTATCTCTCTGGGGATAAGAAGAATATTTGAAACGACTTTCGAACGATCACACTTTCAAAAAAAATAAAAAATTAGCATAATACTCGTTTATCAAATTTCTACATAACTGAAATAAATATAGTTCAAAAGAAAAAAAAACTTAAGTCTATAACCTCATTCAACAATGAATTCTATATTAATTTAAAAAAACTAGAATAATAAACCAAGTATGCTAAATAAAGAAAATATTTAAAAAATAAATAATGTCAATAATTGCATGGAATCTAAAGAGTAAAGGTTGAAAAATGAGAAGTTAAAAATTAAATATAAATAATGTAAAATAAAAAATATTTTTTAAAATAAATTAAAACAAAAAGAAATAAAAATAACATATTAAAAAGTAATTACCAGCAATTCACAGTTCCCCCTGAAAATTGGAGGGTGTAATTACCTCCCGTCAATTACACACAATTACCTGCTAATCAAGTAATTACCTGACCAACCAAATAGATCAAATTGTATAATTACACTCAATTATACCAAATTCAATTCCCATAGTGGATTTCTAAACAGGCCCTTAGTGAAGTTACTTGGCCGCTCTGCCGAAATATTAACGGTCCCTAGTAGATATACATATATTGTACATCAATTATATACAAACATATGCATATATTAAATATCTTTCAGCTAGGTTTTTTGGATGGGTGGCTATATTAAGGAAAAAAATCCCTTTTCAATTAATTATAGTTTTAAAACAGTCTATATTTATTTTTCTAGAAAAAGGAAATCAATAAAAACATTGTCAAGTTGAAGAACGTGTTGTTCTGGATTTGAAGTGTGCAATGACTTGAATTCTTACATTATATAAGAAAGAGGAATTTAACCTTTTCAATGTTAGTTTTTACTTTCATTTCCTCGTTTGTTTCTTAGCGCAATTAAGCTAGTGTTTGACCGTAGATTTTTAAATACTTTTGGAAAATCAGTTTTGAGTGAATTTTTGATACTAAGAACGTACGTTAGCATAACAATGGTCTAAAATAAATTACTAACCACTTAATTGGTTCTGCACTTCTTTATGGGAGACTAATGAAGATGTAATCTGTTTTACAGGTTTCAAGACCAGCTTAAACTGAATTGTACAACCTTTGACCTCGTGAGGAACTATCGTTGTACTTTTGTTTTCTACCCAGAAGGTTAAATTTTCTTACATTTACGCAATAAGTACCCATATTTTGTTCTAATAGGTATCCTGCCTCTTTAGTTTTTTGAGAAACTTTCATAAACATCAACTAGTAGAAATTTAATCAGGTTTCTATATCAATATTTTGTCTAATTGCAATATGTAGCAATAGTTTCTATAGTAATTGTATTTCCCGTTTGTATTTTTCATAGAATTTCAGCATACATATACAAATGAAATTTCGGCATACAACTACAAATAGTGATTAACGGTATACAAATACAAATAGTTATTAACGGCATACAAATATATTTGAGTGTTGAAATCTCGACATACAAATACAAATGGCTATTAATGGCATACATATACAAATTAGATAGCAAAAAAATTAAACTCTCTAATGCGAAATATAATTGAAATAAATTATTGCTATGAAGCATAATTAAACTTGAATATTTGCTATGTTATATAATTTTTCCTCCTCTGAACCTCTCCTGCCCTCCAGCCCAACCAATATTTCATTTCTTTTCGTTCAGGGAAAAATAATCTAACACAAAATGAACTTATTCGAAAACAGAGATAAAGATTAGGGAAGAACTCTAGCACATTAAAGAAGAGGAGTAGTAATTTCTAGAGAGCACATGTTCTTAATTTTGTATTTTTTTTATCGGATGCCCTCGGAGGGACTTATAAAATGCACCACTTAATTTTGTATTCAATCATCTGAGTTGTGAATGATCTCGGGTGCTCATTTTATACATTGAGATTAACTCATAACTACACCAACTAATTAGTTAATCCTAACTAACTATTGTGCAGTGTTTAAATAATCAACTAAATACAGCGAAAAGGAAGTTTGTGCTTCCTGTCAATATGGAAAGATCACAAAATGGTTGTTACAATAACGAAGCCAAAACATAGGTGCCCCAGTTTTCAGAGTAGAGAGAGAGAGAGTGTCCACCTTCTCTTTAACAAATATTACTGTTGGCCACAATCTTACCATTAGCTCCTCCATAGGATGTCAGTTAGGATCGAAAATTTGGGTAGTGCGGAATTTAGCCAAATAATGTTATAGTGATTATAACAAAGACAATAGTAAGTTGATAAAAACGAAAGTAAAGCAAATAAAGAAGACATAAATTTGACGTGGTTCGATCAGTGTGACCTACGTCCACAAGGGGAGAGGGGTCATTTCACAATGTCAACAAGAGTACAATAGAGTGTACAAATTAGAGTAAATACTCTAATTATTCAAAAATATCACAAGAGAATAACCTCGCAAGATCACCCAAAAGAAGGGTTCACACAGGTATTTTTCAACACCCACTTTCTTACAAATACTTTAAATAAAAAGGAGAAGAAAGATAAGAGAATAAAATGCTATTGAAAATGGTGTGTTTAACTGATGAAATTTTTTTCCTATTTATAGTGATGAAAATGAGTTTGTTGATGTCATCCATGATGTCAATGAAAGATACAAAATTGAGAAAATACATAAAATCCCCCCTAAAGTTGGATCGAATTTGTAAGTAGACACTTGAAGTTTGCGGGGGTCCTATTACCCCCTCCAACAATTTTAAAGTGGCAAATATACCACATTTTTCAGTCAAACTCAGTTATCAAAAAGTGAGTAGAAATCACGCACCAATCTTACATTGCCACGTGTTAACTTATTTGAATTTTAATTATTTTTCAGTTTTTACCTTTTATTTTATTTTCTTATTTGATTTCTTTTCTTTTACCTTCTTCTTCCTTAGAATTCTGAATTTTATTTTATTATTTTACTTATTCACCAACACCACCATGGCAATAAGCACCAACTCCACCCAACACTACTAAATCACTGCCAAATCACCAAATAATCAAAGTAAGAAAATTAAAATTACTATCAAATCAATATTTAAAATATAAATCACCTCCTTCTCAAGCACCTTTACCCCAAAATCAACCATCTCTTTCTTCATTTGTTAGCTTTACTATTGCCGAAATTTCGATCTCTAATTTTTAGGAGAGAAGAACCACCAAATCAAGCTAAAATAGAGAAGAAGAAAGAATGTAATAATATTGTTTTTTCAAAGTAACTTGGGCAAAAACTAATTCGGAGCCAATAAATATCAAATTATGCTTAACAATTTTGGCCGAAAAATTAATATCATGATTTTTGAGTATTTTTTCTTCAATTATACGAATCTACCAAAGAAAATGAAAAAAAGAAGAAGAACAATTACTCATAAGAAAACTTGAAATACAAAAGTAAGGAAGAAAGAGAAAGGGTAAGGTAATGGGTGAGGAAGACAAGGGAAAAGAAATAAATATATTGAAAAATTAAAGTTAAATAATATTTCTAAAAAATGGAATGCAAAAAAAGAATTAAAAAGATTATTTTTTGCTCATCATATGTGGCATTTTTTAATTGGTTTGAGGCAATCAATTTTATCACTCACGCTCCTCTCTTGCGTGATAATACAACTGCTGAGAAAAATGGGTCAAATGGGGTACTTATTATGGTCGTAACTAGTTTCGTGGGGTAATAGGACCCTCGTAAAGTTTAGGTGTCTACTTCCAAATGTCAACCAACTTTAGGGTGGTCTTGATGCATTTTCTCTACAAAATTCAATATCTCACTGTGAATAGGTGAATTTTTCAGCTGCAAATCTCTTTAGCGGTAGATATCTTTGAAAAAGGAAGAAACAACTTCCTTAAATCTTGGGATTGTACCAAGTGTAAGCCAAAGAAAGGCCACATTATAAATCTCCACCTTGACCTGAGTTGGCTAATATAGCAAATTTGATTTCTCTCCGCAAAAGCCCATATAGGCTTAAATCATTCTCCAAAAATGACAATCAAGTTCAGCAGAGCTTAAACTTGCTGACTGAAAGTGTAATAATTCTCGTTGTGATTTTCAGATTTTTATACGTTTTGATCATTTTGTCTATTTTCGTAATTGTATTATGGTATTTGTGATCTACGAGAGTGGGTGACACGGTTTTCGGGTGTTTGTTGGATTTTATATGAGTTTTTCATTTTGGAAGGTTTTGAAGTTGATATGGTTGACTTTGCTCAACACTTGGAGTTTCGAGCATCATATGAGTATTCCATGAGTTCTGTTAGCTACGAAATATTATTTTTGGACTAGTAGCATTATTGGTTCGGGCCTCGAGGCTTTCTAATGCATTTTGAGTCGTTTGTTGAAAAGTTAGAAGTTTTGGCTTAGAGCTGACTTCGATCAATGTTCGTCGATAATGACCTCTGTTAGTGAATCTGACGATTCTATTTAGTCCGGAATGTCAATTTTGGTCTAGTAGCATGCTTGTTTGGGTGATTGCTATAGTCTAAATCCTAAGTTTGGGAGCTGTATGCAATGAAATCCTAAGTGAAGTAATGAGCCTAAGTTTGGAGATAGCACCTAGTGAAATCTTGTGAAATTGCTTGAACTACTTAAAGGTTAAAGAGAGAAAGAAAAAAATTGAATTGGGGCTATCCTTCCTCATGAATGCTCGAAAGAGCATAAGCAAAAGGTGGTGGAATTAATGATTTGGAGAAAAAAGGAATGACTTAAGATGTGAGAGGGAAAAATAAGGTGAAATCAAATAAAAAATGTGAGCGGTGTGCTTAAATATCTAATGATAGCATTTAAGGAAGTTCAAGTCACTTGTTCCTAAATTTTTACCTTTCCTTTACCCTAGCCTTCATAGATACCCTCAAGTCCTAGGTGATTCTAAACTTTGTGATTCTACATTAGTGCAAAATACATGAAGATCAAGCCTATGGTTCTATGCGTGTGCATTTGAACTTCTTTGTTAGAGTGAGAGTCATTTGTTTCTATCATATAATCCTAACCGCTGTGAAATGCATGAATTGTGAGCAAGATTCTCTCTTTGTGTGAGTGGCACTACAACCTTGGAGAAAGTGGTGAATATCTTACTCTCAATTAAGGGGAATAAATATAACAAGTTGTGAAGTGAAATTGAGGCAAGCCTTGAAAGTTTAGTGTCAAGACATGAGGTGCTAATTGGTTTTTGCTATAAGTGTAAGTTTTACCCTGGTGCGAATAAAAAAAAAGAAGTCTCTTAAAAAGATTTTGAGTCGATCTTATGCCTTATGCTCATTGTGGTACCAATCAAGATTAGTGTTTTTGTTTGAGTCTTTTTGTTTGAATCTTTTTGTTTGAGTCATTTTGTTTGAGTCCTAATAGTTAAAGCAGTTCTTTTATTCTTGAAGATTGAGTCAATCCCTTGAGTTGCTTGAGGACAAGCAATAGTTTAAGTTTGAGAATTTGATAATTTGGTAATCCACCAACTTATTGAGAGCTTAAACACTAACTATTGCCTCAATCTTGTGTTTTTAAGGTGAATTTTATAGTGTGATCCTCATATGTGCAGGCATTCAAGCGCTTTGATGAAGAACAAGGATTTAGAAACCAAAAAGGCAAGAAATGAGGACAAAACCCAAGTGATGAGTTCAAGGAAGAAATCAAGCCAAAAGTTGAGCATTTGCTGGCGCAAAAGACCATTTGCAGACGCAAACAAGTCGCAAGTCAAAGGCAGAAGCAATACAGACAAGATCAAATTCTAGAAGAATTAAAACTGGTGTTTGAGGGCGCGAAAGGGCATGTGTGGATGCTGATACGTCCAAACTAAACCTCTAAAAAGAAGTATAAAGTGGTTGTTGTTCAAATATAGAACCTTACCAAGGTTAAGATTGATCCCACGAGGAATATGGTTGGACCTAGTGTGATTATTTGTGCTCTTAGTCGTATTATTTTCAAAAAGGGGGAAAATTGTGTAACAAGTAATGTGTGAAAGTAGTAACTAACCAAGTCACATCAAGTATTAATTTTGTTGTCAAACAGTGAGAGCGTTGGCTAGGATTGTGTTTTCTATGATTTTATAACTCAGTACGGTGCTGAACTAGTGATCTATTCTGGTGCTTAGCATGCAAGATTGGTAAGTTAAGTTTAACTAAATGGTTGGTCCCCTAGATAGAATAATATCACCATGCAACTTGGTCCGTCTATGGGTGTTTGCTTTACTAACCCTTACCTTTGATTCCAAATTAGCTATTTCCGGACAAGGTCAAGCTATTAGATGAGGGTTGCCTCAAATCTCCGTTGTATAATCCCTTTTCCCATTGGTTACCTCTTTGATCCAACAAGTAAGAATAAAGTGAGTTCTAACATTTGCAACCATTATAAAACAATCAAAGTAAAGGAAAAATAGTACATGCATAAACACCAACCTAAAATCACTAAGTACTTTTCCTACTTTTGTTAATCCGGCATGGTTCCCACAACCCTAGTTGTGGATTTAACTACTCATGTCCATAAGAAGATAATCAAAATTTGGTGAAGAATTCACAATCATATACTTACGAGATGAATAAAAAAACTCCAGAATCTTGAATTATGAAAGAAGAATCAATAACCAAGAATCAGTGAATGAATTAATCACTCAAAACCAAGAACAATGTAATACTTAAAGATTCTAAGTTATAAGAGATAAAAATATAATGCATAACTGTAACGACCTGTTAGGTCATTTTGAGTAGTATGGTTGTTGTAACGTTAATTTCTCTAGATTGGTAGGTCAACTTTTGAATTGGAAATTGAGGTTAATAATGAGCTAATAATTAGTGTAATGATGGGGTGATGATTGGAGAATGTGGATTGCATAGGTTTGTTACAATTAGACTAAGTTTTTGCACTTCTTGTTCGTGGTTTAAGTACTGGTTTCGTGGTTTAGGTACTGTTCCGTGTAACTTAGCCTTGATTTTGGATTTTTTATAGTTATCATATGATGATTCAATTTTTGACATATTGGTGCACGTAATTGGATATTAGGTATATTATATTATATGAATACCATTAGACTATGATAGTTGGAGAAAATTGAGACTCAGCCTCAAGCTTGGAATTTAGGAAAAGTGAGATTTGGCATACTAATTTGAATCAAGGTTGAAGCTTGTTATAAGTTCGAACTCATTTACTTACAAATAATATATATTTGATAGATTGAGAATGTTTCAAAGCTTTACAAAAGAAAAAGGTAAAGTCCTGAGGATTCGTGATGCGTTGTTCGACATTTGAAGTATGTTAAGACTTTCTAGACTTCATTGAAGGATGTTTTGTTAATAAGAGATTAAATTTTTTAAATAAAGAATGGGTAAGGACAAAAGATGGGGGTCTCGTACCCGTGGTGTGATGGGCATTGGTACGAGTACCAGTGTTATAAAAAGAAAAGTTTATTACTATGTAATTCGAGAATGCCAAAGCATATGGGCATTAGCTGATGTATTATTGACTTGGTTGCTTTTTGTGTGTGTATTTTCTTCATTTAACTCGTATATTTGTGATAGTCGAGGTGAATATATTTCTTGTCAGTTACTTGATTGAATGAGATATGATAACGCTCAAGTGTACTCTCCTAGTATGAGGTATCGACGATCGTTAAGTAAAACAAATTTATATTACCCGATGAGAGTCAGAGTCGATCCCAGAAAGAATTAGAGCTTAGCCTAAGCGATTGTAGAACAGACTTCACAATGAGAGTAGATTGCTCAAACAAAAAATAATGTAAAAAGGGGGGACATGGGAATCTGTCATAATTCGAATTCCAAATAAAGAAATAAGTAAAGTGCAAGGTGTAAACAATAGAGAGAGGACGACTAGGGATGTGCTTCCGATGGAACTTGAATATGAGTCAAGGTACTTGCTCAATTGCGTAAATTCCTACTAATTAATATAGGTAGCATTGATTTTAAGCATGCTTGTTAATATCTTGATCAAGCAATCATATATCCAATGGTTTTTATTCAAACACCATTCTTTAGGCAATAACCAACCAACATATGCTTGGGGAGGTCACACTATTTCTAACTTAGACCATTAAATGGGTAATTCCATCGATTTGAGCTATTTCTAGCCTCAATCTGAGTGGAAGCCCAAGTACCCACTAGCAATTCACATCCGAAATTGTGAACCTCTTTCTCAAGCAAGAACACAACCAAGTAAGATAAATCAATGTTTGCAACTAACAATTTTAGAGTTGAAATATGGTGAAGTCACTAGACCCATATCATATTAGTAATTATAAACACAAATAAGCAAGACCCATATCCTTTTATCAAGTACCCATCATCTACACATCCCTACATAAGAAAACTTAGTCACTCATGCTAAAGGAAAAAGAAAGTATACCCATAGGAAAATTCAAATTCCTTTTTATTAATTGTAGCAAGAATCCAATATCCAAACTCAAATTTACAAGCCCAAGGTTGAAGATTGAGAGAATGGATTGAAACCCTCTTTCTTGCCTTGGGAGAGAAACTTGCGTCCCAAAGTGAAAACTATTCAAAAACCATTTAAAACTGTCTAAAATAGTGCCTGAAATGGTAGAACATTCCCAAAATGTCATACAAAATTAGACAAAAATACCCTTTGGGGGTTGTGCGATGCGACGTGCGGTTCGCACGATGTGAAGTGCATATTGCATAGCACTCTTCAGTGGTCCAGTGACTTAAGCCGACTTGGGAGCTTCATGCGAAGTAGGGTGCGGTTTGCACCAGGTAGTGTGCGCATCGCACAGTGACCGCACCCCTTAACAGATCCTTCAGCAAACTCTGGAGCTTTGTGTGGTGGGAGGTGCGGACCGCACCTCGTATTGTGCGTGTCGCACGAGGTCTGCACCTTTTGACAGAATCTCCATCTTGTTCAATCCTTCATACTTCAAATCCTTTTCAACTCTTTTGGTCCAATTCTTTGTTTTTCGTCTGATGACAGAAGTACCTACATTCATGTCAATAAAGGCCATAAGAACCTCTAAATATTATCAAAATATAACAATAATTCATGATTAAAGGCTAAATGAGTTGGTAGATTACCGACTCATCAAACCCCCAAACTTGAACTATTTCTTATCCTCAAGCAAGATACTCACAAGGTAAGGAGTAAATTATGCCCTAAAACTCAATCAAGGCACAAAAGACTACTCTATTCTAAAAACTAAGAAAATATTAAATAAAAAAACTCAAACAAAAGACTCAACTATTGTGCTCATCTCAATTTGAACCACCATATTATCAAGGCAATAGATCATTTTGAAACCTTTTTAAAAGGACTTCATTTCTCATTCAAAATCAAGGGAATTTTGTCATTCAAAACAAGATACAAAGGTTGTTAAGTCATTGGCATGGACCATCAAGGTTTGCCTCGAGATTCGCCACACAACTTGTCTCATTCATTCCTCTGAATTGTAATAGAGACTTCATGTTTCAATTCGAGTGCATGATGCCACTCACCACAAGAGAGAATTGTCAAGCCCCGAGGCTACCCCCTGGACGTAATACGGTGCTTAGTATCACAAGTGACCCCAAGTTAACCCATGGTCTATCATATCTAGACAACTTTTGATAAGACATAGTCTGAGTGGAAAACTGAACTGAAATAAGTATATAAGTTAGAAAGCGATCCAAGCATAACTGAATATATAAGTATATAATAAGACTGAAAGTAAAATTGATAACTCCAAAGTTGATTCTAGTTCTATGTATGAAAGCCTCTAACTGAACTGAGTTGCTGGGAAAAGCCCCCAGCTAACTCTAAAAGTATGAAAACTAAAATGAAAAACTAAAATGAATAGGCATAATTGTCATAAGGACTGGAAATCACACTAAACGCGGTTTGAATGCTGAACGCCTGAACCTACATCATGGTGAGATATAGAACAAAAGTATGCGTCAGTACTTCGAATGTACTGAGCATGCGGGATATATGCAAAGATATATATCATAAAGACTGAATATAGAAACATATGTTGAAGCATTAACTGAGAGATAAGATGAATGCAATGAGCAAGTAAATAACATGAATACTGTAACATGCTGAAGTGATCAGAATAACTGAATATAAGGTCAATGAAATACTGAGTCTGACTGTGGGAGCTACTATTAACCAACATATAACCATGTGAGCTAAACATGGAGTTCGACGTATAATCCCCATCAAAAAAGGGCCCAATATACCTTGCCAGGGTATAAAGGCCGAGACAAGTCTGACATGGATTCACTAAACTGATGTCCACAAGGGAAAAGGGTGATCAGCCTAAAGCTGACAACTGACCCCTTCCATACCTACGGTGGCACCGTAGTTCTGGGACTTAGGGACTGCTACTAAAGGTCTCAGCCTAATCTGACAGCATAGCCTTCATCCCTTCGTCTGCTCGGTACAAAGTCTACTCCCAACTAAATATATAAACAATGAATGCAACTGGAGTACTAGACAGCTCAAATACTGATAATTATCTGAGAATGCAATATAATAATATTAAAACTGATAACATTCTAATTCTGAAGCATAACTGGCTGAATCATCTGACTAGCAAGTATAAATTTTGAGTACTAAAATTAACATATGCTAGGGTGACTGAAATATGTACCTATGACTATCCTATCCTAGGTCCCCAAGAAAACATGTAATAATTATCATACAAGCAGTAGAATCTGAATTGTAATGATTTCAAAGGTTTAGGAACCCTAGGTCTGAAGTATTGATTGTTAACTGACGAACTGGACTTAATCTAGGGACTCAATAGGTGAAAGGAACTCACTGATGAAATCCCACATACCTGTAAGAAGATTCTTCAGAGGAACCTTTGGATTTAGTGCTGAACTTGAAGAAAACCCTCTTGCTTGTTCTTGAGAGGAAATGCTCCTTTTTTTTAGAAATCTCTAAGTGTCGATTAGTTTAGGAATAATGAGGGGAAAAGCATAAAAAAACCCCTTTAATTACCCCCAAAATAACTTAGGGTCAGAGTTAAAAGGACTGGGAAAAGGCCAGAATACCCCCAACTTAAAAATAGAAATTGCAGAATTTCCTTCGCCGGATGGGCTACCTGACAGGCGTCAAACCTGCGATGGCCCATCGGCCCCGGCATTGGAAAAGACCAGTTGGACCTGGTGCTCTGGGAAGTCCCCATAACAGGTTCCCACAGACTGTCGCATCTATGACGGCCATGGTGACAACCCGTCTGGACAGAAGAGGCTGGGATGGGGCACTGTTGGTTTTCCACGGGTTATCCCATGCCCCGTTGGACTTTTGATGCCTGTGGGTACTTCCGTATGGCTGATTCTGCTACACCGAGCCACTAGGCCCTTCCCACGGGGACCCCGATGGGCCATCGCATCCATGATGCCCGTGGGTTAGCCAGTGGAGCTTGACTGGTAGATGAAATTTTGCTGAGTTTTTCTGAGTTCTGGGTTTTAAATGCTGGTCTAAATACTGAGGTATTACAGTATCTCCCCCTTGGGATCATTCATCCTCAAATGAAGACTAACTAAGCTGAGTTTGGAGGGAAACAACTGCAATCCTTACCAATTGAATACTAGAAGCTGATATCTGACTGAGTCTAATTTTATGGACATGAAAACATGCTAAAGATACTGGAAAACCTAAGGAAACATGATACTGAGACTGACATGCATATGAGGAAATTGAGGGACGGGAGAGGAACTATTACCTCATGCTGAAACTGGGTCAAAAGAAAAGAGGTAAGGGTACTTGGCCATCATGGGTGCTTCTGCTTCCCAAGTAGCTCCCTCAACTGACTGATTCCTCCATAAAACTTTAACCAAAGCGACTTCTTTATTTCTCAATCTACGAATCTGACGGTCAAGAATCTCAACTGGAACCTTCTCATAAGTCAGGCTATCCTTCATAGCCACACTCTCTAAGGGCATAATCAATGCTTGATCACCAACACACTTCTTTAACAATAAAATGTGAAAGACTAGATGAACCGCTGCTAGTTCCGCTGGCAACTCTAACTCATAGGCCACATTACCAATCCTTTTCAGAATTTTGTAACGGCCTACATTCTGAGGACTGAGCTTTCCTTTCTTGCCAAATCTCATCACACCCTTCATAGGTGACACTTTCAAGAAAACCCAATCATTGACCTCAAACTCTAAGTCATTTCTCCTCACATCTGCAAAGGACTTCTGAAGACTCTGAGTTATCTTTAATCTTTCTCTAATAAGCTGAACTTTCTCTATGGCTTCATGAACCAAATCTGGCCCAATCAAGGATGCTTCACCTACTTCAAACCAACCAACCGATGACCTGCATCTACGCCCATAGAGTGCCTCATATGGGGCCATCTGAATACTGGAATTAAAACTGTTATTATAGGCAAACTCTATGAGAGATAGGTGATCATCCCAACTACCCTTGAAATCGATCACACAAGCCCTCAACATGTCCTCCAAGGTCTGAATGGTACGCTCTGCCTGGCCATCCATCTGTGGGTGAAATATTGTGCTGAGGTTTACCTGGATACCAAGACCTTTCTGAAAAGACTTCCAGAAATGAGCTGTAAATTGAGTACCCCTATCTGAGATGATAGACAAGGGAACCCCATGCAACCTGACTATCTCGCTGATGTAAAGCCTGGCATACTCCTCTGCCGAATTTGTAGTTTTAACTGCTAGGAAATGGGCTGATTTGGTCATCCTGTCCACAATCACCCAAATGGAGTTATGATGTCGGTGAATGCGAGGAAAACCTGTAACGAAATCCATGTTGATCACTTCCTACTTCCAAGTAGGAATACTAATGTCCTGAGTCACACCTCCTGGTTTCTGATGTTCTACCTTCACCTGGTGACAATTGGGACACTTAGCCACAAAATCTACAATATCCCTCTTCATGTCGTTCCACCAATAGACTTCCCATAAATCACGGTACATCTTAGTGGCACCTGGATGAATGAAATATTTTGAACTATGGGCTTCCGTGAAGATCTGCTATCTCAACTCATCCACATTAGGAACACATAAATGACCCTGGTAGCGAAGCACACCATCTACCCCTTGGGAGAAAACCTCTACCCTTTGATGATGAACTACACCTTTCAACTGAAGTAATATAGGATCATGATCTTGTTTCTCTTTCACTTCAGCTACCAATGAAGATTCTGACCCGTTCTGGACTAGCACCCTACCATCTATCATGTCCACAAGGCAAACTACTAAGCGAGCAAGCTTATGTACATCCTTGACTAATTCTTTCTTCTCTTCCTCAATATGTGACACAATACCCTTGAACAGTCTGCTGAGGGCATCAACCACTACATTGGCCTTACCCGGATGGTAGAGCACATTCATATCATACTCTTTGAGGAACTCGAGCTATCTCTTCTGAAGAAGATTCAACTCTTTTTGGGTGAACACATATTTTAGGCTCTTATGGTCTGTGGACACATCAACATAAATACCATACAAGTAGTGTCTCCAAATCTTTAGGGCGAAAACAACTGCTGCAAGCTCAAGGTCATGAGTCGGGTAATTCTTTTTTTTTTGGTCGATCAACCAACATATTCTTATTCACTTAACAAAGAAACCCAAACATCCAGATCCGACATTTATGCCTACAATCCTGAGCAATTGCTCCTATACTTAACTCATACTATCTATGATATACATGTATTCTCTCAATTATCCTTTATATCCATATCCTATCTTTACATCTCCTTTTCCTCCTAAGTAATTCCATGATTATATACTTGCTATCTTTTTGGATCCTCTTGCAGACTACTTTCGGTCTCATTACTTTCTTATTCCAAAGAGCTTCATTATAGGTTGTCGTGATTGCCCAGACACAAGATCGAATGACCTTTCCTTGTGCTCATCGAGCAATTCTAGTCCACCATCCAACAATGTTGTGGTGCCTGAGATTAATTTGTAGCCACTCCAAAATCCTTCCAATACACTCTTGTGAGAACCGACAATGAAAGAAAATATGGTCTACGCTATCTCTGTATCCCCCCACAAAGAAGACAGTCATCGGAAGCTATAATGCCCATTCTCATCAATCTGTCTCTGGTCATTAAACGTTTATGCATTGTGAGCCAGCTGATAAAACTATGCTTGGGAAGACATACAGTGCTCCAAACACCACAAAAATATTGCCAGTCCTCACCCGTTCCTCCTAACCATATATATCCACTACTAATTGTGTATTCCCCTGCCTGTGTGAGCCATTCAGTATTAACATATCCAGTCACAAATGTGTCCTTTAATCTGCAGATTTTCTTCCAGTACCAGCTAGAGTCGACTGGTGGGGTGTACTGCCACCAATCTTGGCCCTTCAAGTATATATGGTTCACCCATTTTACCCACATATTATCAGCCTTACTCTCTACATGCCACACATATTTTGCCACAACCACTTCATTCCATATTATCCCTTCTTTAATTCCTAGCCCACCTTTTCTTCTTGGTCAACACACCAAATCCCAAGCAATCAATGGTGATTTGGTAGTATAAATATGTCCAATCCATAGAAAATTTCTACACACTGTTTGTATTTGCTTCATCACAACTTTGGGTAATATAAAAATAGACGACCAATATGCATGTATTTGTAGCAACACTGAATTGATTAACTGCACTCTTCCTGCATACTATAGATGTTTTGTTCCCCATGTTTTCAATCTACAGGTTAATTTGTCTATCAAAGTCTCACAATCAACTGCTGATAACTTCTTTGTCGAAACTGGTACTCCTAAATAGCAAAATGGCAGCCTCCCAGATTCATACCCTGTCAAAGCACATAAATCCTTTAAGTCTCTCGTATCCATGTTGGCTGAATAAATACAAGACTTCGTGGAATTTGTTTTCAACCCTGATGTAAGTGTAAAAGAAGCCAATCCCCTAAGCATTAAGCTTACTTATCTAATGTCCCCTTGGCTGAATATTAACATGTCATCGGCAAAACATAAGTGATTTATATGTAAACTTCTACACTTTGTTGAAAGTTAAACCCATATTGTTGTGCTACCCACTTCATCATCCTTGTAAAGTACTCCATACAGATTACAAAGAGGAGGGGAGAGATTGGTTGTCCTTGCCGCAATCCTCTTTGGCCTTGAATATTCCCATAGACTCCTCCATTTGTTGCAATTGAGTATTGTGGTGTTGATACACATTCCATAACCCATTTAATAATCTTTGGCGGAAAATTCAGTCCATACAACATTTCCTTTACAAACTCCCACTCCACAGAATCATATGCCTTCTTGAGATCAATCTTCATCAAGCAACTTTTAGTTGTAGACTTCCGATTATACAAGCGGACCAAATCTTGGCATATAAGTATATTCTGGACAATGGATCTGCCTGCAACAAAAGCACTTTGGTTTGGAGAAATGATATCAGGTAGCGTGTTCTTGAGCCTATGACACAACATGTTTGAGATTACTTTGTATAATGTCTTAGAACATGAGATTGGTCTGTAATCCCCAACACCAGCATCATGTGCACACTTAGGTATAAGTGTAATGACAGTTTTATTGATTCTCCTTAGTAGCTTACCTTTACGAAAGAATTTTAACACCCATTTTGTCACATCATCCCCTACCACATCCCATGCATCTTTAAAGAACTGGCTCCCATAGCCATCAGGGCCCGGAGCCTTGTCCCCTTCAATTGCCCAGACTGCCTTCTTAACATCCAAAGCTGAAAACTCTTGCTATAGCATATCCCTTTGACTATTTGATACCATCGGACCTAGGCTTATAATTTTGCGATTGGCATGTAGTCGATGTTGTGCCTTAGACCCAAGTAGCTCCGTGTAGAAGTCAGTGAAAGCATGCCAAATATCTTCTACCTTAGTTCTGTCATGCCTATTCTTATCTCGAACAGTGAAGATTCTATTAGCATTACGTCTAGCTTTCAAGTAGCTATGATAGAACCTTGTGTTGAAATCTCCCTCCTTTAACCATCTAATATTGCACTTATGCCGTAGGTATGTTTCTCTTGCTTGCTTACTTTCTTGAAAATCCTTGATCAGTAATTTCTCTTCTTGTAAGAATAGGGGGTTTCGAGGATCTTGTTGGATCCTAGATTGCAATTGATGCAACGATTTCTTTGTTTAGACAGCCTGTTCTTCAATGTTACTAAATCTCTCCTTATTCAGCCCTTTAAGACTCGTTTAAGTCTGTTCAACTTGCCCACAATTTGATACATACTACCATCAGTGATGTTTGCTTCCCAACTATCCTGCACTTTGTTTTTAAACGTAGGAGCCAAGCTCCACATATTGAAGTACTTGAATGGCTTATGTGCTGGTGTTGTAGTCTCCTCCCACTTTATTATTGCTGGACAATGATCATATAACCCCTCTTGCATGAAATGCATCTCAGACGCTGGAAGGTCTGCTTGCCATTTAGTATTCACCAACACCCTATCTAATTTGCTCATCACCCTATCATCCCCATCTTGTTTATTTTTCCAAGTATAGAAGCATCCTGTAGATTTCAAGTCTGAATCCCACACATAGCAACACATGTACAAAAATCTCTGGTTTCCCCAGCACTAACAGGTCGTCCAACTCTTTCCCCCCAATTCAAGACATAATTATAATCTCTCATTACTGCCCAAGGACCTTGGACATTACTATAAATTTGTTGGATCTCTTCCCACAGTCCCCTTCGTAGAGATGCATCATTAAATCCATACACAAAAGAAACTTCCATTTGTTGCCCAGTTCCTCTGAATCGTATTTCACATTGAATCAGCTGTGCAGTAACCATTTTAATAGCCACCTCAAACCTATCCGGTTTCCAGAGTCCCATATCCTCCCTCCAGGATGAGATGATAAATTTGTTGAAAAAGACCACCCATTGCATAAGTGAACAGCTGCTCTCGGAGCATTTTCTCTCTTCACCTTGGTTTCCAAGAGGCCAAACAAGATGATATGAGAATTATGAAAAAACAATTGCACTTCTCTTTGTTTACCAACCTTATTCAGCCCCCTAGAATTCCAAAAGCCCATGTTATCCATTCATGGGGGGTGGGTCTCCCCCCTTCCTTTTTCGGGGCCATTACCACCACTACCTTCCAGTAATCTTGGAAGTATAGTCTCCATTTGTTCCTCACTCATCTCCTCCCGTGATAATCCCTCAAAGGAATTATTAGTGCTAGTTGTAACCTGAGTTTGAGTCTCCACTCGTCCTATTCCTTTGAACTTACCAGCATTTTGCTTGGCTCTCTGCCACCCCTCCTTCCTCGGTATATTCCCATGTTCCTCTACCTTTCTTTCATTAGCTCCATTCTTCCCTCTCTCATTTCTGTTCTGCTGCCTCTCCTCATCTATTACATCTTTGATCACCCTTCTACACTTTGAAATATCATGCCCAAAGTTTTAACATTTGGTGCACAATATGGGCTTCCACCCATACTCTACCTTTTGCTACACAATATGGCCATGTTCATTCTCAAACATCACCAAACATGGATATTCTTTATGTAATGGCACCTCCACCAGCAATCTAGCAAATGTCATTCTAGCTTTACTCGATGTTGCTTTGTCAGCTTCTATGGGGTTGCCTACAAGGCTAGCAATCTTTGTTAACGCACTTTTACCCAAATACTTCACATCCAGACCAATCAATTAAACCCAAATAGGGACCTTGTCTATCTTCTCCTTTGTCACCTCAATACCTGCTGCCTAAGGTTTCACCACAATGGGTTTCCGATCAAAAATTTGTAACCCTTCCTCAACCACTTTCTCCTTGTCAGCTCCTAGATGGAATCGTACCAAGAATAATCCCTTATTCACTTGCACCACCTTGTCTATACCCCTTTCTTTCTAGATTTTATTAAAGTACCCCTCAATCACTATTTGCGGTGGGTTGGATCCCATTACATAGCATACCACTCCTGTAGACCAATACACAATTTCATCACTCACATCCTCTAGTGTAATTTTAACAGAGGTAGGAGGGTTCTCCTTCATTGTAAGGTCAAGCACCTCCTCCTTATTTTGTTCTCTCACAATGGTGCTCCACAAGGGAGATCCATTCTTTGATTTAGGGCTTGGGGTGTGAGAATCACCTGGTTGGTCTTCAATTTCTCCATCTTCCTCAACCATAACTTCCTAATTTGCAGATCTAGAGATCGTCCCTGTAGATGAGGATGAGCTCGCACTTCCTAATGTTTAGGGTCCTTAGCGCTCTGTGGCAAATCAATTAGTAGTATACCTTGTAGGACAGTAACAGTCTTCTTTTTTTTGGAGTCTCCAGATTGCGGAACCCCTAATTTCCCATTATCTTGTTTCGTCACTGTGTAACCTTTTTTCCCTCTCCCTCTAGCCTTCGATCCCTTCACTATGGTCAGCAGTCACCGAGGAAGAGACTCATTCTAGAGAGAGAATAGACTCTTAAGTTGACTATGAGTCGGGTAATTCTTCTCATGAATCTTAAGTTGTCTGGAGGCATAATCTATGACCTTACCACGCTGCATTAAAACACAACCTAAGCCAACTCTGGATGCATCGCAATACAACACAAAATTGTCTAAACCCTCTGGCAGAGTTAGACTAAGAGTTGTAGTCAACCTGGTCTTCAACTCTAGGAAACTCTTCTCACATTCATTTGACCACTGAAATTTAACCTTTTTCTGACTCAACTTGGTCAATGGGGCATCTATGGAGGAAAATCCTTCAACAAACCTTTGGTAATAACCCGCCAAACCCAAGAAACTTCTGATATCTATCGTAGAGGTAGGTCTAGGCCAGTTCTTTACTGCCTCAATCTTTTGAGAGTCAACTCGAATTCCCTCACTAGACACCACATGACCAAGGAAAGCAACTGATTTCAACCAGAATTCACACTTACTGAACTTGGCGAATCACTGGCGATCATTGAGAGTTTGCAACACCACCCACAATGGTCTGCATGCTCTTCCTCTTTTAGAGAATATATGAGTATATAATCGATGAAGACAATGACGAACAAGTCTATATACTACTTGAACACTCTGTTCATCAAATCCATGAAAGTTGCGGGAGCATTCGTTAGTCCAAATGACACAACTACAAATTTGTAGTGACCATATCGAGTTCTGAAGGTTGTCTTCGGAATGTCACAAATTCTGATTCTGAGCGAATGATAGCCTGATCTGAGGTCTATCTTAGAGAAGTAACTAGCACCCTAAAGTTTGTCGAACAAGTCATCAATCTTGGGAATGGGATACTTATGTTTGATTGTGACTTTTTTCAACTGACGGTAGTCGATGCACATCCTAAGAGAACTATCTTTCTTATGCACGAAGAGAACTGAAGCACCTATGGAGAGATATTGGGTCTGATGAAGCCCTTATCTTGAAGGTCTTTCAATTGTTCCTTCAATATTTTAAGACCAGCTGGAGCCATTTTGTAAGGAGGAATCAAAATCGGCCTGGTATCTGGAAGGAGATCTATTCCGAAGACAATTTCCCTTCCGGGAGAAACTCCGGGAAGATCTTCTGGAAACACCTCTGGAAATTCATTAACCACTGGGACTGACTCAAGAATTAGGGTCTCAGAGTTTGAATCCTTAACCCGAACGAGATGAATCGACCTATAGGCACTGAGGTATTACCCTTTCACTCTAAGACTGGCTCGTTTGGAAACTAGAACTGAATGATCCTGGTTCTACAATCAACTGAGGCATAATAGGAGTGTAACCAATCCATGCCTAGAATAATGTTGAAGTCAATCATTTCTAACTCTATAAGATCGGCTGAGGTGACTTTCTGTAAAACTGTGATAGGGCAATTCCTATACACCCATCTAGCTATAACTGAGTCACTAACTGGAGTAGAGCCTGAGAAGGTTTCTGGGAGGATTTCTGGACTGACACTGAAGTCTACTACTATATAAGGAGTCATAAAGGAAGTGTAGCTCCAGGATCTAATAACCCATAAACATCAGTATGAAAAACTCATAACGTACCCATGACCACATCAGGAGAATCCTCCTGGTCCTATCAAGCCTGAAGAGCATAGAGCCTGTTTTGGCACTGACCACTACCCATACCAGATGAATCACCTTGCTAAGTTGGGCAACTTGTTGGAGCTACTGTAGAACTGACCTGATTCTGTGGGTGAGTATCCTTGCCTTTTTGAGAAGTTGCTAGACAATCCTTCATCTTGTGGATTGGCTTGCCACATCCAAAACAATTACCACTGCCTGTCATACACTAACCATGGTGGTTCCTACCACACTTCTTGCAAACTGGATGAGTGCGTTCGCTAGTGACTGTACCTTGGGACTTAGAGCCTGGTGCTCTATCCCGCCTAGACTTGGGCACTGGAGCACTAGAAGAGGATGGGGCTGGAGCTGAAGATTTCTAGCGGAACTGAGAGCAGTAACCACCATCTTACCTCTGTTGAGAGTAGTTGAATTCACCTGTTCTAGCTCTTTTGTTGTCTCCTCCCCTCTCTTTGATGTTTTCCTCTTCAATTTGCTGGGCATAGGTCACCAACCTGGAGATATCCATCTCCTTTACCAGCATAGCGGTCTTGCACTCCTTGACCACATCATCGGACACACCAGATATGAACTTACTCATGCGGGGCCTTGAGTCAGCTACCATTGTTGAAGCATACTTAAACTGAATAAACTTGAGTGCATACTCCTTCACACTCATATCATTCTTCTTCAAGTTGATGAACTCTTAGAACTTGGCTTCCTTAAGCTCAATTGGGAAAAACATGTCCAGAAATGCGGTCTTGAAGTGGTTTCAATCCACTGGACCTGCATTAGCACAACGAGACTCCTTCCACTGCTGATACCAATTATAAGCCACTCCTTTTAGCTGGTAAGTGGCTAAGTCTGCACTCTCGACTGGAGTGACACCCATAATTTCTGTCACCTTCTGAATGTCATCAAGAAATTCATGTGGATCCTCTTCGGACTTGGACCCATGAAACTCAAGAGGGTTCATTCGAGTGAAGTCTCACATTCTAGCTGCGGCAGAGTTAGTTTGAGATGGAACTGGTGCAATAGCATGCTGGTTGACCTGAGCGGTCATGTCCTGAGCAAGCACCTCAAAAGCAGCCCTGAATTTGGCATGAGTGACTTGCTCATTCAGAGGGTCTGCTGGAGCTGTTGGTGCCTGTTGGTTCCTTGTGTTGGCTCTTCTGGGGGAAGTTTTCTGAAATGTGTAGAGCATGAGTTAGAATGAGATTAAATAGAGTTCATACTTTATAGCACGAGATGGAAAAAAATGAAGTGAAGTTTTTCCTACTGACGTCTCATAGCTTCTCCCCCATAAGTGTGGCGCGCTTCACACCCATAAAGAAGACTCTAATTGACGCGCCTTTCAGACACCCTAGAACACTTGAACCTGATGCTCTAATACAATTTGTAACAGCCCAGCCCTCTAGTGATATTCTCTGCTCTGGGCCTAGACCAGCACGTCTTTAAAATACGTCACTAGAGAGTAAGGCTTGCTTACTCATATACCCAGCATCTCTCTTTTGCTTTGCTGATGTGGGACTTCTAATCCTAACATGGGAAGTTACATACACCCCTTCTTATGGACTCAGCATCCTTGTTGAGGTTTTCCCTATCGAATGAGATTTGCCTAGACTCAAGACTGAGGTTTACCCCACCTTATCGGGATTTGCCTAAACTTAGTTTTAATTCTGGCCCACATCGACAAGGCTGACACATGAGTGGCTCTGATACCAAGTTTTTCAATCCCCGAGGCTACCCCTTGGATGTAACACGGTGCTTAGTGTCACAAGTGACCGTAAGTTAACCCATGGTTTGGTATATCTAGACAACTTCTGATAATACATAGTCTGAGCGGAAAACTGAACTAAAGTAAGTATATAAGTTGGAAAGTTATCCAAGCATAACTCAATATATAAAGTATATAAGAAGTCTGAAAGTAAAACTGATAACTCCAAAGCTGATTCTAGTTCTATGTCTGAAAGCCTCTAACTGAACTAAGTTGCTGGGACAAGCCCACAGCTAACTCTAAATGTCTGAAAACTAAAATGAAATACTGAAATGAATAGGCATAACTGTCATTCTCGGACTACGAGGACTCATCACTGAGCTACTGACTAAGGGCTGAAAATCACACTAAACGCGGTCTGGATGCTGAACGCCTAAACCTGTATCATGGTAACATATAGCACAAAAGTATGTGTCAGTACTTTTAATGTACTGAGCATGCGGGATATATGCAAAGTTGTAAATCATAAAGACTAAATATAGAAACATATGCTGAAACATGAACTGAGAGATAAGCTGAATACAATGACCAAGTAAATAACATGAATACTGTAAAATGCTGAACTGGGCTGAATAACTGAATACAAGGTCAATGAAATACTGAGTCTGACTATGGGAGCTACTATTAATCGACATGTAACCATGTGAGCTAAACATGGAGTTCGACGTATAATCCCCATCAAAAAGGGGCCCAATATACCTTGCCAGGGTATACAGGCTGAGACAAGTCTGACGTGGATCCACTAAACTGATGTCCACAAGGGACAAGGGTGACCAACCTAAATCTGACAGCTGACCCCTTCCATACCTACGGTGGCGCCGTAGTTCTGGGACTTAGGGACTGCTACTAAAGGTCTCAGCCTAATCTAACAGCAGAGCCTTCATCCCTTCGTTCGCTCGATACTAAGACTACTACCAACTGAATGTATAAGCAATGAATGCAACTTAATCATCTGAGAATGCAATATAATTATACTAAAGCTGATAGCATTCTAATTCTAAAGCATAACTGGATGAATCATCTGACTAGCAAGTATAAATTTTGAGTACTGAAATTAACATATGCTAAGGTGAATGAACTCTGTACCTATGACTATCCTATCCTAAGTCCCCAAGAAAATATGTAATAATTATCATACAAGCAGTAGAATTTGATTTTTAATGATTGCAAAGGTTTAGGAACCCTAGGTATGAAGAACTGATTGTTAACTGAAGAGCTGGACTGAATCTAGGGACTCAATGGGTGAAAGGAACCCACTGATGAAACCCACATACCTGTAAGAAGATTCTTTGGAGGAACCTTTGGATTTGGGGATGAACTTGAAGAAAACCCTCCTGCTTGTTCTTGAGAGGAAACACTCTTTTTTCTTTTAAAAATCTCTAAGTGTCAATTAGTTTAGGAGTAATAAGGGAAAAAGCGTAAAACCCCCCCTTTAATTATGCCAAAAATGACTTAGGGTCGGAGTTAAAAGGACTGGAAAAAGACCGGTATGCCCCCAACTTAAAAACAGAAATTGCGAAATTTCCTTCGCCGGATAGGCTACCTCACAGGCGTCAGACCTGCGATGGCCCATTGGCCTGGGCATCGGAAAGGACTAATTGGACCTGGTGCTTGGGCAGTCCCCAAGATGGGTTTCCACGGCTCGTTGCTTCCACAACGGCCTTGGTGATAGCCCGTCGGGACATAAGAGGCTGGGATCGGGCACTGCTGGTTTCCCACATGTTGTCCCACAGCCCATCGGACTTTTATGCATGTGGGGATTTTCGTCTGGCTGAGTCTACAGCGCAGAGCGACTGGGCCTTTCCCACGGAGACCCTGATGGGGCATCGCATCCACAACGCTCGTGGGTAAGCCAGTGGGGCTTGACTGGTAGATGAAATTTTGCTGAGTTTTTCTGAGTTTTGGGTTTTAAATGTTGGTCTAAATTCTGGAGTGTTACAAGAATCCCACTCACAATCATGCAATTCACAAAACAAAGGGATTATAAGAGAACCAAAAAGACTCTCACTATCTCAAGGAAGTTCAAGTGCACACATGTCGAATCGTAGGCTTTCCCTTCATGTAAATCGCCACTAATGTAGGGTGATCAAGCTTGAAATCACTAAGAACTTGCGGGTTACAATGTTGGCTAGGGCTAAGGTGAGGATTTCATTTGGCTTGAGTGACTACACCTCCCTAATGCTCTTTCTCATTACTTTGAACACCACTCACATTTTTGAATTTTTACTTCACCTTATTTCTCCCTCATACAACCCAAGCTTCTCCTTTTCAATCATGATCATTCAAGACTCCTTGTATCGCCTTCATTTGGTAGCACCCATTCTTTCTTTTCATTTTCTCATTGGATTGAACTTTTCTGAGCAATTTTCAATTCAAACTTAAGGTGCTACCTTGCACTTGGAGTGCATCCTTTTTCTTCTCCTCATTGATCGCATACACCCCAAAACTTAGGCATTTTCCTATGTAGTCTTTTCATTTCCCCCCTCCCCCAAACTTAGGCTTTTAGCTTACTTTTAATTTTCAAGCAATTAGAGAGGATGGGTGCCAAGATAGAGGTTCTAAAAAGGTCAAGGTGTTAAACAAGGTGCCAATAAACGGTCACAAGCTCAAAGGGGTTCACTAGGATTGATGTCTAGGGAAGTCATTTGGGTGAAGTGGCTATTAAAAAGGGCCTAAGATCATTTTTCAGCTCGGTCACGCATGCACAAGAATCAAGGTAAAGCCTCACCACACAAGGCATCATGCCACAAGACTTCTTTCATTAGTCTCAAGATCAATTGGGACAAATGACTTTTGACAAGCTATTCCGAGTTCATTACACACTCGTTTGTGATTCAATTAAGCCAAAACGAGAGGGTGCAAATCATGACAAGAGAATGCTTTCCTCAAAATTTTATTTCCCCTCTTTCCTTTCTTTTTCAATAACGTCTTGCGAAGAAATTTTTTCGGTGGGTCCATTTCAAGACAAGCACACTACAGACTCAAATTAAAACTAAAACTTGGTATTTTCCCTTAAGAAAGTCGCCTCTCAATCTGTCATTGGGAAACACCAACCCGGTTCGACACAAAAATAAAAGAAAAAGAAAAAAAAATTGCTCCTCGAGAAAGAATCGTGACATTAAGAAAACCCTCAAAGTTTATTGCTAAACTACTATTGACAAGGCGATTAACACACTTAAAGCACCACCAAACACATACGGAGCATTGTCCTCAATGACATTAGATATAGAAAAAGATAGTACTCCTTGGGGTCACTGTGCAAAATGCACTAAGGTGGGTGTGACCGCACATTAATCGCACAAACAAATAGAGTATTAGAACCAGGAGTCTGCTTGCTGTTTGTGCGAAAGACGTGTGATACGCACTTTGAAGGGTACGAATTGCATCATCGATTGCATGGTGGCTTGAAATTCTAGATGAAACTGTCAGTTTTCTGTTATGTAGTGCGACACAGGTGTGCGACCCACATAATCGATGAGGCGACCGCACACCAGTCGCATACTAAGGTGCCCAACTTCACAGTATTTTGTTTTGACCATGCGACAAGCTGTGCGATGTGCACTTTCTCACGTGCGATCGCATGGTGTGGTGCATATCTTGCTCGTAGCTCTAACATCCTTAGCTTGGTTCCTAACTATAAATCCAACAAAAACAACACATAAAAGAATACCAAAAAGCAAAAAAATACAGAAAGTAAAAATCAAAATGCTTGGGTTGCCTCCCATGAAGTGCTTGGTTTAACATCTCGGCTCGACGATAGTACCTCCCATTCAAGGCTCGTGATACGCCTAAATTACACCTCCAAAAAAAAGTATAAAGCGATCGATGTTCAAATATAGAACCTAACCAAGGTTAGGGTCGATCCCACAGGGAATATGGAAGGACTAGGGTCAATTATATTTACTCATGCTCTTAGCCATTTATTTCCCTACGAAGGGGTTTTTTTAAGTAACAACTAGTAATTGTAATTCAAATTCGAACAAGTGACAAGTAACAGTTTTAAGAGTTGTAATCAATGAGAGAAGTGACTAGGGTAGTGTTTCCCATAAGATCATAACTTAGTACGGCATTGTACTTAGTAAACTAGTTTGGTGCTTAGCATGCAAGATCGGTAAGTTAGATTCACCTAAATGGTTTGTCCCCTAGATAGATGAATTTCACCACACGCCTTGGTCCGGTCGTGGATGTATGCTTTACTAACCCTTACTCTTGATCCCAGATTAGCTATTCCCGAACACGGTCAAGCTATTAGATGAGGGTTGGTAGCCTCAAATCTCCGTTGTAAACAACTATTTTTCCATTCATTACCTCCTTGGTTCGGTAAGTAAGAATAAGACGAGTTCTAACATTTGCAACCGTTAAAAAGCAATCAAAGCAAAGGGAAGAACAATACATGCATAAACACCACCTTAGAATTACCAAGTACTTTGCCTACTTCGTGAATCCTTCATAGTTCCCACAACCCTAGTTGTGGATTTAGCTACTCATGTTCATAAGTAAACGATCAGAAGTTGTTGAGGCAGTCATGATCATATACTTACATTAAGAGGTAAAGAAATCCGAAAACTTGAATAGATGAAGATGAAATCAAGAATAAAGAACTATGAATGTGATTATCTCTCAAAACCAAGAACAAATCAAGATCACAAGTTTATGAATGTGTTTCCTAAAAAATATCGAGCATAAAACGTAAAAGAAAACATAGGAAAGGTATTTATAGACATTAGAAATTCTATCCTAATTAAACAAGGAAAACTGGAATCGGCAGCTTCTACGGACATAGTCTACGATCCGTGGAAGTTTCTACGGGTCGTCAACAGTCCTCGTGAAACTTAGAGATTTTGTCATGCTGTGGGTTCACTTCCATGAGTTCCCTCTATGGTTCGTGAACTGTTTTATGGCTCATGGATTTATCTCGTGGATCTCAGACTACTTGTCTTCCTACAACTTCTTATCTATGAGTGCCATCCATGACTCATAGACTGAATCACAACTCGTGGAATAGCCTCGTGAATCTCAGGGCTTTTTCTCCTTCTCTGATCAGGTTACTCAGACAGTGATTATGGCTCGTGAAAAGGTCCACGATTCGTGAAACCTTTCATGGAACTCAGGCTCCAGCACCATCTGCAGTACACTTTCCACGACTGACTTCCACGACTCGTGGAAGCATTCAAGTCTCGTGGAGTTGAGTCGTAGAAGTTTGTTTTAACCAAATTGTCAGTCTTTTTCTGCACTTAGTCTACGAACTATGTTTTCCTGCACAAGACTCAAAAACACATCAAATCTACTAAAAATCGCTAAAGAACATACTCCAATTCTAAGTTTTCAGCGTCGAAAGTTCCACAAAACCACGGCACATTAGATCATTGAGGTAAATGGCCTCTAGGCGTACAACTTCCTCCGGAATGCCCAAGTACTTCTTCATCGCTGCCCATTCACCTTGAAAGTTGAACGGCTCTCAGGTTTGAACTATATTGCACCATTTAGAAATACTTGACACACTTTGAAAGGGCCCGACCATTTAGACTTTAACTTCCTCGGAAAGAGTCAAAGTCTAGAGTTGAACAAAAGGACCCAATCTCCAGGGAAGAATTCTCGTTTGAGAATTTGCTGATCGTGATAATGCTTCATGCGCGCTTTATAAATTGATGCACTTTCATATGCCCTCTGTAATACCCCGAAAACTTATTCAGCCTTTAAACTCAGAATCTCAGTGAAATTTCATATTTCCAAGAATGACGGGTCCAAACCATGGATCGTGATCTGAACCACGGGCCGTGGAATGGAGCCGTAGGTTGAGCTCGCCAAGTTCAGACTCTGGACTGAGAACCACGAGTTAGTTCTATGGACCATAGTTCAATCTATGGCTCGTCTTATTAACTCATGGTACCAAACCTGAGGGCTGACTTATTCCCCAGGAACCACGAGTCAAGTCTACGGTCTGTAGTTCAAACCACGGACCGTCCTGTAACTCGTAGAACTTGATTAAGAGGTTTGCATGTTCCCCAGGAACTACGACTTGGGTCTATGACCCATGATTCTTTCTACGGGTCCGTCCTGTTGACCCGTAGACTGCCTTCTGCAGCTTGTTCTTTTGGCCAGAAATGACAGATGGAAACCACGAGCCGTGGTTTGGTCTTCGACTCGTGGAACCCATCCTGGTCCCTGAAAGTCAATCTTTTTCCAGCTTTTTCCTAATTATGTTCCAGGGGTATTTTAGTCATTACCCATCCTTTTAACTCCTAAATGGAGTCATTTTGACTATTTCTAGAAGGGTTTTCACCCTCATTATACTAAGTCCCTTCTCAAATCTTCATTCATCTCCCAAAAAGGAAAAGAACTCTCTCAAGCTCCAAGTTCAAGTCTCCTAGTTTTTTCAATTCCAAGTGGGTTAGCTTCAATCAAGGTATGTGGGTATTCAACAATGGGTTCCTTTCACCCTTGTGCCTAAAACCCCCAATTCTTATTTTGAATTATGAACTTGTGAAACTAGGGTTTTGATCTAAATTGCGGAAAGTTTATGAAATCAGTTTCTATGCATCACTTCATGGTTACTCATGGTTAATTTATGATTTGAATAAGATTCCTTAATTGGTTTCAAAAGCCCATGCATAAAGTTGATTTCTAGCATGATTCCATTGAATTGGATGTTTTCAAGGGAAAGTTCACATGTTTAGATAAGATGTCTTTATGTATTTATGAAATTGCATGCCTAATTCTGTAAGTATGAATTTAAGAAGGAAAAGTATGTTTTGAATTATGGCTATGCTAAGCTTCAAGAACTTATGATATGAGAATTGCATGATACCCCAATGTGTTTTCATGCTTTTCAACAAGATTTGGCATGAGATTTTTCCACTATGAATTATGAGCTATATGTACATGTTTTAAAGGGGAGCCTTGGAGTAACTGGTAAAGTTGATGCCATGTGACCAGGAGGTCATGGGTTCAAGCCGTGGAAACAGCCCTTTGCAGAAATGTAAGGTGAGGCTGCGTACAATAGACCCTTGTGGTCCGGCCCTTCCCCGGACCCCGTGCATAGCGGGAGCTTTAGTGCACCGGGCTGCCCTTTTTATGTACATGTTTTGGGAGTAGTATTTAGCACCGAGCGATGAGGGTTTGATTACCCAAATTTAAAACTACGTTGCCAGCGTAGGTTATGAAATGAAGTGCCCTATGGGCTTATGAGAGTGGTACCACATATTAATCATGGTGTCCTGTGCTTGGCCGGCATTAGGACAACTTTGCCAACTAAGGTTATATAGTTAGGTATGGTGACTCATTCCTTGGCACAATTCAAGTCAGCTTTACTAACTAGAGTTATATAGTTAGATTCCATGTAGCTCGCATGGTCTATTGTCGGTTATAAGAAACTCCCTTAAGAATGTTTTGACTTGTTTAAGCTTATGAAATCTATTTCGAAGTTTGATTCTTATCTCATGTTTACTATTCAATTTATGATATTTACTTATGATATCCCTTTTATGCATGAACTCAGTTTTAAGCACGTTTAAGCATGTTTTCCACATGATTATGCATATCTCACATACTCGGTACATCCTATAGTACTGACGCATATTTTGTGTTGCATCCTCTTGATATATGCAGATTCAAGCTCCTTCCCTCAGATACGTGGCTAGAGATTTCAGGGCAATCCCAGTCCGCTGTTGGTGAGTCCTCATAGTTTGAGGGCTAGTTATGATCTTAGTTAGTTTATGGTTATTTACTTCCGTATGTTGAGCTAGCTAGGGTCTTGTCCTAGTAACTCCTTATGTTATGTGTAGAGGCTTTTCAGACATGGATAGTATTAGAGTCTCTTCCTTGGAGTTGTATGTCTTTTGATTCTGTTATCTATATGTTGATTTCGAATCTCCTTATTATACTTCCACTTACAATATGTTTTGCTTGAGTATGCTATGACCAAGGTTTAATATAGGGCACTTATGCTCCGGATCCCGTGTTACATCTAGGGAGTAGTCTCGGGGCGTGACACCCTCATTCGAAACTCATCTATCTCGTTGAGGCCCTCAAATCTAGCATGGGCGGCTTTTTCCCAATCTAAATTCAGCCTCTTCAAAACCCATTTAGCTTTATGCTCAAGTTCTAATGGGTGATGTCAAGCCTTCCCAAAGACCATTTGATAGGGAGACATACCTATCGGGGTCTTGTACACCGTTTGATAAGCCCATAGAGCATCGTCCAACTTCGGGGACCAATCCGTTCGATGGACGTTTACTGACTTGGTAAGAATAGATTTTATCTCCCTATTAGATACCTCAACTTGTCTGCTCATTTGTAGGTGGTAGGGGATCGCGACTTTATATTTGACTCCATACTTTTCAAGGAGAGCGCTGAACAACTTATTGCAGAAGTGTTTACCCCCATCACTAATGATGGCTCGGGGGGTGCCAAACTGTGCGAATATATGCTTCTTTAGGAAAGCAGTGACACTTTTGCCTTCATTTTTGGGAAATTCCACAGCTTCAACCCACTTTGAGAAATAGTCCACAGCCACAAGGATAAAGTTTTTCCATACGAACTTACAAATGGGCCCATAAAATCAATCCCCCACATATCAAATAATTCTACTTCAAGGATTGGTGTCAATGGAAGCTTATGGCGCCAAGACACATCTCCCTCGCGTTGAAATTTGTCACATGCCTTCACCATATCATCGGCGTCATCGAAAGAGAGTTGGACAATAAAATCCACATTGTAACACTTTCGAAGCTGTACACATACACCCATGGTGACCACCAACGGGTGAGGAGTTGCATGTCTCAAGAATAGGCATCATTTAAATTTCAAGGATGCACCTCTGAATCATTCCGTTAGCATAAATCTTGAATAGGTAAGGCTCATCCCAATAATATTTTCGGAACTCATGCATGAACTTCTTTTTCTGATGTGAGTTCAACCCATCCGGAAGTAAATCGCTCGCTAAAAAGTTAGCGAAATCAGCGAACCACTGAGTAAGATCATGCGAAGCAGCCAAAATGCGCTCGTCGAGGAATGAGTCATTTATCTCAAGTTCCCCTACGGGTCTCCCTTCTTCTTATAGTCTTGATAAGTGGTCAGCCACTTGATTCTCACAACCCCTCTGATCTTTTACTTCAAAATCAAATTCTTAGAGAAGTAATACCCATCAAATTAGCCGCGGCTTGGCATCCTTCTTAGTCATCAAGTACCTTAGTGCTGCATGATCAGTGTGCACCACAACTTTGGTTCCCAAAAGATATGCCCAAAATTTTTAAAAAGCAAAGACCACGGCCAACAACTCTTGTTCTGTCATAGTGTAATTTGTTTGAGCGGTATTCAAAGTTTTTATCGCATAGTAGATTGGTGGAAGAGTTTCTCTCTTTTTTGACCAAGTACAACCCCTAACGCTATACCACTAGCGTCACACATAAGTTCGAATGGTTTTGACCAATCCGGTGCAATGATGATAGGAGTTGAAGTTAGCTTTTCTTTCAGAGTGAAAAAGGCCTTCATGCAACTACTATTAAAGATGCATTTGGCATCTTTCAAGCAACTTACACAAAGGGTAAGCTACCTTTGAGAAGTCTTTGATGAACCGTCTATAGAATTCGGCATGACCAAGAAAACTCCTTATCCCTTTTACAGTTTTCAGAGGGGGTAGCTTGGATATAACTTCAATTTTAGCTTGGTTAACTTCAAGCCCTTTTTTGTATATTTTGTGTCTCAATACTATCCCCTCATTCACCATAAAATAGCATTTTTTCCAATTTAACACCAGGTTTTTTTTCTCACATCGTTTAAGCACTTCCTCTAAGTGTTCTAAATAATCATCAAATGCATCCCTAACTATCGAAAAGTCATCCATGAAGATCTCCATCATATATTCGACCATATCTGAGAATATAGACATTATGCACCATTGGAAAGTGGTCGGGGAGTTGCAAAGTCCAAAGGGCATTCTTTTGAATGCAAAAGTTCCATAAGGGCATGTAAAGGTTGTCTTCTCTTGATCCTCTTGGGTGATTGAGATCTGGTTGTAGTCAGAATAACCATCAAGAAAGCAATAAAAACCACGGCCAGCCAACCTATCAAGCATTTGATCCATGAATGGTAGATGTAAGTTATCCTTCTCCGTCCATGAGTTCAATTTTTGGTAATCCATGCATACCATCCATCCAGTCATAGATCTGAGGGCTATCATCTCATTTTTTTTCATTCGGCACCACAGCGATTCCGCCTTTCTTTAGCACACATTGCACTGGGCTAACCCAAGTACTATCAGAGATGGGGAAGATCACTCCAACATCTAACCACTTGATAATTTCTTTCTTCACCACCTTTTGCATAGGTGGGTTTAGCCTTCGTTGGTGCTCAATCAATAGGGTGCTCTCCTCTTGGAGATTTATCTTGTGCATGCATATCCCCAGGGTTATGCCAATTATGTCAGCAATAGTCCACCTGATGGCACAAATGTGCTTCTTCAATACCCCTAGCAATGCTTCCACTTGTTTGGCACTCAATTTGTTGGAGATGAGGACCAGCAAGGTTCATTAGCACCCAAGTAAGCATACATCAAGTGAGATGGTAACTGTTTGAGGTCTAATGTAGGTGGTTCAATAATTGAAGGTTTGTACGGAGGTATTTACGTATTTTTCAAATCAAGATCAAGCTTCATTGGGTTGTAGGAGTAAGAGCCCATTCCCACCAATGCACAACAAATCTCATCATATTCTATCATCCCCTCACGATCATAATTTAATAACACCGCTTCTAAAGCTTCATCTATGAACCACTCTTTCATGTGTAGATCAACGCTTTCCTCAATCTTTTCGATTGCACAAGCCATTCGAAGGTCATTTGGTTGTCTTATGGACCTACACAGGTCAAACATTATTTCTTCCTTGTTCAAGGAGAATTTAAATTCTCTTGAATCTATTTCATTTAAAATGCGCCCTATTTTTAGACTTGGTTGCCCCAAGATAATTGGAATCTCGAAACCCCCATTGCAATCCAGCACAACCAAATCCATAAGGTACAAAAACTGACCCACATTCACCAAGATATCGTAGCCAACCCCCATGGAGTGCTTTACCAATCGATCAGCCATGAAAAGCCTCATACCTGTGACGGTGGGTTGTTCAAGTTGCAATTTCCAAAAGGTGGTCATTGACATCAGATTTACCTTTGCACTTTCGTCGCACTCTAGGCTTGTGGATTTGAGCATTCCCATCGTATTACAAATAGTGCAAACACCCTTTGTCACCCCATCATTGGCCAAACTACCCGATATTATTGCACTACTTTGAGGGGGTATGTGAATCATTCCACCATCTTCGAGATTATCTATCGTGCACATTTCGTTTACAAACTTGGCATTATAACACCCAGAACTTCCAATCCTAGACCCAACTCAGAAAAACCAGGAAAAAAAATAATTTCAGGTCCCAGCCGAAACCACGGATGGTTTCCATGGGCCGTGGAATAGTCCACGAGCTATGGAATACCTCCGTGGAACTCAGACAGAGACCAGCCAAATTGGTCTCAATACCATGAGTCAAAACCATGGACCATGGAATGATCCATGAGTCGTGGATCCCACTCATGAAACTCAGACCTGAGACCCAATTGTCCCCATGAAACCACGACCTATTTCCACAAACCGTGGAATGATCCACGAGTCATGAAATGGTCTCGTGGGACTCAGACCTGAGGGTCATCAATCCCTTAGGAACCATGATAGGGTTCCACGATCCGTGGATGGTTCCATGGGTCATGAACCCAAGTCATGGAACTCAGAACCACAGCAAGACAAAAAGGCCCGGGAACCACGACAGGGTTCCACGAACCATGGATGTTTCCAGAGTCGTGAAACCCATCTGTGGAACATGAGTCGTAAATTTTAGTAGTTTTCTTTTAAAATTTCCCAAGGGTATTCCAAACCTTTCCTACCTCTTTTAAGGCCTAAGCTACGTTGTTTTGATTTGTCTAAGCCTATTTAATCAGTCAAAAACTACCTAAATCGCGTATTCTCCTAAAATCATCAGACACTTAGAAAGAAAAAAAGAAAAAGAGGTGACAGTTTTCTCTTAAGAACAAGCAGGAGGTCTTCTTCAAGATCAACCTTAAACTCAAGGATTTCCTCCATTGTTTCTTATCCAGGTATGTGGAATTTCACTAGTGGGTTCCTTTCACCCATTAGGTCCCTAGAATTTAGTCAGTTCTTTAGCTTTTCCATGAATTATTCATACCTAGGGTTCCTAAATCTTAGGGATTCATTGTAACTAAACTGCTATAGTTTATGAGAGATTAAGTACATGTTTCCTAGAGAATTAGCATTGTCCCATGTATAGAACTCAATAACCCTAGCCTGTCTTAAATTCAGTATTCATAACTTATACTTCCCAGACAGATAAATTAGAAAATTATGCTTTAGAATTAGAATGCCATCAGTTTCAGTATATGTATGCTGCATTTCCAGATGATTATCAATATTTGAGCTATCCAACATTTCAGTTGCATCTTATTGCTTTACATTCAGTTTGGAGTAGGCTTAGCACTGAGGGGATGAAGGAATGAAGGCTCACCCATCAGTCTAGGCTGAGACCTTTAGTAGCAGACCCTGAGTCCCAAAACTACGGCGCCATCGTAGGTTCTAAAGGGGTCACCCATCAGACTAGGCTTGACACCATTATCTCTTTTGGACATCAGTTTAGTGGATTCACGTCAGTTTTGTTCGTACCCTTGGCACGGTATGAACACCCTTCCATCCAAGGTTACAGGTTGGCCCTATAGTTAGCTCAGCTTGGGGTATGTCAGTTAATAGTATCTCCCACAATCAGACTCATATTGCATTAACCATGTACTCATTAACCATGTACTCAGTATCTATTTCAGTTATTCAGCTCAACATATTATATGTTCATGTTAGTATTTGGTCACTGCATCCAACTTATCATTCTCTTTTGCTTCAGTATGTATTTCCATGTTCAGTTTTTATGTTGTTCAGCTAGGCACAAATCTCGCATGCTCAGTACATTCAAAGTACTGATGCATACTTTTATGCTGCATCATTGTATGATGTAGGTTCAGGTGCCCAGCATCCAGACCACGCTTAGCTCGATTCCAATCCTTACTCAGCAGCTTCAGGAGTGAGTCCTCATGGTTTGATGATGCAAGATATGCTTTCATCTTTCAGTATTTACATTTCAGTTTTAGATTATTAGATTTAGCTTGGGCATGTCCCAGCAACTCATGTCAGTTAGAGGATTTCAGACATAGATTAGATTTAGCTATTGAGATGTTGGTGTTGTTTTTAGTCATTACTATACTTTTTATATATGATTTATATTCAGACTTGTTTGGGATCTTTCCCACTTCAGATGCTAAATTGTCTTCAACTTCCGCACAATATATGTTTTAAATTGAAATTATCTAGATATGCCAGACCATGGGTTAGCTTGGGGTCACTTGTGATGTTAAGCACCATGTTACGTCTACGGGGTAGCCTCGGGGCGTGAAAAACTTGGTATCAAAGCATAAGGTTCAAGTGTCCTAGGGTGTCTGAAAGCTGCATCAACTAGAGTCTTCTTCATGGGTGTGAAACGCGTCACACTTATGGGGGAGAAGATATGAGATGTCATTAGGAATAACTTCCCTTCTTTCTTTTCCAGCTCGTGATATAGAGTATGAACTCTATTTAATCTCGTTCTAACTCATGCTCTTCACATTACAGAAAATTCCTCCCAGAAGAGCCAACGCCAGGAATCAGCCAGCACCAGAAGCTCCAGCAGACCCTCTGAATGAGAAAGTCACTCATGCCGAGTTCAGGGATTCTTTTTAGGTGCTTGCTCAGGCCATGACTGCTCATGTCAATCAACAGGCTGTGGCACCAGCTCTACCTCAGACTAACTCTGCTGCAGCTAGGATCCGAGACTTCACTCGGATGAACTCTCCAGAATTTCATGGGTCCAAGTCCAAAGAGGATCCACAGGAGTTTCTTGACGACATTCAGAAAGTGACAGATATTATGGGTGTCACTCCGGTCGAGAGTGCAGATTTAGCCGCCTATCAGTTGAAGGGAGTGGCTTATACTTGGTATCAGCAGTAGAAGGAGTCCTGTTGTGCTAATGCAGGTCCAGTGAATTGGAACCACTTCAAGACTGTGTTTCTAGATAGGTTCTTCCCACTTGAGCTCAGGGAAGCCAAGGTCTAAGAGTTCATCAACTTAAAGCAAAACGACATGAGTGTGAAGGAGTATGCACTCAAGTTTACTCAGCTATCTAAGTATGCTCCGGCAATAGTAGTTGACTCTAAGTCTCCTATAAGTAAGTTCATATCTAGTGTGTCCAATGATGTGGTAAAGGAGTGCAAGACTCCTCTGCTGGTTAAAGAGATGGATTTTTCCAGGTTGGTTACTTATGCTCAGCAGATCGATGAGGAGAAAGTCAAAGAGGGGGTAATCATTCTCAGTTCCATCAGAAATCTTCAGCTCCAGCTCCATATTCTGCTAGTGCCTAAGTTCAGACAGGATCGATGGGATAGAGCACCAGGCTCTAAGTCCCAAGGTACAGTTACTAGTGGGCGCACTCATCCAGTTTGCAAGAAGTGCGGTAGAAACCACTAGTGTGAGTGTATGGCAGGTAGTAGAAATTGCTTTGGATGAGGCAATCCAGGCCACAGAATGAAAGAGTGCCCAGTAAATTCTCAGAAGGGCAGGTATACTCGTGCATAGAATCAAGCCAGTTCTATAGCAGCTCCAGCAGGCCGCCTCACTCAGCAGGGTGCCTCATCTAGTACAGGTGGTGGTCAGCGCCAAAACAGGTTGTATGCCCTTCAGACTCGACGAAACTAGGAGGATTCTCCCAAATATGGTCACAGGTATGTTACAAGTCTTCCATTTAGATGTGTATGCATTTTTAGACCCAGGGGTTACATTTCTTTTGTAACTCCTTATATAGCAGTAAATTTCAGTATCGGTCCATAAATCCTCCCAGAACCCTTCTCAATCTCTACTCTAGTTGGCGACCCAGTTATAGCTAGACGGGTATACATAAATTGCCCTATCACAGTTTCCCAGAAAGTCACCTTAGCCGATCTCGTAGAGTTAGAAATGACTGACTTCGATATTATTCTAGGCATGGATCAGTTACATTCCTGTTACGCCTCAGTCGATTACAGAACTAGGGTCGTTTAGTTCCAGTTTCCAAATGAGCAAGTCTTAGAATGGAAGGGTAGTACCTTAGTGCCTGTAGGTCAATTCATCTCTTACCTTAAGGCCAGAAATGATTTCCAAATGGTATATCTATCATCTTATTTGGGTTAGGATTCCAACTCCGAAACCCTAACTCTTGAGTCAGTACCAATGGTGAATGAATTCCCAGGAGTGTTTCCAGAAGATCTTCCTGGAGTTCCTCCGAAAAGGGAAATCGACTTCAGAATAGATCTCCTTCCAAATACCCAGCTTATTTCATTCCTCCTTAAAGAATGGCTCCAGCTGAGCTTAACAAATTGAAAGAACAGTTGAAAGACCTTCTAGATAAGGGTTTCATCAGACCCAGCATCTCTCCATGGAGTGCTCCAGTATCTTCATCCGTACGAAATATGGTTCTCTCAAGATGTGCATCGACTACTGTCAGTTGAACAAAGTCACAATCAAGAATAAATATTTGATCCCCATGATTGATGACTTGTTCGACCAGCTTCAGGGTGCTATTTGGTTCTCTAAGATAGACCTCAGGTCCAGCTATTATCAGCTCAGAGTCAGAGATAGTGACATTTTGAAGATAACCTTCAGAACTCGGTATGGTCACTATGAAATTATAGGTATGTCTTTTTGACTAACAAATGCTCCTGCAGCTTTTATGGATCTTATGAACAGAGTGTTCAAGTAGTATATAGACTTGTTCATCATTGTCTTCATTGATGATATACTCATATATTCTCAGAGCGAGGAAGAGCATGCAGACCATTTGAGAGTGGTGTTGCAAACTCTCAAGGATTTCCAGTTGTTCTCCAAGTTTAGTAAGTGTGAATTTTGGTTGAAATCAGTTGCTTTTCTTGGTCATGTGGTGTCTAGTGAGGGAATATGAGTTGATTCTCAGAAGATTGAGGCAGTAAAGAACTGGCCCAAACCCACCTTTCCGACAGACATCAAAAGTTTCTTGGGTTTGCCCAGTTACTGCAGGAGATTTGTGGATGGATTTTCATCCATAACTGCCCCATTGACCAAGTTAACTCAGAACAAGGTCAAGTTTCAGTGGTCAGATGAGTGTGAGAAAAGCTTCCTAGAATTGAAGACCAGGTTGACTACAACTCCCATTTTGACTCTACCAGAGGGTTCGGATGGCTTCGTGGTTTATTGCGATGCATCTAGGGTTGACCTGGGTTGTTTTTTGATGCAGCAGGGTAAGGTCATAGCCTATGCCTCCAGATAGCTTAAAGTTCATGAGAAAAACTACCCGACTCATGACCTTGAGCTTGCAGTTGTTGTGTTCGCCCTAAAGATTTGGAGACACTATTGTATGGTGTCCATGTAGATGTGTTCACAGATCATAAGAGCCTTCAGTATGTGTTCACCCAGAAGGAGTTAAATCTTCGTCAGAGAAGATGGCTTGAGTTCCTCAAAGACTATGATATAAATGTGCTCTACCATCCGAGTAAGGCCAATGTAGTGGTTGATGCCCTCAGTAGACTGTCCATGGGTAGTGTGTCACATGTTGAGGAAGAGAATAAGGAACTAGCCAGAGATGTTCACAGGCTCGCTCATTTAAGAATACGACAGAAGGTGGTTTTATAGTCCAGAATGGGTCAGAATCTTCATTGGTAGTGGAGGTTAAAGAGAAACAGGACAGTGATCCTATATTGCTTTAGTTGAAAGGTGTAGTTCATCAACAGAGAGTAAAGGTTTTCTCCCAATGGGGAGATGTTGTGCTTCGCTACCAGGGTCGGTTATGTGTACCTAATATGGGTGAGTTGAGGCAGCAGATCCTTACAGAAGCCTATAATTCAAGATATTCTATTCATCTCGGTGCCACTAAGATGTACCGTGATCTAGGAAAAGTCTACTGGTGGAACGGAATAAAGAGGGACATTGTAGATTTTGTAGATAAGTGTACAAACTATCAGTAAATGAAAGTAGAACATCAGAAACTAGGAGGTGGATATTAGCATTCCTACTTGGAAGTGGGAGGTGATCAATATAGATTTCACTAGGGGTTTACCTCGTACTCGCTAACAGCACGACTCCATTTGGGTAATAGTGGATAGAGTTACTAAGTCAGCTCACTTCTTGGATGTCAAGACTACAGATTCCGTGGAGGATTATGCCAGACTCTACATCAACGAGATAGTTAGATTGCATGGGGTGCCTTTGTCTATCATCTCAGATAGGGGTCCTCAGTTCACATCTCATTTCTGGAGATCATTTCAGAAAGGTCTTGTTACTCAGGTGAATCTCAGTATGGCATTTCATCCGCAGATGGATAGTCAGACAGAGTGTACCATTCAGACCTTAGAGGACATATTGAGAGCTTACGTGATTGATTTCAAGGGTGGTTGGGATGATTACCTACCTCTTTTTGAGTTCACCTACAATAACAGTTTCTATTCCAGTATTCAGATGGCCCCATATGAAGCACTTTATGGGTGTAGATGCAGGTCACCGGTCGGTTGGTTCAAAGTAGGTAAAGCATCCTTGGTTGGGCCAGATTCGGCTCATGAGGCGATGGAGAAAGTTCAGCTCATTAGGGATAGACTAAAGATAGAACATAGTCATCAGAAGTCCTATACAGATGTGAGAAGAAGGGACTTAGAGTTTGAATGGATGATTGGGTTTTCCTGAAAGTGTCACCCATGAAGGGTGTGATGAGAGTTGGCAAGAAAGGTAAGCTTAGTCCCAGATATGTAGGTCCTTATAGAATCTTGAAAAGGATTAGTAATATGGCGTATGAGTTAGAGTTTCCAGCAGAGCTAGCAGCGGTTCATCCAGTCTTTCACAGGGCATCGATTGTGCCTTTAGAGAGTATGGCTATGAAGGATAGCCTCACCTATGAGGAGGTTCCAGTTGAGATTCTTGACCGTCAGGTTCGTAGGTTGAGAAATAAGGAAATCGCTTCGGTGAAGGTTTTTTGGAGCTGCTTGGGCAGCAGAAGCAACCATGTTGACCAAGTATCCACCACCTCTTCCTTTCCGATTCAATTTCAGCTTGAGGTAATATTTCCTCTCCAGTTTCTCAGTTTACTCTTGTGAAATTCAGTCTCAAAATCATGTTCCCTCAGTTATCCTTGCATTCCAGCATGTTTGGATATCCATGGAATTAAGTTTAGTTAGATATCAGTTTCTAGTTCTCAGTTGGTAGGGATTGCAGCTCTTTCCCTCCAAATTTAGCTAGTTTAGTCTTCATTCAAAGACGAATGATCCCAAGGGGGGGATATTGTAACACCCCAGAACTTCCAATCCTAGACCCAGCTCAAAAAAACCAAAAAAAAAAATTCCAAGTCCCAGCCAGAACTACGGATGGTTTCCACGGACCGTGGAATAGTCCACACCATGGAATGCCTCCTTGGAACTCAGACAGAGACCAGCCAAGTTGGGCTCAAGACCATGAGTCAAAATCACGGACCATGGAATGATCCACGAGTCATGGATCCCACTCGTGGAACTCAGACTTGAGACCCAACTGTCCCCATGAAACCATGACCTATTTCCATGAACTATGGAATGATCCAAGAGTCGTGGAATGGTCTCGTGGGACTCTGACATGAGGGTCATCAATCCCTCAAGAACCATGATAGGGTTCCATGAGCCATGGATGCTTCCATGGGTCATGAACCCAAGTCATGGAACTCAGACCCACAGCTTGACAAAAAGGCCCAGGAACCACGACAGGGTTCCACAAGCCATGGAAGATTCTAGGAGTCGTGAAACCCACCCATGGAACCTGATTCGTGAATTTCAGCAGTTTTCTTTCAAAATTTCCTAGGCATATTCCAAACCTTTCCTGTAACACCTCAAAACTTCCAAGCCCAGACTTAGCTCAGAAAAACCAGAAGAAAATAAAATTTCAAAAAAAATCTAAGTTTCCAGGAACCACGGTTAAGATCATGGACCGTAGTTTGGAACCACAGTCCGTCATCTCAATCATAATTCACATTTCTAGTAGACCTCCAATTCATGCTCCAGGAACCACGAGCCAAATCACGGGATGTAGTCCAGGACCACGGACTGTTGTTTGATTCGTGGATCCAGAGATCAGAGAAGTACCAATTCCCTTACTCAGAACCACGGACGGTATCACAGACCATAGTTTAGAACCATGGTCCTTCCTGTCACTCGTCATTTCCCTTAATCAGAGAACCATCAGTCCAGGGCTCAGTAACCACGAGTCACACGATGAATCATCGTTCAGGACCATGGTCCATCCTGTGAACCCATGGAACCAGAACCTCAGAGACCCTTAGCCCTTGTCCCAGAAACCACGAGTCAGGTTACGAACCGTACTTCAGAATCACGGTCTGTCCTTTGACTCATGAAAACCTCAGACCAGACAAAAGTCCTAGGAACCACGAGCCACATGACGAACCATCCTTCAGGAGTACGGTCCATCCTGTGGAGTCATGGTTCCCTCAGATAAGAGAACCCCCAAGACCCCTAGCCAGGACCATGACTCAGTTGATGGCCCATCATCCAGGACTATGGTCTGTCAACCAAGTCGTGATCCCTGAGTCACAATTTTCAGCAGAGTTCTTTTAAATTTCCCAGGGGTATTTTGGACTTTTCCTACCTCTTTTAAAGCCTACGATACGATATTTTGAATACTATAAGCCTAATTAATTAGTCAAAAACTACCTAAAACCTCTACTCTCCTAAAATCATCAGACTTAGAAAGCAAAGAGGAGAAAGAGGCGACACTTTTCTCTCAAGAACAAGCAGAGGTCTTATTCAAGTTCAGCCCCAAATTCCAAAGGATTTCCCCGTAGTTTCTTCTCCAAGTATGTGGGATTTCACCAATAGGTTCCTTTCACCCATTAGGTCCCTAAAATTCAGCTAGTTCTTCAGTTCTCCATGAATTTGTTCAGACTTATGGTTCCTAAATCTTAGGTATTCATTGTAATTCAAATTCTACTGCTTATATTGATATCTATTTCATGTTTCTTGGAGAATTAGCATAGTTATGTATAGAACTCAAAAACCCTAGCTTGTGTAAATTTTAGTATGTCATAGATTATGCTTTCTAGGAAGATTTCTCAGAAGATCATACTTCAGGAATTCGAATGCCATATCTTTTAGTATTTGTATGTTGCATTCTCAAATTATATCAGTGTATTGAGCTATCTAGTACTATAGTTGCATTTTAACTTTACATTCAGTTGGGAGTAAACTTAGCACCGAGCGGATAAAGGGATAAAGGCTCACCCGCCAGTTTAGGCTGAGACCTTTAGTAGCAATTCCTGAGTCCCAGAACTACGGCACCACCGTAGGTTCTAAAGGGGTCACCCATAAGATTAGTCTTGACACCCTTGTCCATAGTTAGCTCATCTTGGGGTATGTCAGTTAATAGTGTCTCCCATAGTCAGACTCATGTTGCATTGACCTTATATTCAGTTATTCAGTTCAGCATGTGATATACTCATGATATTTATTTGGTCATTGCATCTCAGCTTGCTTCTTGGTTTATGCTTCAGTATATATGTTCCTATGGTTAGTTATTATGTTGTTCAGCTTAGTCCATATCCCGCATGCTCAGTACATTTGAAGTACTGATGCATACTTTTGTGCTATATCATTTTATGATGTACGTCCAGGCACTCAGTATCCAGACCACACTTTGTCGACTTCCAGTTTGTACTCAGCAGCTTCATTGTTGAGTCCTCACAATTCGAGGATGATAGACATGCTTTACTTTTTAGTCTGCTTATTTCCATTTTCAGATTGTTAGAGTTAGCTGAGGGCATGTCCCAGTAACTCATATTAGTTAGAGGCTTTTCAATATAAACTAGATTCAGCTTGAGTTGTTAGTGTTGTTTTCAGTCATCACTATACTCTTCATATATTTATTATATATATTCAGACATTTTGGGCTTCTCCCCACTACAGATATTAAACTATTTTTAGCTTCGGCACAGTGCTTGTTATAATTGAACGTGTATAGATATGCCATACCATGGGTTAGCTTGGGGTCACTTGTGACACCGAGCACCATGTTGTATCTAGGGGGTAGCCTCGGGGTATGACAAACTTGGTATCAGAGCATCAGGTTCAAGTGTCCTAGGGTGTCTGAAAGACATATCAAGTAGAGCCTTCTTCATGGGTGTGAAGCGCACCACACTTATGGGAGAGAAGCTATGAGATGTCATTAGGAACAACTTCCCTTCTTTTTTTTCCATCTCGTGCTATAGAGTATAAAATCTATTTAATCTCTTTCTATTCTAACTCATGCTCTTTGTATTTCAGAAAAAATGCCTCTGAGAAGAGTTAACTCTAGGAATCAGCCAGCGCTAGCAGCTCCAGCAGACCAATTGAATAGCAAGTCATGCATGCCAAATTCAGGGCTGCTTTTCAAGTGCTTGCTCAGGCCATGACCGCCCAGGTCAACCAGCAGGCCGTGGCACTAGCTCCGCCTTAGACTAACACTGATGCTGCTAGAATCTGGGACTTCACTCAGATGAACCCTCCGGAATTTCATGGGTCCAAGTCATAAGAGGATTCGCAAGAGTTTCTTGATGATATCCAGAAGGTTACTCACATTATGGGTGTCACTCTAGTTGAGAGTGCAGACGTAGGCGCCTATCAGTTGAAGGGAGTGGCTTACACTTGGTACCAACAGTGGAAGGAGTCTCGTTGTGCAAATGCAGGACCAGTGGATTGGAACCAGTTCAAGGCTGCCTTTCTGGACCGGTTCTTCCTACTTGAGCTCAGGAAAGCCAAGGTCCAGGAATTTATCAACTTGAAGCAGAATGATATGAGCATGAAGTAGTATGCACTCAAGTTCACACAGTTGTCTAAGTATGCCCCAGCGATAGTAGCTAACTCTAGAGCTCGTATGATCAAGTTTGTGTCTGGTGTGTCCGATGATGTGGTTAAAGAGTGCAGGATGGCCATTCTTATTAAGGAAATGGACATCTCCAGGTTGGTTACTTATGCTCAATAGATTGAAGAGGATAAAATCAAGAAAAGGGAGGAGATAGTAAGAGGGCTAGAATAGGTGACTTTGGCTACTCTCAGTAGAGGTTAGAAGGTGGCAACCACTCTCAGTTCCGTCAGAAGACTTCAGCTCCAGCTCCATCTTCTGCTAGTGCACCCGTGCCTAAATTCAGATAGGCTCGATGGGATAGAGTGCCACTCTCTAAGTCCCAAGGTACAGTTACTAGTGGACGCACTCATCCAGTGTGTAAAAAGTACGGTTAGAACCATCAGGGTGAGTGCATGGAAGGTAGTGGAAATTTCTTTAGGTGTGGTAAGCCAGGCCACAAGATGAAAGAGTGCCCTGAAAATTCTCAGAAGGGCAGGGATACTCGTTCGCAAAATCAGGCCAGCTCTGCAGCAGCTCCAGCAAGTTGCCCTACCCAGTAGGGTGCCTCTTTTAGTACGGGTGGTAGTCAGCGCCATAATAGGTTATACGCGTTTAATACTCGACAGGACCAGGAGGATTCATCCGATGTGGTCACGGGTATATTACAAGTCTTCCATTTAGATGTTTATGCATTATTAGACCCAGGGGATACACTTTCCTTTATAACTCCATATATAGCAGTAAACTTTAGTGTCAGTCTAGAAATCCTCCTGGAACCTTTCTTAGTCTCTACTCCAGTTGGTGACCCAGTTATAGCTAGACGGGTATACAGAAATTGCCCTATCATAGTTTCCCAAAAAGTCACCTCAGCCAATCTTGTAGATTTAGAAATGACTGACTTCTATATCATCCTAGGTATGGATTGGTTACATTTTGGTTATGCCTCAGTCGATTGCAGAACTAGGATCGTTTGGTTTTAGTTTCCAAATGAGCCAGTCTTAGAATGGAGGGGTAGTAGCTCAATGCCTGTAGGTCGATTCATCTCTTACCTTAAGGCCAGAAAAATAATTTCCAAAGGGTATATCTATCATCTCGTTCGGGTTAAGTATTCAAATTCTGAGACCCCAACTCTTGAGTCAGTCCCTGTAGTAAATGAATTTACAGAAGTGTTTCCAGAAGATCTTCCCGGAGTTCCTCCAGAGTAGGAAATCGACTTCGGAATAGATCTTCATCCAGATACCCAGACTATTTTGATTCCTCCTTACAAAATGGCTCTAGCTGAGCTTAGGGAATTGAAAGAACAGTTGAAAGACCTTTTAGATAAGGGATTCATCAGACCCAGCATCTTTCCATAGGGTGCTCCAGTATTGTTCATGTGTAAGAAAGATGGTTCTCTCAGGATGTGCATTGACTACCGTCAGTTGAACAAAGTCACAATCAAGAATAAATATCCCATCCCCAGGATTGATGACTTGTTCGACCAGCTTCAGGGCGCTAGTTGCTTTTCTAAGATAGACCTCAGATTCAGCTATCATCAGCTAAGAGTCAGAGGTGGTGACATCCTGAAGATATCATTCAGAACATGGTATGGTCACTATGAATTTGTAGTTATGTCTTTTGGACTAACCAATGCTCGTGCAGCTTTCATGGACTTAATGAATAGGGCGTTCAGACAGTATCTGGATTTGTTCATCATTGTCTTTATTGATGATACCCTTGTTTATTATCAAAATGGGGAGGAGCATGCAAATCACTTGAGGGTCATTCTGCAGACTCTCAAGGACTGCCAGTTATTCGCCAAGTTCAGTAAGTGTGAGTTCTGGTTGAAATCAGTTGTATTTTTTGGTCATGTGGTGTTTAGTGAAGGTATCCGAGTTGATTCTCAGAAGATTGAGGCAGTAAAGAACTCGCCTAGACCCACCTCTCTGACAGACATCTGAAGTTTCTTGGGTTTGGCTGGTTATTACAGGAGGTTCATAGAAGGATTTTCATCCATAGCTGCCCCATTGACCAAGTTGACTTAGAAAAAGGTCAAGTTCCAGTGGTCAGAGGAGTGTGAGAGAAGCTTCTTAGAACTGAAGACCAGGTTGACTACAGCTCCCATCTTGACTCTACCAGAGGGTTCAGATGGTTATATGGTTTACTGTGATGCATCGATTCAGCCTGGGTTGTGTTTTGATACAGCAGGGTAAGATCATAAAGTATGCTTCCAGACAGCTTAAAGTCCACGAGAAGAACTACCCGACTCATGACCTCGAGCTTGCAGCCATTGTGTTTTCCCTAAAGATCTGGAGGAATCAGTCCATAGAGGGAGCTACTTGGGAAGCAGAAGCAGCCATGATGGCCAAGTATCCTCACCTCTTTCATTCTGATTCAGTTTCAGCTTGAGGTAATAGTTCCTCTCCAGTCTCTCAGTTTACTCTTGTGTATTTCAGTCTCAGTACCTCGTTCCATCAGTCATCCTTGCATTTCAGCATATTTGCATGTTCATGGAACTCAATTCAGCTACATATCATTTTCTAGTACTCAATTGGTAGGGATTGCAGCTCCTTCCCTCCAAACTCAGCTTGTCTAGTCTTCATTCGAGGATGAATGATCCCAAGGGGGAGATATTTTAACACCCCAGAACTTCTAAGCCCAGACTTAGCTCGGAAAAACCAGAAGAAAATAAAATTTCAAAAAAAATCTAAGTTTCCAGGATCCACGGTTAAGATCACGAATTGTAGTTTTGAACCACGGTCCGTCGTCTCAACCGTGATTCCCATTTCCAATAGACCTCCAATTCATGCTCCAGGAACCACAAGTCAAATCACGGGCTGTAGTCTAGAACCACGGACCATCATTTGATTCATAGATCTAGAGATCAGAGAAGTACGAATTCCCTTACTCAGAACCACGGACGGGATCACAGACTGTAGTTTAGAACCACGACCCATCTTGTCACTCGTGGTTTCCCTTAATCAGAGGACCATCAGTCCAGGGCCAGTAACCACGAGTCACATGACGAATCATCATTCAGGACCATGGTGTGTCCTTTAGACTCGTGGAACTAGAACCTCAGAGACCCTTAGCCCTTGTCCCAGAAACCACGAGTCATGTTACGGACTGTACTTTAGAATCACGGTCCGTCCTTTGACTCATGAAAACCTCAGACCAGACAAAGTCCCAGGAATCACGAGCCACATGTTAAACCATTATTCAGGAGTATGGTATATCCCGTGGAGTCATGGTTCCCTCATATTAGAGAACCCCCAAGACCCCTAGTTAGGATCATGACTCAGTTGATGGACCGTCGTCCAGGACTACGATCTGTCAACCAAGCCGTGATCCCTGAGTCGCGATTTTCAACATAGTTCTTTTAAATTTCCCAAGGGTATTCCAGAATTTTCCTACCTCTTTTAAAGCCTAAGCTACGATGTGTTGATTAGTCTAAGCCTAATTAATTAGTCAAAAACTACCTAAAACCTCTATTCTCCTAAAATCATCATACTTAGAAAGAAAAGAGGAGAAAGAGGCAACACTTTTCTCTCAAAAACAAGCAGCGGTCTTATTCAAATTTAGCCTCAAACTCCAAAGGATTTCTCCGTAGTTTCTTCTCCGGGTATGTGGGATTTTACTAGTGGGTTCCTTTCACCCATTAGGTCCCTAGAATTTAGCCAGTTATTCAGTTCTCCATGAATTTGTTCAGACCTATGGTTTCTAAATCTTAGGGATTCATTGTAATTCAAAGTCTACTGTTTATATTGATATTTATTTCATGTTTCTTGGAGAATTAGCATAGTCATGCATAGAACTTAGAAACCCTAGCTTGTGTAAATTTTAGTATGTCATAGATTATTCTTGCTAGGTAGATTTGTCAGAAAATCATGCTTCAGGAAATTGAATGCCATATCTTTCAGTATTTGTATGTTGCATTCTCAGATTATATCAGTGTTTTGAGCTATCCAGTACTACAGTTGCATTTTAGCTTTACATTTAGTTGGGAGTAAACTTAGCACCAAGCAGACGAAGGGATGAAGTCTCACCCGCTAGTTTAGGCTGAGACCTTTAGTAGAAATCCCCGAGTCCTAGAACTATGGCACCACCATAGGTTCTAAAGGGGTCACCTGTCAGATTAGGCTTGACACCCTTGTCCTTTGTGGACATCAGTTTAGTGGATCCACGTCAGACTTGTTGGTACCCTTAGCAAGGTATGAACATCCCTCCATCCGAGGTTACAGGTTGGCCCTATAGTTAGCTCAGCTTGGGGTATGTCGGTTAATAGTATCTCCCATAGTCAGACTCATGTTGCTTTGACCTTAAATTCAGTTATTCAGTTCAGCATGTGATATACTAATGATATTTATTTGGTTATTACATCTCAGCTTACTTCTCAGTTTATGCTTCAGTATATATGTTCCCATGTTCAGTTATTATGTTGTTCAGTAACCTACATACTCAGTGCATTCGCAGTGCTAACGCATACTTTTGTGCTACATCATTTTATGATATAGGTCCAGGCACTCAGTATCCAGACCGCGCTTAGTCGACTTACAGTCTGTACTCAGTAGCTTCTTTGGTGAGTCCTTACAGTTCGAGGACGATAGACATGCTTTACTTTTCAGCCTTCTTATTTCCATTTTCAGATTATTAGAGTGAGCTTGGGGCATGTCCCAGCAACTCATATCAGTTAGAGGCTTTCAGACATAGACTAGATTCAGCTTGAGTTGTTAATGTTATTTTCAATCATCACTATACTCTTCATATATTTATTATATATATATTCAGACATTTTGGGCTTCTCCCCACTACATATATTAAACTGTTTTTAGCTTCCGCACAATGCTTTTTTTAATTAAACTTGTATAGATATGCCATGCCATGGGTTAGCTTGGGGTCACTTGTGACACCATGCACTGTGTTGTGTCTAGGGGGTAGCCTCGGGGAGTGACATTTCCTACCTCTTTTAAGGCCTAACCTACGTCATTTTGCTTAGTCTAAGCCTAGTTAATCAATCAAAAACTACCTAAATCACCTATTCTCCTAAAATCATCAGACACTTAGAAAGAAAAAGAGGTGATAGTTTTCTCTCAAGAACAAGTGGGAGGTCTTCTTCAAGATCAGCCCTAAACTCAAGGATTTCCTCCATAGTTTCTTATCTAGGTATGTGGGATTTCACTAGCCGGTTCCTTTCACTCATTAGGTCCCTAGAATTCAGTCAGTTCTTCAGCTTCTCCACGAATTGTTTAGACCTAGGGTTTCTAAATCTTAGGGATTCATTATAACTCAACTGCTATAGTTTATGCGAGATTAAGTACACATTTCCTGGAGAATTAGCGTAGTCCCATGTACAGAACTCAGTAACTCTAGCTTATCTTGAATTCAGTATTCATAACTTATACTTGCCAGACAGATAAATTAGATAATTATGCTTTAGAATTAGAATGCCATCAATTTCAGTATATGTATGTTGCATTCTCAGATGATTATCAATATTTGAGCTATCCAACATTTCAGTTGCATTTTATTGCTTTACATTCAGTAGGGAGTAGGCTTAGCACCGAGCAGATGAAGGGATGAAGGCTCTCCCATCAGTCTAGGCTGAAACCTTTAGTAATAGTCCATGAGTCCCACAACTATAGCGCCACTGTAGGTTCTAAAGGGGTCACCTGTCAGACTAGGCTTGACTCCCTTGTCCCTTGTGGACATCAGTTTAATGGATCCACTTCATCTTTGTTCGTACCCTTGGCATGGTATTAACACCCTTCTATCTAGGGTTACAGGTTGGCCCCATAGTTAGCTCAGCTTGGGGTATGTCGGTTAATAGTATCTCCCACAGTCAGACTCATATTGCATTGACCATGTACTCAGTATCTATTTCAGTTATTCAGCTCAACATATTATATGTTCATGTTAGTATTTGGTCATTGCATCCAGCTTATCATTCAGTTTATGCTTTAGTATGTATTTCCATGTTCAACTTTTATGTTTTTCAGCTTAGCACATATCCTGCATGCTCAGTACATTCAAAGTACTGACACATACTTTTGTGCTACATCATTGTATGATGTAGGTTCAGGTGCCCAGCATCCAAACCATGCTTAGATCGATTCCATTCCTTACTCAGCAGCTTCAAGGGTGAGTCCTCATGGTTCGAGAATGCTAGATATTCTCTCATCTTTCGGTCTTTACATTTCAATTTCAGATTATTAGAGTTAGCTGGGGGCATGTCCCAGCAACTCATGTCAGTTAGAGGCTTTTAGACATAAATTAGATTCAGCTATTGAGATGTTGTTTTTGTTTTCAGTCATCACTATACTCTTTATATATGCTTTATATTCAGACTCGTTTGGACTCTTTCCCACTTCAAATATTAAATTATCTTTAGCTTCTGTATAGCATATTATTTAAATTGAAATTGTCTAGATATGCCAGACCATGGGTTAGCTTGGGGTTACTTGTGACGTTAAGCACCATGTTACGTCTCGGGGGTAGCCTCAGGGCGTGACAGGCATACTCGGGCATTTTGTTGAAAGCACTATTTGATGAGATATTGACAATGATCCTTTCCACCATAGGGTTGAACTCTCCCATGTGCTCATTTTATTTGTCTTGCACTAAACATTGGGGAAGAGGTGGTGGACATTTAATAAAGGGCTTGCAAACTTTGGTCACCTTGTTCTTGTGATGCATACGTTGGGATAACCTTTTTCTCCACACACTTTTGTTTTGGGGCTTGCTCGTATTTGGCATTGCAACTTTAACAGAATTGGTTGAGTCCCTTATATCTTCACTTTCTTCACCTCTCATTATTTGCATGGAGTCAAATTGAGAGGTAAGCCAAACCTTTCTCTCTTCAAGACGTTCAATTGCGATGGAGTGTGATTGCACCATTTTGGAAAGGCTCCCAAGATCATATCTTAGCTCCTTAACAACTCTGTGAGTGGACTCTACCTTCTCCAACACCCTCACAAGGATACTTTTAATTCTAGAGCCACTATTTTGTTCGTTCCAACCTTGATTCCCATAGTCGTGTCCCTCCACACTTTGGGGACTTGCATGGGAATCCATCTCGTGGTCTGCCAAGGATGCCTCTTCCACTAGTCTCACAGCCCCAACAACACAAATGGTATTGATTATTTCAAACTGGTGATTCACTACACTCATTGCCATAAATTCAAGGAGTGTGGTGGCGATTGATATTTCTCTATCCCTTTGTGCACCACTCCTCACCAAATTCTCAATCTCTTTAGCGGAGGTCGCACCCATTGCTCTCTCAGCTTTTGAACTATCCAACTCACTGTCTAAAAAGGTTTCATCCTCAAGTGCATATGGATCGAGTGAGAAGTAATGGGCATTAGTGCTTGAGGAATGTCTACTTGCAGCCAATGAACAAAAATAACAAACCAAATAATAGAACAAATACTCTACAAAGTGATTTCAATCAACATAATTTCCCGGCAATGGTGCCTTTTTTGATAACGCTCAAGTCTACTCTCCTAGTAGGACGTATCAACGATCGTTAAGCAAAAAAGTTTATATTAATCGATGGGAGTCAGGGTCGATCCCACGGGGAATCAGAGCTTAGCCTAAGCGATTGTAGAACAGACTTCAGAATGAGAGTAGATTGCTCAAATAACAAATAATGTAAAAAGGGGGGAATTGGAAATCTGTCACAATTCAAATTCCAAACAAAGCAATAAGTAAAAGTGCAAGGTGTAAACAATAGAGAGAGGATGACTAGGGATGTGCTTCCAATGGAACTTGAATTTTGGTCAAGGTACTTGCTCAATTGCATAAATTCCTACTAAATGATATAGGTAGCATTGGTTCTAGGCATGCTTGTTAATCTCTCTATCAAACAATCATATATCCAATAGTTTTTATTCAAACAACATTGTTTAGGCAATAACTAACCAACATATTCTTGGGGAGGTCACACTATTTCTAGCTTAGACCCTTAAATGGGTGATTCCATCGATTTAAGCTATTTATAGCCTTAATCTGAGTGAAAGCCCAAGTATCCACTAGCAATTTCACATCTGAAATTATGAACCTCTTTCTCAAGAAAGAATACAACCAAGTAAGATAAATCAATGTTTGCAACCACTAATTTTAGAGTTTAAATATGGTGAAATCACTAGACCCATATCATATTAGCAATTATAAACACAAATAAGCAAGACCCATACCCTTTTATCAAGTACCCATCATCTACACATCCCTAGACAAGGAAAATTAGCCACTCATGCTAAAGGAAAAACAAACTATACCCATAGGGAAATTAAAATTCATTTTCATTAATCGTAGCAAGAATCCAATATCCAAGTTCAAATTTACAAGCCCAAGGTTGAAGATTGAGAGAATGGATTGAAACCCTCTTTCTTGCCTTGGGAGATACTTTCTTCCCAAAGTGAAAACTATTAAAAAACTATTAAAAACTATCTAAAATAGTTCCTGAAATAGGTTTTAAAACATTTCCAAAATGTCATACAAAATTGGACAAAAATTCCCTTCAGGGGCTGTGCGATGCAACGTGAAATTCACAAGTCATGAAGTGCGTACCGCACAGCACTCTTCAGTGGTCCAGTGACTTAAGATGACTTGGGAGCTTCATGCGAAGTGGGGTGTAATTCACACCAGGCAGTGTGCACTTCACATAGAGACCGCACTCCTTAACAGATCCTTTAGCAAACTCTGGAGCTTTGTGCGGTGGGAGGTGCAGACCGCACCTTGTGTTGTGCGTGTCAAAGGAGGTCCGCACCTTTTGGAAGAATCTCCATCTTGTTTAATCCTTCACACTTCAACTCCTTTTTAACTCTTTTGGGTCTAATTCCTTATTTTCCATCTTAGGACATAAGGACTTGCATTCATGTCAATAAAGACCATAAGAACCTCTAAATTTTATTAAAACATAGCAATAATTCATGATTAAAGGCTAAATAAGTTGGTAGATTACTGACTCATCAAGATGCATCATCATCATCCCTTATTATGTTGATATTATATCATGCACATGCCTTGGTATTGAGTTTGAGTATGAGTAAAGGTCAGGCTTGTGAAGATCATTTGTGCTGCGATTGTTCTATGATTATGAGTTGGGCACTGGAGATCATATATGTTGGGGATTGATCGATTTTGTAATAGCACATAGAGACTATTTTTGCTAGTGTATAGACCTCACGGGTCCCTCATGGGTCACAAACTCTCGATATATTGCTAAGAAATATTGTGTATATATGATTGGGAGATTACTGGGCATTTGAGGCATATCATCTCATTACATTGCATTACATCATCCATACTTACTTGATTATGTGCTTAATTGATGTTTGAATATTTTGTGGCAATTGATTATCCCTACTCTTGTGAAAACTTGACTGTTGATTATAGAGTAGACTTATAAATTTGAGAATGATTTCTTACATGAGTCCTGTCACTACTTCTTTGTTGTCGGTCTATGACACATACTGGGTACTTGTGATTTTGTACTCATACTACACTTACTGCACTTTTTTGTGGTCTAGATTCAGTTTCAAACACTAGCGTATCTTTTGGAGCTTCCTGAGTCTGAGCTTGGATTATTTTAGAGTTGTGGTGAGCTTCTTGGCTGTTTTGCAGCCCATACCTTTATCTATATTTTATTTATTTTATCATTTAATAATCAGACAGCGTATTGCACTCAGACTTGCCATTTTTGTTTTCATACTTGTATAGTGATGTGCCGCTATTCTACGGCACATTTGACTCCTTTAAACTAAGAATAACCGTGAGTTCTCAAGCAACAGTCGTCGTTTTTGATGTTTTATGTTATGTTTGCAGGAAAGAGAGACAAACATAGAAACGGAAGGAAATACGAGCAAAAAGACCCTCTGGATAAGAGTGACGGCCATCGTGATGGCCAGTCACCAAGGTGACGGACCGTCAAGACGACCGTCAAATGAGGCAGCACCACTGCCTAGTGGTGACGGCCACCGTGACGGCCCGTCACCAAGGTGACGGTCTGTCAGCCTGACCGTCAAGTGAGGCAGCACCACTGCCTAGTGGTGACGGCCACCGTGATGGTCAATCACCAAGGTGACGGTCCGTCAGGGTGAGCCGTCAACGCGACGCGGAATCCGAACGTTTTATTTTTGGAATTTATTTCCTGGACTACTATAAATACCCTATGTTAGGTTTATTTTATCATTGATTACCCAATAGTTCTAGGATATTTTTTAGTCGACTTTGAGCGAGTTTTTGGAGAGAAAACACGACACTACACGTTTTTCTTCTTCATCATCTTGTTCTTCCATTGTTCTTGGGATCTTGGTTTTCTTGTTCTTGGATAATTGAAGCTTGTGTTCATTATATTGTAAGAATCTTTTCTCTTTATTATGAATATGATTTTCTTCTCTTCTCCTAATAGCATGAGGAACTAACTTCCCACAACTAGGGTTGTGGGAGCCATGGCAAAAGTAGCAATATAGATTCCGGGTAGCGTCGGGTTCAATATTTATGATTGTCACGTTGTTAATCATTCATTCTTCACGTTTTCTAGTGGTTGCAAATATTAGAACATGCCTAGGTTTAATTTGCTTGAGTAAAGAGATTAAAACCGGGAAATTTGATTAACTACGAGGATTCGAGACTACCAACTCTCGTCTTATGATTAATGCTGTAACTAGATTAATCTACTTGATGTTTAGGATTGAAATATAAAAGCTCACATTTTCAAGTTCGAGAGGATTGAAAAGGAAATTCGTCTATGTGGTTGAGAAACGTTTAGACGATACCATTAATTCAATCACATCGTGACATGCATATAGAAAGGACCCGGTTAAGCTTTGAATCGAAATTGTTACAACGCCATGGTGAACACTCCCCTAGTTCACTCTCATATTTATTATTCAGCGTATATTATTATTTGTTTTGATCAAATATTGTTCACACAAACCCCCCTCTTTACTGGAAACTATTGATTACTAGTCATCTAATTCACTAACGACTTAATTTGCACCTTATTCCCTGTGGGATCGACCCCAACCTCTGTTGGGTTCTATGTTTGACGATGACCGCTTACGCTTCTTCATTTGGAGTCGTAATTTGGGTGTATCATCGTTGTGTGATCTTGGTGCTAGCATCAATTTGATGCCGCTAGCAGTATACAAACAATTGGGTTTGGGAGCGCCCAAACCAACTACCATGAGGGTGCTAATGCCTGACCGTTCAGTAAAACGACCAGTGGGAATATTGTTTGATGTGCTGGTCAAGGTTGGTAAGTTTATATTCCCGGCCGACTTTGTGATCTTAGATTGCGAAGTGGACTTTGAGGTTCCCATAATCTTGGGACGACCATTGTTAGCCACTGCAAGAGTATTGATCGACATGGAAAGAAATGAACTGACATTCAGATTAAATAATGAATTGGTCAAGTTTGATGCGTGTAAGTTGATGAAGCAACCAAGAGACATGAGAGTGGTCGCGGTTATAAATGTTGTTGATGAAGACCCTGCAGATGTGCAAATTGAGGAGAAGGGTCCTGTCGAGACTCTAGCTGTCATGAGAATGATGCTGCGAGAAGATAAACCTACAGAGGAAGGCGGTGAGAACAAATCAAGAAAAATAAAACACCGCAAAAAAACCAGCAAAGGAAAGGAGTTAGAAAGAGTAAAGAAGTTGCCGCGACTAGCTGCGGAGCCAATAAAAGAGAAAGTTGGAGCTCAACGGGATAGGGTAGCTGGCACCTATTCCATCGATTTCGCATGCTTTGGAGACCCTGGCGGTCTCCAACATCATGCCAGACTCTGAGTCCTATGGGCTTCACAGGTATTCCTTTCGCTCACAGTTTTAGCTTTCACATGTATGCATTAGGGACATTGCATGAGTCTAAGTTGAGGGTGTTGGGATACCTGTGAGTCTTTCACCACCGAGGGTTTTTATTGCTGTGTTTCTTTTCCCTCCGGTGTGCTATCTAGTAGAACCAGCATGTTTAGGTTGTCATTTCAAATTTTGTTTGTGTTGTCTCCTGGTGTCAATAGCAAGCATGGCTTTTGGCAAAGTTAAACTAAAAGGAGTCCCCTCTGAAAAAGTAAAGTTGATTTTGTACTTATGTTTGAAACGATTGACTGTTCTGGATCCTTGGATGTCATTGTGTGGTTGTGATTTTAATAAGTATGCTTAAGCCGAGCTGAGGTTTTGATAGTTGGTAGTGGTATGGTTTCTTGGTGCCAAGTGTGTGTGAGCTTATTGTTATAAATTCTTACTCTGTGCATGCATCTAGAACTTGCCCGGTCTATTTTGTTAAGTTTGAAGTTGGTTGCTTAGGAAAGGATCACAGGCCCTTTTTGTGTGCAGTCCACTTAGCCTATAAGACCATCCAAATGCAAATAATCCCTTTGATCCCTGTTTGAGCCATAATTGACCCTATTCTTTCAATAACCTGTCACCGTTCCTTTTTAACTTTGAATCCCTATTTTGGCCTTGGTCCTTCCTTGGACATCGTGCACCTCAACTCAGGCAATCAGCCTAAGTTGAGGGTGGCTACTATAGAAGTAAATGATAAGAAAAATAGGATGGATAAGATTGGTTGTGGATAGAATGAAAATGTCGGGTGTGTGTCTAAGAAAAGAAAGAAAAAGAAACCAAAAGAGATAAAAAAGAATGAAAAAGAGATAAAAAGAATTGTCAAAATAAAGAGGCTGCACCTGTAGCTAGAAAGAAGGGAATAAAAAGGTGAATAAGGATGGACAGAGTAAAGTTAAGTGGAAATAGTAGGTCGGTGATTCCAAGGAGGGTTTAGTCACTATTCCCCAAACGTATCCTACCTGCACCCGAAGCCTCATTACAAGCCAAAACAAGTCCTGTAGTGATCCTGAGCGGCTTTCTGAAAAACTGAAATAGAATAGTAAGGGCAAGCTTATGGCATCGCATGTGCATTGTTTGAAATCGTTTGTGACTGTGAGCGCCTTACCTAGTCCCAAATCTTGTATGTGGGACTTCTTTGTGGTGAGGGCACCAAGATTTCTGTATTGTCTATTGACTGGTAGGATAGATGCGCGTGTGTATGTAGAACATTCTATCATATCGGAATGACATGTTTGGATCCTTGCAAGTGAACATTTCATACATTTGTGTGCTATTAGGGGGCTTGATTTAAAAATTTAATGAACTGTTGAAGGGCCATGATTTGCTAGCAACACGAGTTTGTTTTCTTAGTTGAGTCATCTTATTGTTTTTCTTTTATGTCATGTTGCTTGAGGACAAGCGAACGTCTAAGTTGAGGGTGTTGATGTGCCGCCATTCTACGGCATATGTGACTCCTTTAAACTAAGAATAACCGTAAGTTCTAAAGCAACCATTGTCGTTTTTGATGTTTTATGTTATGTTTGCAGGAAAGAGAGACAAACATAGAAACAGAAGGAAATACGAGCAAAAAGACCCTCTGGATAAGAGTGACGGCCACCGTGATGGCCAGTCACCAAGGTGACGGACCATCAAGACGACCGTCAAGTGAGGCAGCACCACTGCCTAGTGGTGACGGTCCGTCAGCCTGACCGTCAAGTGAGGCAGCACCACTGCCTAGTGGTGACGGCCACCGTGACGGCCAGTCACCAAGGTGATGGTCCGTCAGGGTGAGCCGTCAACGCGACGCGGAATTCGAACGTTTTATTTTTGGACTTTATTTCCTGGACTACTATAAATACCCTATGTTAGGTTTATTTTATCATTGATTACCCAATAGTTCTAGGATATTTTTTAGTCGACTTTGAGCGAGTTTTTGGAGAGAAAACATGACACTACACGTTTTTCTTCTTCATCATCTTGTTCTTCCATTGTACTTGGGATCATGGTTTTCTTGTTCTTGGATAATTGAAGCTTGTGTTCATTATATTGTAAGAATCTTTTCTCTTTATTATGAATATGATTTTCTTCTCTTCTCCTAATAGCATGAGTAACTAACTTCCCACAACTAGGGTTGTGGGATCTATGGCAAAAGTAGCAATATAGATTCTGGGTAGCGTCGGGTTCAATATTTATGATTGTCACGTTGTTAATCATTCATTCTTCACATTTTCTAGTGGTTGCAAACATTAGAACATGCCTAGGTTTAATTTGCTTGAGTAAAGAGATTAAAACCGGGAAATTTGATTAACTACGAGGATTCGAGACTACCAACTCTCGTCTTATAATTAATGTTGTAACTAGATTAATCTACTTGATATTTAGTATTGAAATATAAAAGCTCACCTTATCAAGTTCGAGAGGATTGAAAAGGAAATTAGTCTATGTGGTTGAGAAACGTTTAGACGATACCATTAATTCAATCACATCGTGACATGCATATAGAAAGGACCCGGTTAAGCTTTGAATCGAAATTGTTACAACGCCATGGTGAACACTCCCCTAGTTCACTCTCATATTGATTATTCAGCGTACATTATTATTTGTTTTGATCAAATATTGTTCACACAAACCCCCCTCTTTACCGGAAACTATTGATTACTAGTCATCTAATTCACTAATGACTTAATTTGCACCTTATTCCCTGTGGGATCGACCCCAACCTCTGTTGGGTTCTATATCTGACGACGACCGCTTACGCTTCTTTATTTGGAGTCGTAATTTGGGCGTATCATATAGTATTATTGAAGCTCTTGTACTTATGACACCAAATCTTGGGTGGTATTTCAGATTTTCTGCATTTTATTTGAAAAACTTTGTATTTGGCCTATGTATTTACGTTTTTATTTAATTGATTAATTGTATTCAAAAAAAAATGGGTTGGCTAACCTATCAGTTGGGAACATAGGTGCCATCACAACTTGTGATTTTGGGTCGTGACAATTTTGTATCAGAGCCCTAGGTTTATCTGTCTCACGAGTATTGGATCAATGTCTGGGTGAGTCTTGCAGATTGGTACGATGACGTATGTACCCATCTTTGAGAGGCTATAGTACATTTAGGAAACTTTTATTCTTTAATTCCTTATCATGCATCCTTTACTCCGTGGGAATTCTAATCTTGTTGTCTTATTCTCTCATAGATGGTGAGCACTCATTTATCCATGATCGGAGATCAGGAGCTTATACCTGCACCCGCACCTACTTCTAGGGGAATTACACGAGGTAGAGGAAATGGGCTAGGTCGAAGTAGAGGCTATATTGCAGCACCTGCTGGAGGCCGAGTACCGGCAATCGCTCAGGGTCATGCTAGGGCAGTATCTCTTAATCCAGATATAGTTCATGGGGATGAGCTAGTTCATGTTAAGGAGTATGTACTAGCTCAGGCTCCACCTGGTTTTATCACTACTCCAGTGCTTCAGGATACTTTGTCTCATATGTTGGGATTTATTGAGGGGATGGCTCAAGCGGGTATGTTACATGTTGCCTCAGATAGTTCACAGAATCGTGTTGGAGGTCAGACTCCAGACCAGATGGTTTCTCCAGGGTTACAGACTTTGGGCAATCAACCAACTGCTATTGTAGCTCCTCATTTAGATAGTGGGATATTTCCAGGTATTGCATCACATTTGTCCAATAGGCCTATCATGACTATGGATGAGCAGAAGATGTTTGGGAGGTTCAGGATGATGAATCCTTTGAGCTATACTGGTGATTTGAGTGAGGATACGTTTGATTTTATAGTTAGCTATCATGAGAGGTTGCACAACCTATGATTAGTGGAGTCTCATGGGGTTGACTACACAACATTTTAGATGATAGGTCCTACCAAACAGTGGTGGAGGGATTATATCGATAGTAGGCTAGCTAGATCATCTCTACTATCATGGACTCAGTTTTCTCAGGTATTTATGGATAAGTTTGTTCCACGTATTGAGAGAGAGCGCAAGAGGGATGAGTTTAAGGGACTAGAGTAGGGGGTATGTCAGTTGCCGAGTATAAGAGTAAATTTCACGCCTTGGCTAGATACGTATTTATGATACTTCCCATCGAGAGTAAGAGACTGAGGAGGTTTGTTAAAGGATTGATTATTCGTATGGGTGTTTCTTAAGTTGTTGCTTTCGTGGCTATATTTTAGAAGGTGGTAGATACTTCCAAAGAGTGTGAGATGATTCAGCATAAGGGATTTGAGCAGCGTGATGGCAAGAGGGCCCATCATTCAGGTTATTATGGTCATGCTCCACCTAAGAGCTAAGGCTACTCAGGGAGAGGTTATTACCCTTAGTCGAGTAGATCCATTCATATTTCTATGCTAGCGTTTGAGGTTGATTATATGGGGAATAGTACTTTCAATTTGATACAGACTTCACAGGGCTCGTCTTTCAGAGCTTTAGGCCATGGAGGGCATTCCAATCATTCAGGTTCCTCTCATCAGTCTATGCATCATGAGGGTTTTTTTGAGTATGGTGACATTGGACATTTTGTAAGAGATTTCCCCAGGCTCAGACATGGTAGTTCGCATCAGGGTTCTCAGGCTTTGATTTCTAGGACTGCACAGCCTCCGACTTATAGAGGTGCACAGAGTGGCTGAGGTGGATCTCATCTGGCAGGGGTGGTTCTCATTCTGGCAGAGGTGGTTCCCATTCTGGTTGAGGTGGTGGCTGTAGAGGTTCACAGTTTGAAGGTAGTCGTGCTCAATGTTATGCTTTTCCAGGTAGGCTAGAGGAAGAAGCTTCAGGTGTTGTTATCATAGGTATTATTCTAGTTTGTTATCGGTCAGCTACAGTATTATTTGATCTAGGCTCTACCTATTGTTATGTGTCTGCATACTTTGCTTTGATTATGGATATGTTATGTGAGTCGCTTGATTTGCCTGTACATGTTTATACTCCTGTTGGGGATTCCATAGTGGTAGATCGAGTTTATCGGTCTTATGTAGTTACTTTGATGGGTTATGATACTCAAGCATATTTAATGGTCTTAGATATGGTAGACTTTGATGTTATTCTTGGGATGGATTGGTTATCTCCTTACCACGTGATTTTGAACCATCATGCCAAGACAATTACATTAGCTATGTCTGGGATTCCTAGAGTAGAGTGGAGAAGTTCTCTTAGCCACACTCCAAATGAAGTGATATCTTTTCTTAGCGCTCACTGATTGGTAGAAAAGGGATATTTGGTGTATTTGGCACATGTTTGAGATACTAAAATAGAGACTCTGGTGCTCGAGTATATTTTGTTGGTGAGTGATTTTTCTGAGGTATTTTTGATGGATCTTCCAGGTTTTCTACCTGATTATGGCATTGACTTTTGTATTAATTTAGAGTCGGGCACCCAGACCATTTCTATTCCGATATATCAAATGGTTGATGATGTTCAAAAGCACTCTCCCAAAGGAGGTTATAACGATCTCCAAACAAAATAATAAGTACCCAACGTATGTTGGGGTTGAATCTATGGAGATTGGTACAATGGTTTGCCACTAAATGTCGACAATCAATTCACCAATGTAAGCAAATTGCCCAAACAAGTAAAGTAAAATTGGGGGGAAAAGGTTTGGGAATAAAAGATTTTAACTGTAGCAACTTAACAAGGTAAATACAAAAGTTTCAATCAAGAGAGGAAGCCTAGGGTTGTGTTTCCGATGGGGTTATACACATGGGGTAGGGGTTAATTAATCAAGCTAACTTGCAATTATTAGAATGGGTAGCTTTGGTTCAATATATACTTACTAGTTTTCTCAACCTACTAAATATGTCTATTATGGTCTCTTTCAAGCTCTATAGTTGGATATTCAAACAACCAACTTAGCTTAGGTGAATCAAACTATTTCTAGACTTGACTCTTAGATGGAAATTTTCTAAAATCAAGCTATTTCTAGCCTCAATTTATGGTGGAAATCCTTAATCCCTACTATTGAGCTCTTACCCAATTGAAGAACTCCTTTTTCAAGAAAGTACCCAATTAGAAATCTAAATCAATGCTTGAAACCATTAATTTTATAATTAAAACATGAAGAGTTCAATAGGCCCATACTAGATAATCAATTATAAACACAATCAATCAACACCCATTCCCCATTTTGAAACTCCCATCATCACACACTCCTAAAATTGAGTTTAGCTAATCATAGAGAAGATATGAGAAGATACCACTTGGGTTTTCTAAAATTCCATTTATTCTTCAAATAGCCAAGTTCAAATTCTAAGCTTAATTGTTAAGAATGGAGTTTTTCACTCTAGAGAAGAAGAAGAAAAATGTACTCTATCAGCTATGCTCCTTGGGAAATGTAAAAATTGTGTTATATCCTTAGTACATATCCCAAAAAGGGTTTTGAAACCTTCCCAATTATGTAACACACTTTTGGATGATTTTGCCCTTTGGGGAGGTGTGAAATGAGGTATGAGGGCACCTGCGATCGCCCCTTCTGATTTGTGGCTTGCAAGTGCCTTGTCTTCCAAGCAGTGTTGAGCTTGTCATATGTGGCCCAGTGTGTGATGGAAGGTGCGACCACCCCTTCATACTTGCAGCTCAAAAACTTCGAATGTTGAGGCGGTGTTTTCTTCTCCATGTGCACTAGCACCTGTGAATTGCAGGTGCTCTCTTGCGACTCGCATGCTTCTTTGCCTATCTTAACAGATTCTTGCCCTTCCGATCATCTTTGTACTTTAGTTCCATTTTAAGTTCTTTTGGGTTCAAATCTTTTTCTTGCTTCAATTTGATTAAGAGTACTTGCATTTAACGTAATAAATGCAATAAGTACCTCTAGATCTCATCAAAGTATGGCAATAATTCATGAATAAAGGCACAATAAGTTGTTAGATTACCGATATATCAAACCCCCAAACTTGAACTATTACTTGTCCTCAAGCAAGACACTCACAAGGTAAGGATTAAAGCAAGTTCTCAACACACAAGGTCTGAACAAAGGATTACACCAACTCTAAGACTCAAGAAGGTAATAAATAAAAGACTCAAAATGGAAAAAAAACTCAAACAAAGGTGCTCATCTCAATTGTTATCACCATAATCTTAAGGCGAATGCACATTTCAAAACTCTTATCCAAGGATCTCAATTTTCATTCAAAATCAGGGCATTTGTCATTCAACACAAGATTATCAAGCTTCTCAAGTCATTGGCATTGACCTTCAAGGTTTGCCTTGAGATTTTCCACACAACTTGTCTCATTCATTTCTCTCAATTGAAATCGAGACTTCGTTATTCATTTCAACGATGTAATGTCACTCACCACAAGAGAGAATCCCACTCACAATCATGCAATTCACAATACATGGGTTAAAAGAGAACACACAGACTCTCACTCTCTCAAGGAAGTTTGAGTACACACATATTGAACCATAGGCTTGCCTTTCATGTAATTTGCCTTTAATATAGAGTTACCAAGCTCAGAATCACTAAGGACTTGCGGGCAACTATGTAGGCTAGGGTTAAGGTGAAAATTATATTTAGCTCAAGTGACTAAACCTCCAAAAAGGTATTCACAAGCATTCAATGCACCGCTCACATTTTTGGACATTAACTTTACCTTATTCTCCCTCTCACAGCCCAAGCTTTCCCAACACTTGTTCATTTTAACATACTTTTGTCAAACTCATTTGGTAGCATCACTTTTTATTTTCTTTTCCAATCATTCATTTCATAGGACATTTAGAAGCAATTTACATTGTAAGAATAAGGTGCTACGTTGCATTGAAGCACAACTCCTCATTTTCTCCATATTTAATGCATACACCCCTCAAACATAGGCTTTTGCCTATGTCAATATTTCAACTCTCCCCCCCCCCCCCAACTTAGGCTTTTAGCCTACATTTCATTTTCTAGCTATTAGAAAGGACAAGTGCAAAGATAGCGGATCCAAAGAGGTTTAAGGTGTCTAACAAGGTGCCAAAGAAAAGTTACAAGCTCAAATAGGTTGACTAGGAACAATGTTAAGGGAAGGCAATTTCGGTAAAGTGTCCATTCAAAAAGGGCCTAAGGTCATCTTCCAAGCTAGGACACATCTAGGATTTCTCCTTGAATCACAATCGGGGCAAGTTCTAGAAAACACATATGCACAAGAACAAAGTAAAACCTTACCACACAAGACTTTCACCACTAGTCTCACAAATCAATTGGGACAAATGACTTTCAACAAGATATTCTGAGTTCTTCACACTCATTTGTGAATCAATCAAGCGAAATGGAGAATGTCCAAGTCATGATAAGAGAATGCTTTCACAAAAAATCATTTTCCCCTATTTTCTTCAATTTGTAAATTCTTTGCCAAGAAAAGTTTTGGTGGGTCCATTCGAGGCAAGCAAAAATAAGGACTTGATCTAAATACTAAAACTTGGCATTTTCCATTAGAAAGTCGCCTTTCAATCCATCATAGGGAATTTCCAACCTACTTTGACACAAAATAAATAAAAGAAAATATTTTTCTCCTTGAGAAAGAACCATGGTATGAAGAAAATAATTAGAGTTTATTCACTAACTACTATTAACAAGGCAAAAAAATTGAGTTACACGCTCATGATAGAATGATTTGAAAATTATGCATATTGTAGGCACTAAGCGCATTAGAAAAGCATGGGTAGTGAAATAATGTTATCGTGTAGGACTAATCCAGCAAGTGAACTCATTCAACTCATAAAGCCCGAGAAGGGCATAAAATAAGCATAAGATAATTAATAACCATCAAAAACATGTCTGTCAATGCTAATAGAGATTACAGACATCAAAAATCATTCAACATCCCCCAAACTTAAAATGAAATATTGTCTCCAATGTATAAAAATAACGCCAAAGTAATGGGTGTGAGGAATCCCTGGATGCTCTAAGAACGACGATGACGTCTTTTATAATATTTGTGACTATGATGTCTTGCAGTTTCACGCTTTAGAGGGATATAAGCATGGGCCAAATCAATTTTGAAATCGAAAATAGAAGGAATAGATGGGTCCCAAGCTACCTAAAGCGGCTCATCTAGATCAATAATCACCCATCTATCTGGAAGGATCATCAATGGGTGGAAGGATGGACTAGGAGGGGCCTAACTCTAGTCTAACTGATGCTCAATCTCAATTTGGTGTGACTAGGTATCCTGTTGAGCTTCCTGTGAAGGCCCTGGATGTTGTGTCAGAGCTGAATCAGCTTCCTCCACTTCTTGAATTTCATTCTTTCCAAGATCCTCAGATGGATCATCTCTCATGCACCAATCATCAGGAGGACTCCTATCTTTTTATGGTGATGCCAAGGTAAGGGGTGGTAGATTTAAGTCCAGTAGAGAGGACCTTAATGTGATTTGGTTGACTTTTTCCCTGATCGCTCTAACAGATCCTTCCATCGTATTAACTTTGGTACGTACTTGAGCCAAGCTACCCTTTACCAGCTTCAAAGAAGACTTGATAGCATTCCAAATCATTGTTGGGATATCTCTCACTATCTTATATAGAAGATCATTATTGGCCTTTGCCATTTGTACAAGCTTGAGGAGACTATCTAAAGCGGAGAGGCATGGTTCTAAACCTCAGGTATATGAGCCGGATTTGGTAAGTGAGTAACAACAACAGTAAGAGAGGATTTCATACCTAATGACGCATGTAGATTTGATGCTAGTTTCCACTTTCTGATGGGTGGAGCATCTTTATCCCTCTTTGTGACCAAATTAATCATACCCATTGCCCGGGATATTTTGTCCAACTGCTTGAACAGAAGACATTTTACTCGGAGACATATCATACTAATAAGGACCGGGAAGGGCATAGAAGTGGATTGTTGCCTGGCCTTTCTCTTGAATTATTCAGCGATAATCTTCCCTTAATTTAAGAGAATACTATTCATGATATATGAGATGAGGAGAGCTACCTCATAGGGAACATAGGTGGTGTTCTTTGATGGGATAAGCCATGTGCAGACAAGATCCAACCATATACAAGCTTCAAACTTGAGATCTTAGCGAGAGATACGACCTTTAGACACTGCCCAAAAAGGTTAGTCCTCAGCAATGACGATACCCAAGCATAATGACCATTTAGTGAAGCTAACCGCTTGGTATACCCTAATTCTGTCGAGCTTAATGGTGTATCCTAGAAGATAGAGTTAATGGTAGTGGGGGTGATGTCAACCCTTTTTCCCCGAACTAAAACTGATGGCAGACATGGCATCTTTCCAATGGGACTCGTGTGCTTCAAAATGTCTTTTCTGTCTAGATAAGATGCATAGAATTCTCGGACCAATTTAGGGAAGTATGGACCAGAAACTTTATCAAATTGGTCCCATGCTCATCTGTTGAACTGTTCTTTAATATTGGGAGTGCATTCATAAAGTAATCTACATCAAACCCTGATTCTTCAGTAATTGTTTGCCTCTCTCGAAAGCTAAGATGATAAGCTTCCTTCCCCTAAAGGTCAAATCAAATTTGTGCTTCTGACGGTCCCTTATTTTGCAAAGGTGCAGCAGTATCTCTAGATGTTATAGCTCTCGTTGAGGCTTTGCCTTTTGTTGCATCCTAACGCACACGCAAGTGTAGGCGGTCGTACAAGTAATATAGGATTGTAAGTCTAGATATCGCACCCACAGGGACTTGTCGATTAACTATTCACTAAATTAAACTAGTTTTAATTATTTATTCAAGCGTAAAAATCGAAAGATGAATTTATTCTTAACTAATCTAGAAATAAAAAAAGAAGTTAACTAATGAACAATTAACCAAACAAAGAGCAGATTTTCACGTAACCAATGTGATGAAATCAATCTAGGACTATGGATTCGCTAACAATCATGGTGAGTAAGCAATTTCATCGACTTGTTTGTTTATCTAATTGTTGATTTTGGGTTGATTTTATAACTATGGTCTTCCGAGCCTCTAGTTATCTATCCAAAATAGCATCACAACTACATCATTGAGAGGAGATATTACATCTTATTCCGAACACTTTTATATATCTTCTCGTATAAACCAAACAAGGTGTTCTAGGTATATTCCTATCCTAGTCGCGAACCTACCATTTACGTTATAAAAGAGAGGCCTTGCTCCCTATATTTTACGTTATATCCCAATGATTCTTCTTCCGAATTCACAAAGAGATTATAGATTTATTTTAATGGTAGCTAAGCATTAAAATAGTAAGAACAAGAATAGAAGAACAACTAATATGATAATCTTCACAAATCAAATCAAGAGTCTACTACAACAATCATAAAGCTACCACAATCCTAGAATGAGAAATTTAACTCCACATAGACATGGAGCAATTACAATTATCCATCCAAAGGAGAAATGTAAAAAAAAAAAAGGAGAGGAAAAGATGAAACCAATATTCTCCGGCCTCCATGGTGGCTCCTAGCTCTTCGTAGGTCAAAATTTGTGTAAAAATCGTGATTTAAAATATATTTATAGAGTAGGAGGAAATAACCCCATTTCCTACTTGGATTTGGAGTAGAAAAAAGTTGAAAAATTTTCGAGTTTGGGGCTGGGGCGACGTGCCACCGATGCGCCAGCCATACCCCTTAATAGTTTGGGGGATGGGGTGGTGCGCCACAACCCAAATTTTCTTCTTTTGCTCTCTTTTTCTCCCGGAACTTTGCTAACTCCTTCCCAATGCTTTTATGCTTTTCGTTTTAGCTCTTATGGGTTGTTTTTCTCCATCTTTTCCCTGCAAAGCATCTAATCACATATATTAGCTCACCACCATGAAAATGCAAATAATCATAAGGATATACATTACTTTTGCCCTCGAAACAAGGCTAAAATATGGGTAAATAAGGCAAGCGGGCGTATAAATACGCCCAAGATCACCTTTCTTTTTACGCCTGCATGATATCATGTTCCTGTGCTTGTGCCATGACATGCGATTCACACATGACCTTGTGCATTTTGCATGCCACTTTACAAGTGATATTTTTCAGATGTGTAGGTGCCAGTGTTCTGGTTTGGCATGTGCGAGGGGAAAACCTGCAAGGACATTTCTCCCCTCCTCTCGCATACATTTTCTAATTTTTTTTCTCTCCAATTCATTGCCAACAGGGGGCGATGCCACCTGCGGCTGCAAAATTCCACCTTCAAAATGCAGGTTGCGGCACACATGCCCTTCGGGAAAAAAATTCACTTAGCCATTTTTCAATCTCTATACATTCCTAAAACACATCAAAAATAACAAAAAATAAAGTAAATAAATCAAAAATACTTAGGTTGCCTCCCGAGAAGTACTTGATTTTACATCGCAGCTCGATGATATTACCTCAAGTCTCAATTATTATTCGGGAGCATGCCAATATAGTTGGCACAACCACATCCAAGATAATGAAAGTACTTCCTCAAGATTTTCATCACCTCCTCTCTTTGCCAAGCTGATAACATCATTGATATGGACAACAGAAGAGTTTCATGAGGATCGATGTGCTTATCCACCACGTATGGTGGCTTAGGCATGATCAATCCCTTGGGATCCTTCTTTTCTCAAACATCCAATACAATAAGCTGATCATTGGGCGATGCATCCTTAAACTCGACTTCAGAAAGAACTTCAACCATCTCGCCCTTGGTGGAAATCACTGACACAACCCTATATTCATCCAAAGGTTTTATAGGTTGACAACGTTGAATGTGACCTCTTTGCTCCTCACTCAAATTTGATCTCTAACTCCGTATCAACAAGGGCTTTTCTGGTGGCCAAAAATGGGTGCCCAAAATGATAGACACTTCGAGATCAACATCACAATTAATACTATGAAATCAGCCGACAAGATGAACTTGTCTACTTTTACTAACACATCAAAAAATATTCCCACCAGGCGCTTTATCAAATGGTCAGCCATTAGTATCCTCATCGATGTGGGTCTAGGAGAACCTAAACCTAACTTTTTGTAGATCACGAGGGGCATCAAATTAATGCTTGTCCCGAGGTAAAACAAGGCTTTTTTGAACAAGAAAATACCAATGGTACAAGGGATAGTGAAAGCTCTTGGATCCTCTCGCATAGGGGCTATATTGCTCATCATGACAGTGCTACAACTATGAGACACTTCAACAGTTCCTATAACAATCATTTTTTTCTTTTTCAGCTATTCCTTTATGAATTTAGCATAACCTGGCATTTGCATGAGAGCATCAACCAAAGGAATGTTTATAAATAGTTTGCTGAACATGTCTACAAACTTCTTAAATTGGTTATCCTCTTTTGTCTTAATTAACCTATGAGGGTATGGGGAGGAACTTTAGGCAACGACCTTGGTTCACTAGAGATTTTCTCCTCTTTTTCCTCCTCTATCTCAATTGCAACTCAAGGAGGTGATTCAATCTCATCCTTCTCATTATTCGGATCTTCATCAACAACCAAATTGGGTATACTAAGCTTCACCCCAATTTCTGGACTTACATTCTGGCTCTTCTCGATCAGGACTTCTTTGGTCGACTTTCTCACTCCATCTAGCATCCTCTCACTTTTAGTGACAATCGCCATCATCTGGCCATCATTTTTCAAATTTGCAAGAGTATCACCAGGCAGAGTACCTTTTAAATGAGGATTTATTTGGGACAAGAGGTGATTTATTTGAGCCTCCAAATGTTTGATCGAGGCCAAGTGGGAACTCACCATTTAGTCAAGAGTAGATTCCTTGATTTTTGAGTCCTTCACCCTGTTATCTATAGATTCAACCTTTTTTAGCAATTGGGACAACATATCTTCAAATTTGGAGCTTGTGGGATCACTCACATTTGCATTTGCTTTATGTGGAGGCACATATAGGTTACTACGTTGTTGATTATATTTATCACCTTCCATTCACGACCTCTCTACTGAGCTTCTGATCCATTTCATGATCTCGCTTAATATCCCTCCAACCTTGATTCTCATCTTGTAGTCGCCAAGTGACTTAGTTTGCACCTTGGTACCCTAAGCGAGAACCCGCCGATAGATAATAAGCTTCCTCATCTCCCGATATATAAGCAACAACTTCATCATGACGTTTAGAGCCATAAACTCTAATGAAATTTATGTTTTTTGTCCCGGCACCCATCATATGCTTGGCCAATAACTCAATCTGAGTCAGCATCTTATCCATTACTTCGTCTCTCTCTTTCTCTTTCTTCCTTCATTGGTTATGATGGAGGAAGCAATACCCGATAAAACTTTAGCCTATCTAGTGTGCCATGCTCGATTAGTCTTTGTCATTCTATCTAAAAGGACTGAGGCAAGACCATAATTTTGGTCTATAAGAGTTCCACTTGCAATATTATTGGCTACTGATTTGTTCAAAGAATTGAGTGCCCGATAAAAACTTTTGAGAAGAACCCCATCCGTTAAGCAATGGTAAGGGCATAGTTAACTTCTTCTTGAATTGCAACCACACCTCATGCAATGGTTCATCCGGCAATTAGCGAAAGTTAGTAATCTCATCTCTAAATTGTAATATATGTGAGAGTGGAAAGAACTGGTCTACAAAAGATTCAACCAACCCATTCCATGTTGTGATGGAGCCCTCGAGGAGCTCTTTAAGCCAAGCAGTTGCCTCTCCCATAAGAGAAAAAGGGAACAACCAAAGTCTAATTGACTCTTGAGTTATGTTTTGAATGTTGAACGGCTAACAAATTTCAACAAAATTTTGGATATGTCAATTTGCATCTTCGTGGGCCAACCCTCCAAACAGTTCCTTCATTTGTAAAAAATACAACATTGTCTTGTTACGTGGAATACAGTGTTGCAAATACTTGGAGGTAATCGGATGGAACCTGCGGCACCATGAATAATGGGTCCATCCTCCACATCCATATATCCTTCCTTACTTTCTTGATCACTAGCGTAGCTCATATGCAACAAACTCAAAGCAACAAAAACAACAAAAATGTAAAATAGAATAAAAGTGAACCAATAGACAATAAAATTGCAAATCAAAAGTCAATCCCTAGCAACGACACCATTTTGTATGATGTTCGAAGCACTCTTCCAAAGGAGGTGGTAACGATCACCAAGCAGAACAACAAGTACCCAATACATGTCGGATCGAATCCATAGAGATTGGTACGATGACTTGCCACTAAACATCGATATTAATTCACTAGAGTAAGCAAATTATCCAAACAAGTAAAGTAAAATTGGGGGGAAAAGGTTTGGGAATTCAATATTTGAACTATAGCAACTTAACGAAGTAAACACAAGAGTTTCAATCAAGAGAGAAATCCTAGGGGTGTGCTTTCGATGGGATCATACACATGGGGTAGGTGTTGATTAATCAAGCTAACTTTCAATTATTAGCATGGGTAACTTTGGTTCAAACTATACTTAGTAGTTTTCTCAACCTACTAAATATGTCTACTATGGTCTTTTTCAAGCTCCATAGTTGAATATTCAAACAACCAAATTAGCTTAGGTGAATCAAACTATTTCTAGATTTGACTCTTACATTGGAATTTCCTAAAATATAGCTATTTCTCGCCTTAATTTATGGTAGAAATTCCAAATCCCTACTATTAAGCTCTTACCCAATTGAAGAACTCCTTCTTCAAGAAAGTACCCAATTAGAAATCTAAATCAATGTTTGTAACCATTAATTTTATAATTAAAATAAGAAGAGTTCAATAGACTCATACTAGATAATCAATTATAAACACAATCAATAAACACCCATTTTCCAATTTCAAACACCCATCATCACACACCCCTAGAATTGAGTTTAGCTAATCATAGAGAAGGAATAAGAGAAGATACTAGTTGAGTTTTCAAAATTTCATTCATTCTTCAAATAACCAAGTTCAAGTTCCAAGCTTAATTGTTATCAATAGAGTTTTCCACTCTAGAGAAGAAGAAGAAAATTATACTCTATCAACTATTCTCCTTGGGAAATGTAAAAACTGTGTTATATCCTTAATACATATCCCAAAAAGGATTTTGGTACCTTCCCAATTACATTACACACCTTTGGACGATTTTTCACTTCGGGATAGGTGTGAAATAAGGTGCACGAGCACCTGCGATCATCCCTTAAAATTTGTGGCTCGCAGGTGCCTTGTTTTCCAGGCAGTATTGAGCTTGTCACTTATGTTCTAGTGTGCGACAAAAGGTGTGATTGCCCATTCATACTTGCAGCTCACAGGCTTTGACTGCTAAGTCAGTGTTTTCTTCTCCATGTGCGCTGGCACATACGAATTGTAGGTGCTCTCTTGCAGCTTGCATGCTTCTTCACCTATCTTAACAGATTCTTCCCCTTCCAATCATCTTTGCACTTTGGTTTTCATTTTAAGTTCTTTTGGGTTCAAATCCTTTTCTTTCTTTAATTGACTAAGAGTACCTACATTTAAGGAAATAAAGGCAATAAGTGCCTCTAAATCTCATCAAAATATTGACAATAATTCATGAATAAAGGCTCAATAAGTTGGTAGATTACCGTCTTATCAATGGCACTAGTTGAGTTAAAAGAGTTGAAGGAACAGTTGCAGGATTTACTGAGCAAGGGTTTTATTAGACTAAGTGTATCTCCTTGGGTGATACAATGCTATTTGTGAAGAAGAAGAATAGATCTATGCGTATGTGTATTGCCTATCGATAATTGAACAAGGGCACCATCAGGAACAAGTACCTGAAAGCTCGTATTCATGATTTATTTGATCAGCTTTAAGGTGCTTCTATTTTCTCTAAGATTGACTTGACATCTAGTTATCATCAGTTGAAGATTAGGGCGAAAGACATCCCTAAGATAGTTTTTCAAAAATATTATGGCCATTATGAGTTTTTGGTGATGTTCTTTAAGCTGACTAATGCTCCCGCAACTTTTATGAACTTGATGAATAGGGTGTTCAGACCATACTTGGATTCTTTTGTTATTATATTTATTGATGATATATTGATATACTCTTGTAGTAGGGAGGATCACGAGAATCATTTGAGGATTGTGGTTGGAATTCTGAAGGAAAAGAAGCTCTATGAAAAGTTTTCACAGTGTGAGTTTTGGCTCAGCTCAGTGGAATTCTTGGGCCATGTAGTGTCTAAGGAGGGTATTATGGTTGATTCAAAGAAAGTTGAGGCGGTTTGAGATTGGGTCAGGCATGTTTTCATTACAGAGATTCAGAGTTTCTTAGGCCTTGCAGGTTATTATCGGAGATTTGTGGATGGGTTTTCATCCATTGCATCCCCGTTAACTAGATTAACCCAGAAGGAAGTATTTTTTCAGTGGTCTGATGAGTGTACGGTGAGTTTTCTGAAGTTCAAGACTTTATTGAATAGAACTTTAATTTTGACTTTACCCGTGGAGAGAGAGGGTTTTACCATATATTGTGATGCTTTTCAAATTAATCTTGGTTGTGTATTGATGCAGATAGGGAAGGTGATAGCTTATGCTTTAAGGCATTTAAAGGTTCACGATAAGAATTACCCCACTCATGACTTAGAGTTTGCAGCGGTAGTATTCGCATTAAATATTTGAAGGCATTACCTATATGGTGTTCATTGTAAGGTATTCATTAATCATCGTAGTCTCCAGTATATATTCAACCAAAGAGATCTCAATTTGAGGTAGCAGAGGTGATTGGAGTTGCTCAAGGACTATGACAAGACTATCCTATATCATCTGGGCAAGGCGAATATGGTGGCAGACACTTTGAGTTGGAAGGCGCTAAGTATGGGTAGTTTAGACTTGTTATAGGTGGGAGAGCGTCCTTTGCCTATGGATATCCAATATTTAGCCAGCAGCCTCGTGAGACTTGATATTTCAAATTCTGGTAGGGTTTTGTCTTACATAGAGGCGAGGTCATCCTTATTAGAGCAGATTCAAGCTCAACAGTTTGATGACGGGAATTTATGTAAGATTCGAGATAGGGTGTTACAAAGAAAATCCAAGGAGGAAATTCTAGATGATGAGGGAGTTATGAGGATCAAGGGTCATATTTTCAGCCCTCAAATAGGTGATTTGACTAGACTGATCATGGAGGAGGCCCATAGTTCAAGGTATTATATTCACCTGGGGGCTACTAAGATGTATCATGACTTGAATCAATATTATTGGTGGTGTCGAATGAAGAGGTACATAGTAGATTTCGTATCTGGGTGTTTGAATTGTCAACAACTGAAGTATGAACACCAAAATCTTAGAGGTGTAACTCAGAGGATGCCCATACCTTAGTGGTTATGAGAGCGAATCGCAATGGATTTGTGGTAGGTTTTCCATAGACCTTGGGTAAATTTGATGCTATATGGGTCATCGTGGATCGATTAACCAAGTCTGTGCATTTTATACTGGTTCAGACTACCTATAACTCAGAGAAGTTAGCCAAGATCTACATTCGGGAGATAGTTTGATTGCATAAGGTGCCCATTTCTATAATTTCAGATTGGGGCACATAATTTACATCTCATTTCTGGCGATCTATGCAGAAGGAGTTGGGTGGATCTTAGTACAGCCTTTCACCTCCAAACTTTTAGTCAGTCCAAGAGGATAATTCATGTTTTTAAGGATAACTTGTGAGCATGTATGATCGACTTTGGTGGTCATTGGGGCAAGTTTTTTCCTTTAGCGGAGTTTGCATATAATGACAGTTATTATTCGAGCATTGAGATGCCACCCTTTGAGGCTTTGTATGGTAGGAGATTTTGATCTCTGATTGGTTAGTTTGATGAATTTGAGGTTAGGCTGTGGGGCAAAAATATGTTGTAGGAGTCCTTGGATAAGGTCAAGTTGATTCAAGATAGACTTCTCACGAGTCAGAGTAGGCAGAAGAGTTATGCAGATTGGAAGGTTCATGATTTAGACTTCATGGTTGGAGAGCGGGTTCTATTAAAGGTTTCACCCATGAAGGGTATGATGAGATTTGGGAAAAAAGGTAAGTTGAGCCCGAGATATATTGGTCCTTTTAAGATTGTTCAGCGTGTTGGTGAGGTAGCTTACGAGTTGGATTTGCCACCCGGTTTGTCGTGTGTTCACCCTGTGTTTCACATTTCTATGTTGAAGAAGTACCATCAGGATGGTTCTCATGTAATTCAGTGGGATTCGGTGTTACTTGATCAGAACCAGACTTTTAAGGAGGAGCCCGTAACCATCTTAGATAGGAATATTCGAAAGCTGAGGTCGAAGGAAATTGCTTCAGTAAAGGTTCAATGGAAACATCATCCAATTAAGGAAGCTACCTAGGAGCCTGAGTCAGACATTTGGGCTAGATATCCCCAGCTTTTTTAGCACTTAGGTACTTTCTATTCTTTTATCATTCAAAGACGAACGTTTATTTAAGTGGTAGATGATGTAATGGCCCATTAGGTCATTTTGAGTACTAGAATGCCTTTTCCATAGAAGGCCCTTCTCGTAAATCCTTTATAAAAATTTTAAACTATTTGTTTAACTACGATTATTTAATTAATGGGTGATTTTTTAAATAATTATTTTTGTTAGTGATTACTGGGAAAAAGTATATATATAATTTTGTTAAGGGGTTAGAAATGGGCAAACCCACCGTTCTTTGTTGAGAACGTGCAAGAATAGGGTATTAAATATAGAAATTTAGGCTTAGGCTCTCAGTTATTTCTATTAGAAAGGGGAGAAAATAGAGATAAAAGGGCGTCCAGTCCCAAAATCGAAGACGCCTACTGCTAATTGCTTTAGGTAAATGCTTCACAAGCTTAAGGCTTTCGTTTATGCGTTTTAATTGCCAGGATATGTGGCATCTATTGCTATTATTATAGGGTGTGTTGGAAAAATAAAAAAGGAATTTGAATTGAGTAGTATGGTTGTTTTAACGTGAGTTTCTCTAGATTGGTAGGTCAACTTTTGAATTGGAAACTGCGGTTAATATGAGCTAATGATTAGTGTAATGATGGGGTGATGACTGAAGAATTTGGATTGCATAGGTCTGTTACAATTAGGCTAAGTTGTTGCACTCCTAGTTCGTGGTTTAAGTACTGGTTTCGTGGTTTAGGTACTATTTCGTGTAACTTAGCCCTAGTTTTTAATTTTTTATAGTTATCATATTATTATTCAAGTTTTGACATATTGGTGCACGTAATTGAGTATTAGGTGTATTATATTATATGAACACCATTAGATCATGATATTTTGAGAAAATTGGGACTTAGCCTCAAGCTTGGAATTTAGGAAAAGTGAGATTTGGCATACTAATTTGAATCAAGGTTGAAGCTTGATTATAATTTGGGACTCATTTACTTACGAATAATATATATTTGATAAATTGGGAACATTCTTAAGCTTTATGAAAGGGAAAGGCAAAATCCTGTGGATTCGTGATGCATTGTTCGGCATTTGAAGTATGTTAAGACTTCCTAGACTTTGTTGAAGGATATTTTGTTAATAAGAGATTAAAATTTTCAAATAGAGAATAGGTAAGGGCAAAAGATGGGGGTTTCGTACCCATGGTATGACAAGAAATTGTACGAGTACCGGTGTTATAAAAGGAAAAGTTTATTACTATGTAATTCGAGAATGCCAAAGAATATGGGGCATTAGTTGATATATTATTGACTTGGTTGCTTTTTGTGTGTATATTTTCTTTATTTAACCTGTATATTTGTGATAGTCGAGGTGAATATATTTCTTGTCAGTTACTTGATTGGATGAGATGCATCATCATCATCACCTATTTTGTTGATATTATATCATGCACATGCATTGGTATTGACTTCGAGTGTGAGTAAAAGTCAGGCACATGGAGATGGTCCGTGCTGCGATTGTTCTATGATTATGAGTTGGGCACATAGGAATCGTCCATACTGGGGATTGATTGATTTTTTGATCGCACGTAGAGACTATTCATACTGGTATATGGATCTTGCAAGTCCTCTATGGGTCACAAACTCTCAATGTATTACCGAGGAGTATCACGTATATACGATTAATAGATTACTGGCATTTAGGGCATATCATATCATTACATTGCATTACATCGCATTATATCATCCATACTTACTTAATTATGTGCTTAATTGATGTTTGAATATTTTGTGGCAATTGATTATCCCTGCTCTAGTGAAAACTTAACTGTTGAATATAGAGCAGACAGGTAAATTTGAGAATGATTTCTTACATAAACCCTGTCACTACTTCTTTTTTTGTTGGTCTATGATACATATTGGGTACATGTGGTTTCATACTCATACTACACTTGATGCACTCTTTTCTGGTACAGATTTGGTTCTGAACACTAGCGCATCTCGTGGAGCTTTCTGAGTCTGAGCTTGGATATTTTGGAGTTGTGGTGAGCTGCTTAGTTGTTCCACAGCCCACACCTTTATCTATCTTTTATTTATTCTATCGTTTAGTAATAAGACAGGGTATTACACTTAGACTTATCATTTTAGTTTTTGGACTTGTATCGTATTGTAGAAGCTCTTGTGCTTATGACATCAAATTTTGGGTGGGTTTCAACTTTTCTGCATTTTATTTGAAAGACTTTGTATTTGGCCGTTTGTTTACTTTTTCATATAATTGATTAATGGTATTCGAAAAAACTTTGGGTTGGCTTACCTATCGGTTGAGAATATAGGTGCCATCACGACTTATGATTTTGGGTCATGACAGTAACATTCAGAACAAAACCTAGGAAAAGTATTTATAGACAACGAATCCTATCCTAATTTAACTAGGAAAACATAGTTGCATCAGTAATCACGGATTGGTCCACGACCCATCATTCTGAATGACGGTTCGTGGATCTCTGGAGTCAACCTTTGTGTTGTAGGATTTCACTAGTGTGACCATGGGTCATGGAATGGAACTACGGTTAATCCACTGACCCATGATTTCAGACCCCAATTTTACATCTTCTCTGATCGATTTTTATGGGTAACATGACTGGTCCGTAGTATGGAATTATGGCCAGTCAACCCACTCGTAGTTTAAGCCTCCATCATTATATGTCTGTAAGAGATCAGATCTACGGCTCTCGGGACTGGTCATCATTTAGAACTACAGTTTGTAGAATCCACTCGTGGTTCACACTTTACTTTGCACCTCTGCGGGAGCTTAGTCTACGAGTCACAGTACTTGTACGTGGTTTGGGTTCATGACTCGTGGATTTGGTCTTAACTTGCACACCTGAAGGTCTCAGTTCACGATTCACAGCACTGGTCCGTGGCATTGAACCATAGCCACTCATTCCAGTCTTCAGTCCTGACTTAGCTAATTTTTAGTACAAACTCCAGCTCTTTGGTTGCGGACCCTATTTTCCTACACAACTCACAAAAACACATCATATTTATTAACAAAGTGCTAAAGAACATACAACAATTCTATGTTTTAAGCGTCAAAAGTGTCGTAAAATCATGGCACATCAACACCCTCAACTTAAAATATTTGCTTGTCCTCAAGCAACAAAACAAAACTAATCTATCACGATGCATAAACAAAAGAAAACTAGAAAACTAAGGCAGTCACACGGCTTTCGAACAATTTAGCTCATAAGTTTGACAGCCCCTCTTTCATATTACAAATGAATTGTATGTACACCATTAATTAAGTTAAAATAATAGGTTCTATGAATGACATCACGATATCAATAGACAAGTTGCATACACAGATGACAGTTTCCCAATCAGTTAGCAATCAACAGTGCTACTCTAGTGCCCTCACCACAAAAAGGTCCCACTCACACAATAAATATTCAAATCAGGACTCATACAAATACACTCTCTCACACAAGGAAGTTTAAACAATGCATACACAATACCATAGGTATGTCCTTATTTTCTATGCCTCAGTTTTCAAACAGTTGGACTAGGATCACTATAGGACTTCACTTGACTTGTAACATAGGCTCGAGGATGGGTATGGAATATACGAAAATAGTGACTATGCCCTCCTTGACACTGAGTTATCTTTCCTCCACTTCCTAGAACAATCTGTTCTTTCCTAATCTCCTTTTATTCTCTTTTGCTATGGGTGCGGCAATTTCTTCAAATTCAGCTTTCTTTCTTTTCTTTTCTTTTCTTTTCTTTTTGTTTTATTTTTCTCTTTTTTTTTCTTTTTTTTTCTTTCTTTTCGCACATGCCACACCCGTTGTTTTCCCCCTTTCACTTTTAGTCTTTTCTTTTCATTCCACTTTTTTCTTTTTATTTATCTCTACAGTAGCCACCCTCAACTTAGGGGATTTACCTGAGTTGAGGTACACAATGTCCAAGGAGGGACTAGGGATAAAATAAAGGTTCAAAGAAAAATCGAGAAGGTGAATAGGCTAATTAATAAAAAGGGTCAATTTAGGCTCAAAACAGAGATCAAAGGATATTTACTTTCTTTAGACGGTCATTTAGGCTGAACGGACTGAAATAAAAAATGCCTATGATCCTTTTCTAACCAACTACCCTACAACATAGGCAAGTCCAATTGGGCAAGTTCTAGATTGACACACAAAGTAAGAACAATACTAATGTAGCTGACACAAACATGGCACAGAGTTTCACTATCAATCACTAACTATCAAGTTCATGCCCTAGCTTAAGTAATTCTGATCACATCCATATTTGTAATTTCATGCAAAGATCCATAATGGTCAGTCTATTAAAACAGCTAACATGTCACACGAATTTTGGAGGGGTCTATTTTTTCAAAATCACTTTCAAAATTTTGTATCATAGACTGCACTAAGTATTCCTATTTTTCTTTTGCTAATAAAAAACAACTCGTTAACATGTTGGTTCAATAGAATAAAAGTATTTGGAGAAAAAACACAACAAGAAAACCCCAAGGACGTGAATACTCAAAGGTACCCTCTTGGGTTGCCTCCCAAGAAGCACTTAAATTAACATCACGATAAGATGTGAGTATCTTCGCTACTCAGACTTTGCCAAGATACTCATCAAAACATACACGGACCAGCTGCCTCACCCCACCTAAAAGAAGCACGCATTGTCTCCAATGCACTAAAAATGAATGCTAGGGAGGCGAGAACATACCTGCAACGCCTCAGCGCTGGTGTTCGATGTAGTAGACAGAGCCGATAGTGTGGACCCCATAGTAGGAACAGTAGATGCAGGTGCATCTCTCTCTATCTCAGTAACATCACTCACTCCGCCCATACCGAGCACTCCCACAATAGGGTCTAAAGAAGGTGTTGCACCTGGAGTTTCCAAACTCAACGAAGTACCATCTCTCGCAGCCCCTAATTTAGCTCACTCAGCCATAATTATTTCCTCTTCCTCTCATCTAGAGGCCTCTATGGTTTGTTGAAATAGCTTTATAGCCATCTTTTTCGCTTTTTGGACCTCTTTATTCCTTTTATTTTCTAACTAAGTCAGTGTCATATCCACCTCATCACCCTCCTTGCAAACTTTCTTACCCTTTCTCCTCTGTTTCTTCTCAGCTGGAGGGCCATCAGTTTCATCAGCCTCGTCTTAAGCTCTCTTTGGAGAGGACTCTGCTAGTAGATCAATAAAAGACTCCTCTGCCTCCTCATCCATGGCTGGTGTGACCTCAATAGTGGGAACTGCCCTGGTCTGAATGGCTATCACATCAACACAAATATTGACAAGTTCTACAAGAATAGTTGTGAGGTATGGTGCACTCAGATTCCACAACCAATCATTCACCCTCATCTTTATCCCATCCAAATAGGCATTAACACTATCAATGGATCTTTGAATAGGCTCGAGGGAAGTGGCAACCTCTATTCTGATTAGTGGCTTGATGGCATTGGAGAACTGCTTAATCTGCTCATCCATATGTGCTACTATTGTAGCCACCTTCTTAAAGGTCTGGCTAGTGAAAAGGATGGTGGTGGGTGTCTCTGATGAACGGACAGCTCCGGTAGAGGTACCGACTTCAGCGACAAAAAGATCCGAGGCTAGAGAAACAACATCCTCAAACACAGCTGAAGAATCAACTCGAACATGATCAATTGGGTCAGCAAAAATAGCGCTCCAAGAAGAAAAAGACTAAGCTCTACCCTTGGCCACAGGATTAGCTGCATCATGGATGAGTGTAAGGTTTTGGAAGCTGGTAGTCTGGAGTGTCCTGTCAACCGTCTACATAAGTAGGTATCATGACTGCTTTGCAAAGCTTTGTGACCAGGAATAGGAATGGAATAGAAGTGGAGGTCCTCAAAGATCACTCTTTCTCCTCAGCTATGATTCGGGAAACGATGATATCAAATTAGGAGATGATAGCAGCGACTAAAAATGCTCAATCTAGAGTAAGTGTATTATCTGCAGCTGTAGGGACCATTATACGAATAATGGACCACTAAAATTTACCCGCCAAACTAAATGATGCCTTAGTGATGGAGAGTGGTCTAATCATTAACAATGGTGGGTTTCCATCAGTGATCACTGAGGCTAGCCATTCAAATAGGGTGTTGCGGCTCCTATGCTACTCCAATTTGAAGTCAAGGTCCAATTAAGTGGCTGGTGCTAAGTAATTGGGCCCATAAATAAAGTATTGGATAGTGCGCTGTGAATATCAACCGGAACCCCTCTCACTTGCACGCTATCCAAGGGTGGAAGATTTTTTTTTTCCCTTTCTCACACGAATTTAGCAGAGTAGCTGCATAAGCAGCATAGAACTTACGAACAAGAACTGGGTTGTAGTCACCACCCTTCTTACTCATCCATCGAACCCATAATGGTCATATAATTCTTTAATCTCAGCCATCTCATCCAAAGTTGTCGACTGGATCTCTACTTCCTCAAAATTACTCTGCCTCAGATACCCTCAGTCATTTTGTGCTAGCCCCTCATGGAACAATCTGTATGCACCCTCAATTTCCCACCGTACATTTTCCTGAACCTCGGGGTTCTTAATTTTAAATGTGGGAACAATCTAGAGAGGTGCGTCATTTCTGGCCTCAGCTGCCCTGGGCTCCTTGCGCCTGATCCTCTAGCACTTATGGTGGATGATCCTGAACTAGTGTGTTCGTTGCTACCTAAGGCAGTATCACCCCCAGGCTCAGAGTCTCCAGTCCCGCTTGCACTAGATGAGGACCCTATATCATCCTCTCCCTTCTCAGACTGAGAAGAGGTGGTATGTGCCTATATCTTTGCTCATCGCCTCGTGGTCTGAGGCTCGGCATCTGTATTATCCTCATTGGCATATACTTCCTGGGATCCACTTTCTTTTGATTTGGAGGGCTCTTCTTGCAATTGATATTTGAATTTATGAGCCTCCGCTCTTTCTCCACTATTGTTGCCTTTTTCGAGGTGTTATTTGGAGGCATGGTACCTGTGGGGGAGATTGTTATCATACAGCCCAAGAAACAAAAAAACAAAAGAAAAAAAAAATTTACAAGTTATAACAGTGCTAAAAGACACCATCCACGAGTGGATTTACCACCAGTAGAACCAAATCACGGTCAGTGAACCCATCTGTGGTTACATTTTAAACAAACCAGTCAATTGCTCTCAGACATCTACAGGTCATATGACTGGCCGTAGATCAGATCTATGGATCCATCCTGTGATCATGGATTGACACCTGAGAGTTAACAATTATAAGCACATTCCACGGGTGAATCGATGGCTAGTGGTTCTAAATTATGGGCGATAGATCCATCTGTCGTTTTACACTCAACCAAGAAATAAATTCCTCTCAGGTACTATGGGTCACATGACTGGCTGTAGATCAGATCTACGGACCCGTCCTATGACTCGTAGTTTAGGACCTAAGAGTAATTTTTCTTCACCGTGGGTCTACAGTTTGTAGATCATAATTACAACCAGTAGACCCACCAGTAGATTGATCAATCAGTAAGAAATCGAGAAAATTTAGTATATTTATGATTATTAGACTTGTATATTTACAATCCTACCGTATCAAAATCAAACCAAGGGCTACTTAGACTTCACCCAACTGATTTTAGAGTATGTTATTTGGAGTTGACAGGCAAAACAACCATAGACTTTGTTTCTGAAGCACAATAGTGGTCATAATGCCCTCCAGCTCACCTTACTCAACCAAAACATCACTTTCTCACACATTTTTAATTATTACACTCACAGATGCACAAATTACCCTCTAGGGTTCCTTAACTTCAATAAACATACACATGAGCCCATACACACTAACCTTTTAAGAAGAAATTCAGAAAACCTAGGAGTGAGTTTAAATTTACTCTTTTGTTTGCAAAATCTTCTTAAGGTGTGATTGAGGAGAAGAGGTGCACTGATATTGGTAAATCAAATTTGTGCGTGTAGGGTAGCCAAAGGGGTGATCGATTTTGTTGTGAGGAATTTGAGTGATATCAGGAGTGATGAAGGAGTAATTTGATTCCTTCCCTTTTCAAATAAGTGGTATACCCACTAAGGTTATCGGGTGAGAGAAAAATAGTAATAGGGTCGAGGCAGGTTGATTTGAAAAAGTTTGCAATTAAAACCCTTGACCCAGTTTAATACTGTACCTAGGATCCACAAGAGAGATTTAGGTTCATAATTAAATGACAGGTCATCAGTCCACTGGTGGATCAGAGTTTCATATGAATTTATGGCTAGGAATATATGAATGACTTCACAGTCCATCTTGTGGAAATACAGACCGTCCTGTCACCCGTAGAATTTTGTCTGAGACCTGGCATATGGGAATGAGGACTACGAGTTGTTCCATGGGTCATTGAATAGGTTCAAGGCCCGTGAACCAAACTGTGGTTCTTAGAATTTCTACAGTGTCAACTTTTCTAGGCGTCAATGGTTGGATCCACAGGTCGTCAAGGTCATTTATGACCCGTCATTAGACCCATAGATCAAATCTTTCCTTGCATCTGCATACTTTGCTCCTTTTTTTGTCTTGGTGTACCTGTACACTTTAGCAAACGTCAATCTTGGATTGCCCTCCAAGCAGCGCCTAATTTAACATTATGGCACAATGCAGGCTACTTGACTACTCAAACTTCATCAAGTTACCCCTAATGGGTTGCCTTCCATGAAGTGCCTGATTTAACATCGCGGCATGATGCAGGTTCCTTAGTTACTCAGATTTCACCAAGGGCCCAAATGTGCACCACCTTAATCTCCTCTACAGTTCCAAATAGGCTTTCACCCGCTGACCATCAACCTTGAACCATTTACCTTCATGGTTCTATAGCTCAATTGCACCATATTAGAACACTTGTACCACTCAAAATGGACCCATCCACTTAGACTTTAGCTTGCCAGGAAACATGCGAAGTCTTGAGTTAAATAGCAGGACCAAATCACCCAGTGTAAAGTTTCTCTTTTCTATCTTCTGATCGTGATACATCTTTATCTTTTCCTTGTAAAAGGCAGAACTCTTATAATCTCTAATCCAGAACTCATCCATCTCATTTAATTGATCAAGCCGCTAATAGGATGCGTCACCCCAATTCAAATTTAGCTTCTTAAGCGCCCACATGTCTTTGTGCTCAAGCTCCACCGACAGATGACATGACTTTCCAAACACAAGTTGATAGGGAGACATACCTATAGGGGTCTTGAAAGCATTATGATATGCCCACAAAGCATCATCTAGTTTCTTAGACCAATCCATTCTATTAGCATTCGCAGTCTTCGCAAGGATTATATTTATTTCTCGATTGAGACCCCCAACTTGCCCGCTAGATTGCGGATGATAAGGAGTTTTCACACTATACCTCACTCCATATTTCTCAAGTAGAGCTCGAAACAACCTATTGCAAAAGTGAGAGCCTACATCACTGATGATTGCCCATTATGTACCAAATCTGGAAAAGATATTTTGCTTCAAGAACGTTGTGATACTCTTGCCTTTATTATTGGGAAGCGCAAACGCCTCCACCCACTTGAACACATAGTCAACAGCTACAAGTATGTATTTCATCCCATTCGAGCTCACAAACGGGCCCATAAAGTCAATGCCCCAAACATCAAACAGTTCAACCATAAGAATATGGATAAGGGGAAGCTCATGCTTCCTTGATATGCCACCTTCCCTTTGATATCGATCACAAGCCTTCACATAGTCATGGTCATCTTGATGAAGAATTGGCTAATAGTATCTGTATTATAAGATCTTATGAGCTATTTGGATACTACTATGATGCCCCCTAATAGGGGATGAATGATATGCCTCCAATATACTCATCATCTCTGCCTCAGGCACACATCTATGAATCATCCCATCAGCACAAACACAAAACAAGTATGGCTCCTCCCAGAAAAACATTCGAACATCAGACATAAACTTCCTACGCTGATGGAAGGACAAATCAGAAGGCACTATATTACTCACCAAATAATTAGCAAAGTCTGCGAACCATGGAATCAAGTCCTGTAATGCAGCCAATACTTTGCTCATCTGGGAAGGTATCATCAATGTCAATCTCATCCTTTAATTTCAGCATTGCCTCTTCTTCCAACCTTGACAAGTAATTAGCACCTTGTTTTCAATCCTCTTCCGGTCCTTGACCTCAAAATCAAATTCTTGCAATAGAAGTACCCACCAAATCAATGTAGGTTTCGCATCCTTCTTTGTCATACAGTACCTAAGAGCTGCTTGGTCAGTGTGCACAATCACCTTTGTGCCAAGAAGATATGATCTGAACTTCTCAAAAGCAAACACCACATCAAGCAACTCTTGTTCAGTTATAGTATAGTTCTTTTAAGCAGTATTCAGTGCCTTGCTAGCATAGTATATAGGGTGGAGAATCTTCTCGCATCTTTGGCCTAGGACTTCTCCCAGCGCCACACCACTAGTATCGCACGTTACTTCAAAAGGAGACAAGTCAGGTGTAACAATGATAGGGGTTGAGATCAACCTTTCTTTGAGGCATTCAAATGCCTTCAGACATGCATCATCAAAAATGAACTTCACATCCTTCTCCAATAACTTGAACAAAAGGTGTGCAATTTTAGAAAAATATTTATGAATCTACGATAAAATCCAACATGTCCTAAAAAGCTTCGAACACCTTCCACAATAACAGGTGGAGGAAATTTTTCAATCACCTCAATATTTGCCTTATCAACCTCAATTCCCTTTTTGGAGATCTGGTGGCCAAGCACTATACCTTCTTTTATAATGAAGTGACACTTCTCTCAATCGAGCACCAAATTTCACTCTTCACATCTCTTCAACACACAACTCAAATGGTCTAAGTAGTCATCAAAGGAGTCACCTACCACAGAAAAGTCATCTATGAATACCTCTATAGTATTCTCCACCATTTCTGAGAAGATAGACATTATGCAATGCTAAAAAGTCACTGATGCACTACATATCCCGAAGGGCATACGCTTGAATGCAAACGTCCCATATGGACAAGTGAAAGTGGTATTTTCTTAGTCTTCAGGGGCAATCAAAATTTGATTATATCCTGAATAACCATCCAGAACACAATACTATTATCTACTAGCAAGATGGTATGATATCTAATCCATGAATGACATCGGGAAATGGTCTTTCTTAGTCTATGTATTCATCTTCCTATAGTCCATGTACACATGCCAACCTATGACTAGCCCCATCGTGATAAGCTCATTCTTTGCATTTGGACTAGGCTTACCCACTTGTTTTCTGCAATAGGATAAACCACAATGATTCCACCCTTCTTCTACATACATTAGACTAGGCTTACCAACTTGTTGTCTGCAATAGGATAAACCACACTTGCATCCAATCACTTGATAATTTCCTTCTTGACGACCTCTTACATATGTAGATTCAGCCTTCAGTAATGTTCAATACTAGGATACAATTGGGCTCAAGCTGGATTTTATGAGTGTATATACCAGGTGGAATGCCAATGATGTTAGCAATGGACTAATCAAAGGCCTTCTTGAACTTCTTCAACACAGAAACTAGAGCCTCAACTTTCCATCCAACTATATCTGCAGCAATAATAATCGGCAAAGTATATTTGGATTCCAAGAATACATATCGAAGATGTGATGGGGGAGATTTAAGCTTCAAGACTGGAGGCTCCTCAATGGAAGGTCTGGCCGATGAGGTTGCACAATTTTTCAAGTCTAGATCTAGCTTTTTTGGAGAATATATGTAAGACCCCATACCAGTGATTGCATCAACCATCTCATCATACTTCTTGATATCCTCTCCATTTTAATTCATAATTACAGCCACAAGTGCTTCAACTCTAAATTGCTCCTCAATAGGTACTAGTGGTTGCTCCTCATCAACTACATTTACCACTGAGACCACACGCATGTCATTGGGGTACTTTACTGACTGGAAAATATTAAAAGTCACTTCTTTATCATTCTCTAAACTTTATCTGTTCGGTTTCCATGTCAACTAAAGCATGCCCAGTGGCAAGGAATGATTGCCCCAAGATAATGGGAACCTCAAAGTCAACTTTGCAGTCAATAATCACAAAATTCTTCGAAAATATGAATGGCGCAACTTTCACAAATACATCATAGAGAATACCCATAGGCCTTATTACTATATGATCTGCCATAAGAAGTTGCATTAACATTGGTTTGGAGGATCCCAAGTCTAACTATCAAAATACTGCTAGCGGCATGAGATTAATATTGGCACCCAAATAACACAAGGCCTTTGCGAAGTTGAAAGCTCCTATGGTACATGGAATAGTGAATGCTCCTGGATCTTTTTTCATCTGCACAAGCGAAGGGGAAGCTATTTCACTATAGTGGTGCAAATAATCAGCAGGTTTAAAGATCACGGTCCTCTTCTTAGTCACAAGATCTTTTATCAACTTTATGTAACTAGGTATCTGTTCCATGCTTCGATCAAAGGGATATTCACAAAAAGTTGCTTCAATATGGAGATGAACTTGTGATACTTACCTTCTTTAGCCTTCTTGATCAATCTCTACGGGAAAAGTGGAGGAGGTCGTGTGATAAGTGGTGAAATTACCACTTATCTGCATCTCTTTTCTTAGGCTTTTGCGTCCTCTAATGGTGATATAAGACAACTTATAGCTTGTTTTGATATATGTCAGGTGATTCTCATTCATGTAGAGACATTGGAGCAATTTGGACAAAACAAGCTAAAAATGAGCTGAAGGGAGAAACAAGCCTCAGATATCACAAATGCAGCCAAAGGACCGCAAATGCCGAAGTCAACTGACCGGTCAACAATTGCAAATGCGGCTAAAAGACTGTAAATGTGGAGGTCAACTAACCAGTCAACAACCATAATTGCGGCCAAAGGACCACAATTGCGAAAGTCAACACACAGTCAACCATCGCAAATGCGGCCAAAGGACCACAATTGCGAGTGACGGGCTCAGTTAGGACCAAAGCAGTCTTTTCACACTTTTGGAAACCCCAATCCACATAAAAGACTTCTCAGCCATTTGGGAAGCTATCTTTGGCTATTCTCACAACTTTTGGCAATCTTGGAGAGCAAGTTCATTAACCTACACCTTAGGAGTGAAGATTTGAATGCTTTGTATTGTGAAAATCTTAAATACCATTCTTCAACTCTTGTTCTCAATTACTGATTTGTAGGAATATTTGTTGAATTGAGATTTGGGTTTTGTGTTAGAGATAACACTAAATTTGGGTATTTAATTCTTATCTTATGCTTTCTCTTGATTATTTATGTGGGTGTATTGAATCTTCCATGCTTGAATTTATGGTTGATGGTTGCAAACATTGACTTAGCTTTCTAATTGTGTTCTTGCTTGAAAGAGGAGTTCCTTAATTCAGGAAGGTTTAATAGTGGAGATTTGGGACTTTCCACTCTAGATAAAGGCTAGAGATAGTTTGGTTGTTGGAAACTCCCATCTAAGAGTTGGGGTTAGAAATAGCCCAACTCACCCAAGTTAATTTGTTGGTTATTGCACACTTGTTGTGATTCGAGAGAACCCATAGTTATAGTTGCTTGATTGGTTGAAAAATGATTGAGTACACCTTTAACCAATACTACCCATGTGTTAATCGCGTGCAAGTCTTGTAAATTGAATTTCCATTCTCAATTCTCCCTTGTTGTCCTTGCTTGGTGAAAGCAAGGTTAAAGCCATTGATCAATCTATCCTTTATTTGATTTTTTTTTATCTTTTGTTTTAGTTTGAAACCCCCCTATCGTTATCTTTTATTTTTGCTCTTTGAACTTCAATAAGTTGCTTTTATTCTTTATTAGCTCAATCGCGATTACATTATTCTCTGTGGGATCGACCCCGGCTCCCGTCGGGAATATAAATGTGTTTTGGTTAATAATCATCGATACCTCCATCTTGGAGAGTATGTTTGAGCGTTATCAAAAATGGCACCATTACCGGGGAACAATTTGACGTATTGAGTTAGTTTAAAATTTGAGATTACTTACTCTAGTTCAATTTTGTGAATAGTTGTTTTTTTGTTTAATTTTAATTTGTTGATTGGTTCCACGGCATCTCAAAATGATAGAAATGTTAGTGGTTACATCCCAGTTAATATTCTCAACTATTGTGTTTATTGCGGAGGACCCCACCTTGGGCGTAGGTATAAACTTGGCCCTAGAAGAGAGAGGTATTCACCTTCTCGCTCCTATAATGGGTGCAATTATTATTTGTATTGTGGTCATGATGTACATTGGAGCGAATGCCCTAATGATGACCATCCTCATCCCTCCTCTTGTGCTAACAATGTTGCTAGTGGTGCTTGTGATCTTAATAGGAACCAAGACTTGGCAAGTGAAGAAGGCATGTGTGCCAAGCTCCACACCCTCTTGGCCTCGCTAGAAACCCAAGAGGAGGGTGTGAAATCCATAAAGCAAGGCTTGGTGGACATGAGAATGAAGGAAGGCGAGGAGATAAATCATGCCATGCAATCCATGGCGGATTTGTCTACTCCTCTTGGTCAAATTGATGAAGAAACTCCCCCAAGTCCAATCAATGAACATGCCTCCAACATTGAGACCGAGCAAATTCACTTTGGGGATGATGAGGAAGACTTTCAAAATATGAAATCTCCCGAAAGTAAGTTTGTACTAGGAATGCTTGAACCTAAACAAGGGGAGGACACAAGGGATGATCATGAATTGAAGGTGTTGTGGCAACCAACTACCCCAAATATGGATCGTATTAGAGTTCCAAGGCAAAGTCCAACGTTTTATTTTGAAAGACTCTAGTTCATTCGAAAGTGAGGATGTTATGAATGAGGCAAGTTTGAAGGTGGAGACGCCCAAATCTCACTCCAACCACTTTTCAACCTTAAGTTTGATTGAATGGACGAAATTCAAAGTAATCAAGCTTTTGGAAGACCTTGGAAGAAAAATGGATCAAGGTTTATCCAGTTTTAAAGCTATCATGGAAAGAAGGCAAAGCGACCTTCCTCACTTGAAGGAGAAAAAGTGTGAAATGCGAAATCAAGAGAATGGCATTCTCATGTTCAAACCTTCACCCCGTGATTTTCACCAGAAGGATCCAAGTTTGGGTCGAAGGTTCAAATCATCCAAATAGAGATCCAAATCATGACATATCATGTGTGGAACCACTACGTTAAATTGAGCGCTTGATGGGAGGCAACCCATTATTTTTATGCTTTACTTCACTTTTTGTTTCTTTTTTATTTGATTTTAGGTGCCTGAGAACCACCAAAAATATAGCTGTAAACGGTGCATTTTGCACCTGGAAGAGTTCCCCTCGCACCTGCCATAGCACAAGGAACCAGTGAGCTGGGCAAAAATGTTAGAATGTGCGAAAGTGGTGCATTTTGCACCTCCCAAAGTTCCCGTTACATATGCCTTCGCATGAGCGACCAGTGAGCTCAGCTGCAGATTCTGCAATTGCAAAACATTCACAGAAAAAGCAGATATTCTGCAATTGTGGTGGTTGGCCGAAAAAGTAGTGATCCACAGTTGCAGACCTTCTGACTGAAAATATGAAAGCCATCGCATTTGTGGCATCTGAGACCGCATTTTCGGACACCCGGCAGTTGAATTGATTGAAAAAACTAAAAGGCACGAAGGTTGGTTCACTTTCTCAAAATAAAAGGTATGTTTCTCTTCTTTCTTCTCTTCACTAACAAGAGCAACACCAAGATCCATTCATCTCTACAAGAATCCAGGCATGACAAGCTAATCCCTTCTCTCTTTGAGTCATGTAAAGTCTTTTTCCTTTCTTCCTAGTTCATCTAAACTTGTAGGACTCATGTTGTAAGACTTGATGAACTCGAATATGTGGTTTATTTGTTATTTGTGGGTGAGGTTGGATTTGAGAGTGGGTATTGTTTTGATTGTAAATGTGGGGTTGGCTAAATACACATATCATACTTCATAGGGTAGTGCTCATTTATGCATACAAGGTGTTTGACGAATTGTCCGGATAAAACTCTTGGCTAGATTCGCAAATTTATCATGATTAGATAATGTTTGTGTGGAGTATTTTATGGTTTTGCATGTGAAAAATGAGTTGATGATTTATTTTGGGGGTGTTGGAAGCGATTTCCACCTTGGGGGAATTTTGGAGATGATGGCTCTGCTTTTGCGGCAAAGTCTCGCAATTGCAGAACACCGCATTTGTGGACTTTGACCGCAATTGTGGAGCCAGACAAGCTGCCAAAGGCCGCAATTGCGACGGTTCTTCGCATTTGCGGACCTCCATATTTACGTACACCAACCGCAATTGCGGTACCCAAGACCAAAAATTTTGAGGAACCAAAAGCGGTGCACACCCCTAGAGCGTTCCAATTGATTTCCAACTCATTTATTTTCCTTTCATAAACCACAAGCCATTGTATTTCTTACTAATATCAATCATTCATGCTTGTGGAACCTTTTCAGGTCAAAAAGTCAACAAGGCTGCCAACCTCAATGATGCACTCTTAGAAGATGACCTGCCCATTGATGAAGAAATCGATCAAGTTCGATTCATGTCTCCTGAATGTCAGCGGAGATACTACTCTGACTTGGTAAAGAAGAAGCTGCTCCTCGAAAAGGGCATTTGTCTTGATAAGGTCTCCACGACTCTTCTTAAATTCTATCATAGATTGGAGACCACAGTTGGATGTGCTTTGCACCTGAGCCTTGCAAGGCTAATGAGCAATGGGTTTGAGAGTTCTTTGCAAATCTCAAAGCTGTGAGAATGTCGACCCCAGTTATTAGAATAAGAGGCAAAATGATTGACTTTGGAGCATCGGTGATCAATGGGTTCTATCATTTACAAAATCATAACCCCGCCCTATTCAAGGCAAAGGATTGTGCACCAGGCACATGGTTGATTTCCAAGTTGTTTCCGGACAAGACTGTACCCTGGGCCGTCACAAAAAAGGGTATCACCTCCGAGGAATTCACAGCTGAAGCTAAGAACTGGTATCGATCATCTGCAGCCGAGTCTCTCCATGCGGGAATGTGTATGATATACCATTACTGAGGGCTCATATGATTTCTTGCATCCTTGATGACATTCTTGTGAATGTTGGCCATATGATCATTGTTACGTTCGTTTTCGAATAGTTCAAAAATTACTTCATAAATTACGTGGCGAAAAATATCCTTTATATTGATTTTATTTTGGAAAAAATAATTTAAAGAGAGAGTAAAAAAGAGAGTCGCCACTTAATTTTAGGAAAAATTAAGAAACCATTTCGAAAAGGTATTTTTAGAAAAACCTTTTTAAAAATCAGAATTCGGGTAAGGATTCAAGTTAAATTCGAAAGAAGGTGTTAGGAACTTTCGAAAATCCACAAAGTGTTGTTCCCGACGGATTTAAAATATTTGGCTAATTTTGAAAAATTCTAAATTAGTTTGAGAAAAATCTTGAAAATGAGCAAAATTTATTCGTTACTTTAACATTTATATTTATTTCAAGAAGATGAAATAATTTAAACGTTCAAAGTTTTCAAATAATTCTAACTTTAATAATTTATCCGAGTCAAAATTTTGAATTAAATGATTAATCCAAACTCATAGCCGTGGTTTAAGAATAAACTTTTATTTAATGACTATGAAAAGATATAAGAAATCCTCAAGTCATTCTCATAAAGCTTAATCCTTAAAAGACCTCTTAATAATTATGAAAGAATATAGGCAAGTTATTCTCGAAGCTTAATATTTGCCTAAATGAATTCAAACTTAGGTAAACTAATTACGAGATAAAACAAGTCTTCACAATAATCAATCTTGATAAAAACGAGTTAAGAAAACTCCAAAGGGATTCATCCAAGTTAAAATAAAATATTAGAGAGTTAGCACAATTATCTCAAATTCCCAATATAAGAAAGGAATCGAATGTAAACAATGAATGGGGCAGACTTATGCCACTTCTGCTTCTCGTCGCTGCTTTAATATCGGGACTTAGGCCCCAAAAAAACTCATTTTCTAGCCCTTTTGGGGCTGCTGCTGCGTTATTACTTGGTATGCTGCTGCCACTGGCTCTGTTTCAGGCCTTTAGGCCTTAAAATTAGCTTCCCTTTTCGATACTTGATAGAGGTTGACTCGAAGAAGAACGAATGCAAGGGATTGGGGAGTCCAATTGGACTCGTCTCGAGGTAGTTCATGTAAAAGAAAGAAAAGATAAGGATTAGTAGCTAATTAATGCAGCAAGATTATATAGAACCAACTAATTGGCTATACTAAATGTTAATCTCATAAAGCATAGGCAGTAACATGTTTCACCAAGTGAACTGTATATATGTATAGTTGAAGCTACACAAACAGAGCTTCCAATTTAAATACACAATCAATACACCAACTCATGGGAGACAACCGAACTTAAAACTTATTACTCACAACTTATTCAAAGTTATTACTCAATTAGGACTTAAAACTTAAAGAATTCTAGATCAATTCAGTGAGTGTAAATTTTAGGCCTTGTCAGAGAGAATGGAAAGAAAACAATGGAGTAATTTCATCAGGAAGTCATAAATTCACCCTCAACAAAACACTTAATGACTCAAAATGCACCGGAAGGAGAAGAAGCATAAGAGAGATTTTGAAATAAACCTATACATGAATGAAGTAAGCTCACCATTACATGCTGAAAACACACAAAGAAAAACAACTGACAAATAGAGATTGAGGGAAGATTTTCAAAGATCTATGCATTTACAACTAGATATATAATAACAAAAGGGAGGGGAACTGAGTAGAACTTGAAAGGATTTACTAGTTGCTTTGCCATTTTTAAGAACAAATAGGCAATCACGAAAGATCAAAACCACTGCTTCTTCTTAGAATATGATCATTGAAAACAAATAGGAATTCGCAAGGTTGCAAATTTTATCCTTCAGTCCAAATACCAATGAATTTTAAAAGCAAGGCAACATAAATACATTACACGCTTCTGGGCCTATCAAATTTGATCCTTATCATTTCAACGTCGTTATGCAGGACTGGAGATGAGCTAAAGATAATGGAAACAAACACTTATTTATTTAAAGGGAATCAGCAGCAATGCTATGATTAACCCAAGTGAAACTTGAAAAATAAAGATAATCAAACATTGAACAAGAGACAAGAGATCGTGAAATTACCAATAACTGAATCTAAACTCTAAAATTTCAGCTTGTTCCTTGCACCATACCAGTTATTAAACACCCAAGAAGCAGCCAAGTTCTCAAAGAATACATATCAAGATATTCATCATGACAGACTTTCAATCACCCTTGAAAACAGAAGATTTTGATCGCAAAAAGGGGAAATTTATTTTTATCTTACAACCCAAGCAATTATTCCCAGCTTCGCAATTCCATAAAAATTCGTTTAAGGCTTGAAAACAGTAAAGAATAGGTACTTGAACAGACAATCTTCTTAGCCTTTATATTAGCAGGAGACACAACCAAGATGGCAATCATGCTACCAATGGAATCACAAACCACAGATAGAATCTATGAACAAAGTGACACTCTCTTAATCACCTTTAAATGACAACCAGCTAAAGAGAAAACTCATAAGTTCTATATTTTCCAGGTTCACCATTCGTGATCACATACAGGCTCTAAACAGAAGCAAACAACGAGGGGAAGGAAATTAATCTTAAACACAACAAGAATAAAATAGCAGTCCAAACTTAATCTACACAAACAGGACATTACTACTGGACTTAAATACGTGAAGGTTTAAACTTTTGAATTATTCTATTATAGCAAAAACATAAAGATCAGAAACAAAACAGCACAGCACACAAAACTGTAAAACAAAAATAAATGATAGGAAAGAAAGAAAATTACCTTTAACGAAGCAGTGACACTGGAACGACGAGTTGCCGGAGATTTCACACCACGCCGGAACTTGGACTGATTTTAACAGGAATCGAAAAGATATTTTAGTGCGTTTTCGCCTCTGCAACTCTTGGTTCTTATGAGCCAGAGAATGACTCTCCAAAAGACTCAAAGAATTCCCCAAAAGCCCACCCTTAACAATGAAAAGAGAGGGCCAATTTATAGGAGAAATTGGGGTGAAAGAGGGGGGAAATCCGATGGGAAAATTGAGGAAAACCCCTGAGAAAAAATCGAAATTCAAAAGGAATTCGTCCTAGCCAAGTGAGCTGGAGCCACGTATGTACGAATTTGTACACAAACGGGCAAAAATTAAGAATGATCCGCCGAGGTTTTTGGGATGGAGGACACCTAGGTCTTCTAGAACCTTCCAGGCCGTGCCAGCACACCCAATTTCGTACCTTGAGCGATAACGGAGGGGAATTTTGACGGAGAAGGCGTCGTGTTAATGGCGTTGTGTCATCGCTTGAGTTTTGGGTTTGTTGGTGAAGAGGAATAACGAAGAAGAAGATGGGAGGGGAGAGAAAGTTATGCGCGTGTATTTGTTGTGCGTGTGTACACGCTTGTGAGAAAGGAGGGAGTGCCGGAGAGTGTGTGTAGTACATCTGTGTGTATATGTGTTAATGAAGGGGGAGGGGCTGGGTTAGGCTTTAGCATTTGGGCTGGACTTGACTGAATTTTGTTGGGTTAAAAGGGTGCTGAAATTGCATTTAAAGAATAGCCAATTCTTTGCAAATGTGGTCAATTTGATTAAAAGAATAGTCGAATTGAAATAATTAGAGATGTTAGGCTAAAATTGAAATAGATGAATTTATTTTAATCAAATACTCAAGCTTCTTTAACTTAAACAAAGTAAAAAAAATCATTTTTGTTCAAACCGTAACCACCTTATTTAAACTTAAGAGACTAATTATTCAATTAATCTCCATTTTTGAGGAAAATAAAATCTTCTCAATTTAAACACGGTCTTCACTTGAAATGGTCTCCAAAATATTTCTTTAAGTAAAATTTATATAAATCTATATAATTAAATACAAAATATATATATTTCACCTAAAAATCACAAAATTAGTATGAAAATTGATTTTGAGGATATTTAGTTTTATAAGAACAATTATCTCAAAATTGTTTGTAAAATTGAAGAAGCTCAAAATTAGTTTAAAAATATGGAGGGCAAAAATTGAGTGTCAACAATCATCTGCGTACTCAAAGAGTTTTTGATGCAAGATAGCCTAACTCTCATGCTCCCATCTCTCATCACCGAACTGTGTAGAAGGGCTGAGGTAGATGAGTATCCCACTGACAATTGGGTGGAGCCAGCAAGACACATATTTCCATTGAAGAAGCGTGGAGAGGGGACAGTTTGCAAAAGCAAGAAGAGGAAGATCAATGCAAAAACATTGTCTCAGGCTATTTTCGGTAGTTCAAGAGCAATGGGCCCATTTGAGGTTATGACAGAGGAGTTGAAGTACATCCGAGAGATGGTGAGTGGCATTCCTCAATGGCCAAGTGAATCATCAGAGGGGCATGTTTCTTTTGTGACCCATAAAGCTTTTGACAAATATCTCGAGGATCAAAGGAAGCAGGGTGCCCACCTTTCTCAGCTGGAGAAAGCATACACCGATTTGGCCAAGTCCTAGGGAGAGCTTCATGCCTCACACACCAAGATGTTGAAATAGGAAAGGAAGAGAGACAAGTTCTTTACTCATATGTGGAAGGGTGTGAAAGGATTGTGGAAGGTTATGAAACCCAGAGATCCACTTCCATCTTCTAGGAAGAGTGATGAGGATGATTCCCCTGCACAGTGGTCTGAGGAGGATATCGATGATCATGGAGATGATGATGAGGACACCGAGAGTGATGAAAGTGCCTGAGGCAGTTTCAGGGAGCCCCTCCCACCATTTTACCTTATTTTATTTAGTTGTATTAGGGACTTTGCAACATGTTTAGTTGGGGGTGGGCATTTGGATGTTAATTATGCTTGTTTAGACTGTTCTATTTTGGATATTTTATTTTCACCCGTGTCGGGTCTTGTATTGTTGGAACCTTGTTAGAATAGTTGTTTGTTTTATTTTTGCACTAGCTTCTTTATTTATTTTTATATAGTAGCTTTGTTTGGTTTTTGAAGCTAGGGGAAGTCTGAGTACCCATTGGGCTAGATGAATTTGCTTATGTGTTAGGGTGTGCACGTTGGTGAAGTCTGAGTAGCCATATCAATTTAGATAGATGATTTGGCCCTATGATAGATTGAGTGACGTCATTCTTAAGAGCAAATCGTCATCTTTTGAGATAATTTGAATAATGATTTGATTGGTACTGATAGATTTAGTCTTGCATGTGTATTGAGCTGAATTGAGCATACCCCTCCAAATTTTTTGTGACATAGTTGAAAAGCAAAGAATGATGTTTGTGACAATGACTTTAATCTTTTTGTGACGTTTGACCTCTTAGTGATTACATAGATGCAAGAAATAAAAATTGATCCGTCTTTAATAGTTCGCATGCCATGTGTGGTGAGTGTTGTTGAATAATTCTCGTACTTGTGTCATCTAGAACTCGCCCGATTAGTCATTCCAATGCTAGTCTTAATTGTGTTTATTGGAGAAATGATCTTAGGTATTCTTTGTGATTTTTGAAGCCTACTTAGCCTTAAAAGCCACCATCGCACTCAAATTATATCACTAGTCACTCTCTTGAGCCTAATACCTTTTCTTTGGCAACCTCGGTACAAGCCTTGAACCATTTTGAAAATAAGCCCCTCTTTTGAACCCGTCCCTCTTTGAACTCTATAAGTGTGAAGTTGTTAAAAGTCTAACTTGGAGGTGATGAAGAAGTACCTTGGAGGAGTGTCAAATGAGTAGTTTTGGTTTGTGGATCAAATTCGAAAGGAATTATCAAAAAGAAGAAAGAATTTGAAAAAGAATGAAATAATGAAAGGAAAAGAGGAAAGGAAAGAAAAGAAACGAATCCTCCAAGGTGAACAAATTGATAAAATTTGGGCCCCAATTGAAATGAGTAAAATGATGTCTTGTATTGCATGAAAATGAAAAGAAATGGATTTGGTTTCAAATTTAAAAAGTTGTGTGGAGTTCGAGGAGGATGTAGTCACTTGAATCCAAATGCGTATCCTACCCGTCCCCGAGCCTACATCACAAGCTTAGAAAAGTCCTTTGAGATCTCCGGCCAATTGCTTTTGAGTTAGTGGCAAATAAAGATAAGTGCAAGCTTATGGTTTGATACTTGTTCATGCTTGAGGTCCTTTGTGAGTGTGAGTGTTGTGCATGTGTCCCTTGTTTTATCATCGTTAATAGTGTGTTTTGGGGACTTCCTTTGTTGTGAGGGCATGCGAATTAGGATAGCGGTGATGTTGATACTTTCCAAAAAGGAATCAAATGAACATGATTGGTGCTAATGGTCTTAAGTCATTTCTTGAGGATTGGTTGCTGTCACTTGGTCATATTTTTAAGTCTTTTGCAACTCTTGAAAATGTTTGTGAAATTGAGGGGATTGTTGTGTTGAGCATTCGCTTGTGATTGACTAATTATTAGTACCAATCGAAATCATATCTTTTGTGCTTGAGTTGAAAAGTGTATTGAGAAAATGATTGGATGGTCCTTGTGCTTTGTAGTTGGAGTCTCTTCGAGTTGGGTTATGATTTGCTTGAGGACAAGCAAAAGATTAAGTTGGGGGTGTTGATAAGTGGTGAAATTACCACTTATCTGCATCTCTTTTCTTAGGCTTTTGCATCCTCAAATGGTGATATGAGACCACTTATAGCTTGTTTTGATATATTTCAGGTGATTCTCATTCATGTAGAGACTTTGGAGCAATTTGGACAAAAGAAGCTAAAAATGAGCTAGGGAGAAACAAGCCTTAGATATCGCAAATGCGGCCAAAGGACCGCAAATGCGAAAGTCAACTGACCGGTCAACAACCGCAAATACGGCCAAAGGACCGCAAATGAAGAGGTCAACTAACCAGTCAACAACCATAATTGCGGCCAAAAGACCACAATTCCAGAAGTCAACAGACAATCAACCACCACAAATGTGGCCAAAGGACCGCAATTATGGGTGACGAGCTCAGCTAGGACCAAATCAGTCTTTTCACACTTTTGGAAACCCCAATCCACATAAAATACTTCTCAGCCATTTAATAAGCTATCTTTGGCCATTCTAACAACTTTTGGCAAGCTTGGAGAGCAAGTTCATCAACCTACACCTTAGGAGTGAAGATTTGGATGCTTTGTATTGTGAAAATCTTAAATACCATTCTTCAACTCTTGTTATTAATTGCTGATTTGTAGGAATATTTGTTGAATTGAGATTTGGGTTTTGTGCTAGAGATAACACTAAATTTGGGTATTTAATTCTTATCTTGTGCTTTCTCTTGATTATTTATGTGGGTCTATTGAATCTTCCATGCTTGAATTTATAGTTGATGGTTGCAAACATTGACTTAGCTTTCTAATTGTGTTCTTGCTTGAAAGAGGACTTCCTCAATTCAGGAAGGTTTAGTAGTGGGAATTTGGGGCTTTCCACTCTAGATCAAGGCTAGAGATAGTTTGGTTACCGGAAACTCTCATCTAAGAGTTGGGGTTAGAAATAGCCCAACTCACCCAAGTTAATTTCTTGGTTATTTCATACTCGTGGTGATTCGAGAGAACTCATGGGGATATTTGTTTGATTGGTTGAAAAATAGTTGAGTACACCTTTAACCAAGACTACCCATGTGTTAATCGAGTGCAAGTCTTGTGAATTGAATTCTCATTCCTAATTCTCCCTTGTTGTCCTTGCTTGGTGAAAGCAAGGTGAAAGCCATTGATCAATCTATCCTTTATTTAATTTTCTTTTATCTTTTGTTTTAGTTTAAAAAAAACCTACCGTTATCTTTTATTTTTTCTCTTTGAACTTCAATAAGTTACTTTTATTCTTTATTAGCTTAATCGCAATTACATTATTCTCTGTGGGATTGACTCCGGCTCCCATCGGGAATATAAATGTATTTTGCTTAACGATTACCAATACCTTCATCTTGGAGAGTACGTTTGAGCGTTATCATCGTGGAATGGGAGTTGGAATTTGAGTGACCTCTTTCTCCTTCCCTTTAGTAGCAACAGACTTCTTCTCACTAATTTGAGGCTGCTTCTCAATCTAAAAACTTATTCTTAAGATTCAACCAACTTTTCAATATCAACATTCTCAGGCTCAACCGAATCATCAACAACTGTTGAAACTGGAGGGTCGGTAGTTTGCTTGCCACTTTGAGTAGTCACTGCCATGAATTGCCCATTAATTTTCAGATTCTGGATTATGTTGCTTAGAAGTGTACCTTTTTGGCATTGATTCAGGGCTATAGACATTTGGCCTAGTTGTTGCTCAATCTACTTTATGGTAGTGGCATGTGACTCAACCTTTTGATTCATCCCTGATATATGTGCACGAATCTCCTTTAGGCTCTTGTCAGCAGTTTCTACCTTTTTCAGCACCTTAGCCAACATGTCCTCCATTCTCGAAAAGTTAGACTCCCCTTCATGGTCACCAGGAGGAACGTATAAGCCACTTTTATCATGTTTGTACCCGTCCCTCTTCTTTCTATCTCTGTCTCTTCTCCTATCCTTGTATCCTGGTTGGTTCTAGTTTTTGTCTCTATTGTAGTTCTGACCTTAATTTCCTTGACCTTAGCACCAAAAATCTTGATTAGACCCTTGGGGGTTGGCCCAAAAACCCTCCACCTGATCATTTAAATAGTTTGCCTCCTTATCAGAGTTAAATTCCTCATGTCTTGGTGCTTTATCTTGTGAACCGATTGCATTCAGCTTTTCAGCCCTGGCCCCTATGATATGCTTTGCAATAAGGCTGATGTCAGTTTTAATCTGAGTTATCTCTTGACCTATCTCCTCTTGGTTCTTGCATTGTTCTGCGGACACACCAATAGCATAAGTTACAGCCAAAACTTTAGATTCTCTCGTGTTCCAAGCCATGTTCATCTTTGTAACCCTGTCAAGCATCTCAGCCGCCTCTACGTAAGTGTGATCCATGAATGCTCCTACAGTTACAGTGTCAGCTACTGCCTTAGTGTTTGTATTCAAAGACCTGTAGAAATCTCCAACAAAGTGTCATTGGGAATTCTGTGATATGGCACTTGCTTCAGCTTCTTGTTGAACCTCAACCATATCTCATATAGTGCCTCAGTGTTCAGCTTCCTGAAGTTACAAATTTCATCCTTCAGCTACAACATCTTAGATGGCGGGAAAAACCTCTCCAAGAAAGCTCTTTTTAGTTCTCTCCATGTAATGATCAAATTATTTAAAAGCTCTGCCAACTAGAGAGTTGCTTCTCCTGTCAAAGAGAATGGGAATAGCTACAGTCTGATAGCATCCTGAGTCACCCCAGGTAACTTTTAAGCCTTAAAAATCCCCATAAAGTTCATCAAGTGCAAATTCACGCCAACAGTAGCTTTTTCTTTAAACACTCTCTTCATATTCAGCAACTTTATCATGGTGCTTGTGATGTCGAACTTTTCCCCAACGGGAAGTGGGGGTGGCACTATGGCACTAGTCACTCCTGCATTATCCAGGTCAGCCTCGTCATCATCATATCATAGTGAGGGATATATCGGGGTTGATGTTGTTGGTGGCCCCTATTCTCTCTCTGCCTTGCCCGATCATTATGTGCATTATGTCAAGCTGCCTAATCTCGTCTAGCTTGCTCATTTAGTGCGTTCTGGTGGGCAGCCTCTTATTTTGCCTGCTCCTTTACTACAGCTTGGCGCTGCTCTTCAGCAAGCCGCGATACCTCTTCTTTTCGTGCCCTTTCCTGTTCTTCAGCCAATATCCTGGTTGTGGACTCTTCTACAGTTTCATAAACTCTATACTTGTCCATTTTCCTTAAAGTTCTTTCAAGCTTCAGATTAAGTGGAATCAGGGAATTGCCTTGACTCCGAGTGTTGAGCATACAGAAGTGTGTAACCTAAAAACAAAATGAAAATAACAAAAAAAGTAAATCAGAAAATAAGGACTAACAGTCAAATAAACACAATCAATCTAATCCAAAACCACATTCCCCGGCAACAGCGCTAAAATTTGATACGCTCAAATTACACCTCTAAAAAGAAGTATAAAGCAGTCGTTGTTCAAATATAGAACCTAACCAAAGTTAGGATCATCGATCCCACGAGGAATATGGTTGAACCTAGGTCAATTGTAGTTATTTGTGCTCTTAGTCATATTATTTCCAAAAAGGGGGTAAATTGTGCAACAAGTAATGTTTGAAAGTAGTAAGTAACCAAGTCACAACAAGTATTAATTTTGTTGTCAAATAGTGAGAGAGTTGGCTAGGATTGTGTTTCCCATGATTTCATAACTCAGTAAGACATTGTACTAGTGATCTATTCTGGTGCTTAGTATGCAAGATCGGTAAGTTAAGTTCAACTAAATGGTTGGTCCCCTAGATAGAAAAATATCACCATGCAACTTGGTCTGTCTACGGGTGTTTGTTTTACTAACTTTTACCTTTGATTGCAAATTAGTTATTTTCGGACAAGGTTAAGCTACTAGATGAAGGTTGATAGCCTTAAATCTCTGTTGTGTAATTCCTATTCCCATTCGTTTCCCCTTTGGTCCAGCAAGTAATAATAAGGTGAGTTCTAATATTTGCAACCGCTAAAAGCAATCAAAGCGAAGAAAAAAAAATACATGCATAAACACCAACCTAGAATCACTAAGTACTTTTCCTGCTTTTTTTAATCCGTCATGGTTCTCATAACCATAGTTGTGAATTTAGATACTCATGTTCATAAGAAGATAATCAAAATTTGGTAAAGAATTCATAATTATATACTTACAAGATGAATAAAAGTACTCTGAAATCTTGAATTATCAAAGAAGAATCAATAACCAAGAATCAATAGATGAATTAATCTCTCAAAACTAAGAACAAAGTAATACTTAAAGTTTCTAAGTTGTAAGAGACAAAAATATAATGTGTAAAATTTAAAATAAAACCTAGAAAAAGTATTTATAGACAACAAATCATATCCTAAGTTGACTAGGAAAAGATAGTTGCGTCAGTGATCACGGATGGGTCCACGATCCATCGTTATGAATGATGGTTCATGGATCTCTGGAGTCAATCTCTGTCCTGTAGAATTTCACTAGTAGGACCACAAGTTGTGGAATGGAACTACGGTCAGTCGATTGATCCATGGTTTCAGACTCCAATTTTGCATCTTCTCTGACCAATTTCTATGGGTAACAAGACTGGTCCGTAGTATGGAATTATGGCCAGTCAACCCACTCTTGGTTTCAGCCTCCATTCTTTTGTGTCTTAACGAGATCAAATCTACAGATCTCAGGACTGGTCATTATTTGGAACTACGACAGGTAGAATCCACTTGTGGTTCACACTTTACTTTGTACCTCTGTAGGAGCTCAGTCTATGAGTCACAGTACTTGTACGTGGTTCGAGTTCACGACTTATAGACTGACTCGTGAATTTGGTCTTAACTTGCACACCTCCAGGTCTCCGTTCATGATTCACAGCACTGGTCTGTGGCTTTGAACCATGGCCAGTCATTCCACTCTTCAGTCCTGACTTAGCCAATTTTTAGTAGAAAGTCCAGCTCTTTGGTTGTGGACCCTATTTTCCTGCACAACTCATAAAAACACATCATATATTCTAATAAAGTGGTAAAGAACGTACAACAATTCTATGTTTTTAAGCATTAAAAGTTCCATAAAATCATGACATATCAAACGCAATTCAAATGCAAAAGCCAACTAGAGAACTGGCAATATCACAAGCCATTTGCGAGCCACAAGAGGGCATTTGCGCTTGCAGAGAAAACGCAAGTGTACCATAAATGGTGACATGGGGTATTTTTATCCAAAATTTTCAGTTGGATTTGGGGCTTTTCAAGGACAAATCTAGGAATCAGAGAACACTATATTCTTCTCTTTTGGTGCAGCTTTAGGAAAGAGTACTTGGATAGTGATTCTTCATTACTTTTAGGAAATACATATAGCTTCCATCTATTCCACAATATCACATCAACCCAACTATTTTAATCTCCTGTGTAGGTGGAGGTTTATAAAGGGGAGTCTTTGAGCAATGGTAAAGTTTTCTTCGTGTGATCTATAGGTCGTGTGTTCGAGCCGTGGAGGCAGCCGCTAATGCTTGCATTAGGTAGACTGTCTATATCACACCCTTCGGGGTGCAACCACTTCTCCGGACCCTGTTAACGCGGGATGTTTTGTACACCGACCACCCTTTAGGTAGAGGTTTACATACAAAATATCCCCTAGGCCGCTTTATCAATGCAACTTTGAGCTAGGTTAGTTCTCTTATTAAAATTATTCTAACCGAAATAGTTAATACCTTTGAACTAGTAGTAAAGTTGAAGAATATCTCAATTCAACATGTGCTTCGTTGTCTATGATCCAGGAACACATCATTTTGCCTGCTTATATCAGTTTCTCGTTATAATATAATTAGTCCGCAACTACATGTATTTTCTCTCAATTGACACTGTTTTTTTAAATCAGCTGGCGAAGTCAGAAAAATTGGTGAATACTATTCAAAGTTATTCCAGGAATATGACTCGGTTGTCATTTCTTCCTTCCTGCAATTAGAGAAGTATTATCGTCTTTGGCGAAGCAACCCTCACCTCTTCCCCCTTTTGAAAACGTTGTGCATTTAGTATATTTTTTGTAAATGAATAATTAATAGATTCTATATCAAACTGTAATCTTTCTCTTACTTGCAGATTGTAGTGTTGGGCCCGTGCACAGCACAGGCAATGCTATCTAGTTTACTCATAAGATGTGGATATTAATTAGTTCAAACAAACACTGAGGAACCCCTCTGCAGATACAATTACGTATGACTTAAGGTCATATATAGATACTTCTTTTAAGCTTTTTGACAATCAAAATTGAATTCAAGTTTGGATTTCAGAAACATGATTTAAGTAATATTTTCTCATACCAAAACTAGATGTTTTTAGGGGTATATATATTAGACACAGAAAACTTATAACATTACATTAGCAATTTAGCTTTCACTGCAAGAATCTCAGCTATCACAACTTGTTCTAGAAATTCAAATACGATGGTATCTATTTTGTTTACCATTTCGAAACGACGTCAATTAAAATTAATTAAAGATACATCAGAAAATGACATAATTAATTAATCTCGTAAACAAGTAGCTGAAAATGACATTAAATTTGAAAGGAAGCAACAGATTAAAAGAATGAAAATGGTAGGGTAGCAAAGTTTGGTGACACGTTCAAATGTTTGGTAAAAGGATATAAGAAATGCCTACATAGAGAACAAAGACTGGGATCAAGAGAAAAAAAAAATTATGTGCAGGCGCACGCTATGACAGAGAAAGCTAGAGAATGACACAAAAGGATTGGTGCGAACCAAAAGAGGAAAAAGTCCACACTAAGGGTGTGTTTGATACGGTCATATTGAGAAATATTTTCCTATTTTATCATATTTGGTTAGTTAAAAAATTTGAAAAATATTTTCTTTAGAAAATAATCTCTTTGAAAATAAAAAAAAAATAACTTCCTTAATGAAAAGTAGGAAAAATAAATTGCATTATCTCCTTCCACTCTCAAAACAATCCATTCCCACCCCTACCCCTACCCTCACCCCACCTTACCCCACCCCCACATACCCCCTTCCCCCACCACCACCCACAATATCCATCACTCTACCCCTATTCATTTTCATTATTTTGTGTTAGATATATACAAATATTTTTAGGATAAAAAATTTATTTGTATACCGAACACAAGAAAATAGGTAAAAAATCACTTGTTTTCCTAGAAAATGTTTTCTTAAAAAATATTTTTCATGAAAAATATTTTCCTCCATACCGGCCACACCCTTAGTATTTTCTTCGTTTTTCCCATTTTGACGGTCATTTTAGTTATTTTCATATCGTCCATTGAGAAAAATAATATATACATAGAAGAATTGAGTAGTATTAAAAAATCATTTTTTAAATAAAGTTATAGTTAAAAAAATCAACTTTAATTTTGAATTTCTAAAGTAACAATTATTTTAAAATGATTTTTAGGGTTAAAGCCAATTAAAATGGGATCGAATGAGTATTAATTAAGCGAAACATTCAAGAAAATAATTAATTATATTATAGACATTTAAAGGAATACAAGGCTATTAAAATATCTTTCTTAATGTGTATGCTAAAATGTTACTTTTTTCGTTCACTTTTATTCGTTCATTGTACTAAAAAATATATTTTTACTTTTAATTGTCACTTTTAGTACTCATATTTTTCCCTTAACATTAATTACTTATTCCTTAAATTAGTTTTCAAGACCTAAGACTAAACATCAATTAATATGGACAATATGATAAAATATTCATATCAATTATTATTTCTTAAGGGACGTGTAAAGTTCAAAGGAGTTAATATCTCGAAATATCATTCAATTATGAGAATTTATGTAGCAAATCCATTTAACTTTGTTTTGTACTCCCTTTGTCCCATATTAGTTGTTCATCTTACTAAAGATAGTTGTCACATATTAGTTGGTTACCTTACTAAATCAAGAAAACATTAATTAATTTTTTCTCATATTACCTTTGCAATTAATTCTTTTTAAAAGTGTTCACACTTGTTTGTAAAGTTCCAAAGAAGTTTCTTAAGGGTGAATTAGTAAAACTACCTTCTTATTTATGATTTTTTAAAATGCGTGTAACAAAAAGTGACCAACTAATATGAAAGAGAGTATTAATTAAATCACTCAAATTAGGGCATTTATTTTCCAAAATCACTCAATTAAATTTATCATTAGAAAATATCAGACATGACAAAATAAATTATTTTTATGTCATATAAACATCGACTCCACTAATATACAAAATTAAAGAATTCATTATGCTTCTTCTCCTTCTTCTATTATGGTAGGAGATATGTGTACAGAAATTGAACATGTTTCGATAGGATTATCTTCATATATATATATATACTAGGGAGAATGACTCGTGTCAGCACAGGCTCAATATTATAAAATTAAAATTATAATTTATCTTTATCAAAATAATAAATATTAGAATAAGAATATGCATAGTCTATTGATATTCTAATTAAATTTGAAATTCTTGATTATCTAAAAGTATAGTTCTTATCCTTTCTATATTAATAAATTTTATTTACAAAAAATAACGAATTATTACATGTTAATTATTTAATAGTAAATTATGTTTATCCCTCACAAAGATAAAATCTTATTAGGTATATTTTTTTAGTTCCTTTTTATTTTATCTATGTTGACTTGACACAGATCTTAAGAAAATATTTATTAGAAATTTATTTTACTAAATTAATTTTATTAATTATAAAATTGAACATCTAAATTTTAACTGTTAGTATTTTATATAGTTATTTAATTATAAAATAATAATAAAAAATTATTAAAATAAACAAGTATTTTTTTATTTTTAATATAAGATCCAACTAAAAAGAAATATATAACGCCAAGTAAATAGAAATATATAACATTTATTTGCTTTTAACATTTAACTCTAATTAAATAATATAAATCATCATCTTATTAAATCACTTAAGGATATTAAATTAAAAATTAATTATAAAATTAAACATCTAAATTTGACTATTAGTATTTTATATAGTTATTTAATTATAAAATAATATTAAAATAATAATAATTTTTTTAATTTACTAAAATAAACAAGTTTTTTTTTTAATATAAGATCCAACTAAAAAAGAAATATATAACGCCAAGTAAATAGAAATATATAACATTTATTTATTTTTAACATTTAACTCTAATTACATAATATGAATCATCATCTTATTAATCACTTAAGGATATTAAATTTAAATAGTTTAATATGGACTTGGGTATAAATAGTTAAGTAATTATCCTTGAGAAATATATTATATGGAAGAATTAGAGTATTGAATTAGGAGCCTCTACGTGTCGAATTGGAGCAATGAGCCCTACCATATTCAATGGCATTTTAATATTAGGGCATGATCTGTAATTTAGGAGAAAAAAATGGACCTTTTTAAAAGTTATTGGTAAGGTCTAAAAAACAAAGCAAAAATGACAATTTTCTTAAGCAAGCTAATCTTGCAAAATGTTGTAAGGACTATATTACCCTTTAACTTTTCACTTAATGGCAAAAAGCTGGCATGTTGAAACCATGTCTTCTAATATATAGAAATAGGGTGAAAATCGTTTACACCCCCGAACTTTGCTTTAAAAATTAAACATCCCCCTCAACTTTGAACAATAATCATTTTCTCCCCTTTTTCCTAATTGAATTTTTAAATGCCTATTCTGCCCTTGTATTATCAAGCTTTATATCTTTTTTTAAAAAAAAAAATTGTAATCACAATTTTTATTTTTTAAAATCTATATAACATATGTTGTATAATATATATATATATATATAATTTCTTAGATGAAAAAGAAAAGTGAAAAATACTAATTGAATATGTAAGTTAATGACATTTCATAATGAAATAAATGAGTAAAAAAAAAAAAATATTAATAATAATCAAAACTCTAATATCTAATTATACAAGTAAAATTAACATGTAATTATAACTTTATAAATATATTTCAATGCATATATATAAAATTAAACGATTGTTGTTTATAAATTTTAAATTATAATTTAGAAAATATTTTATTATTGACAATCAAAACTCATTTATCTATGTAGACATTAGAGAATAACAGAAAGAGAACGAAAAAAACATACATCTATATACATAATTACATATAGACATACATGCCCGTTTGGCCATAAGAATTTTTCATTATTTTTCAAAAAATTATTTCACTTTAAATTATTCAAACAAAATATTGTTTGGCCATAAAATTTTCAAATACAACTTGAAGTTGTATTTGAAAAAGTGAAAACACCTAAATACTTGTTTTCACTTTTTAGTTGTATTTAACACTTTGAATTCTAAAAAGTCTTTCAAAAAAGGTATGGCCAAACATAACTCCAACTCCAAATTTTTTAAATAAAGTGTTTTTTTTCATGATCAAACGCCCACTTAATGCATATAATATAAAAATATCAATCACAAAAAATAGCATTAGATTTTGTGATTAGTTTGTAAAAGGATTATTTTATTAATGAGAAAATGGTTCAGAACACACCTAAACTATGACCGAAATGTTGTTACACACTCCAACTTTGTGGGGGTCCTATGACCTTCATGGACTATTTAATAGTGTAATATTGAGGGTATTATCAATATAGCTGGACGTGCAAGTGAACACACGTATAAGCAACAACTTTAAAACAATAGATTGAAAGCAAAAATCACGAGAAATTTGAATGATTTGTGTTATTTGATCAATAATTCTAAAGATAAAGTTAGAGAGTTTTAGGAAAATCCTAAGGTTAATGGAAGATAAATTAACATTAATGATAATTGACTCCTCTTTTTGGTAGCGTGTGTAAACACTCACTTTGATTTAATGGTCCAACTAAGCTGATAATACCCTCAATATTATGCTATAAAATAGTCCAGAGGGGTCATAGGACCCCTACAAAGTTAGAGTGTGTAACAGCAATTTCGGCCATAGTTTAGGTGTGTTTTGAGTCATTTTCCCTTTATTAATAATGTTAATGAATTTAACTAAAAATGGTAAATACCTAGGTTAAGAAAAAATAAATATATAATATAAAAAGATATTACATAAATTAAAAATTAAAAATGTTAAGGGTAAAATAGACATTGCATAGAATAAAAGGGGGAGAACGATTATTGTTCAAAGTTGAAGGGGTGTTTGATTTTTAAAGTAAAGTTAGGGGGTGTAAACGATTTTCAACACACTCCTACTAAAGTCATTTTGGTTGAAAATTTATTCAATTTTTGGAAAAAAAAAGGCAATAATTCTAAGATTTCCTGTATCAACATCGAGAATTAGATTTTAATACTTCTCAGTTCCTTTTCACTTGACTAATGTTGACATGACACTTCTCTTAAGAAAGTATATATTAGGGATTTATTATACTAAATTAACTTTATTAATTATATTTTAAAAATCTAAGTTTACCTATCAATACTTTACGTAGTTACTTAATGATAAGGATAATATTAAGAAAAATAAATAAATTTATCTTAATTGAATAAAATGAACAAATAAAAAGAAAATTTTATTTTTAATGTAAGGAACGAGTAATAAAAGGGAACGGAGGAAGTTGTATTCTAGCTTCCTCATTTGCATGATTTTTGTGAGATTTTCACAGTATACTAACTAAATGGTGTTAGGTGAATGTGAATTTGAATTGAAGATTTTAACAGTATATTAATTAAGTACTTCTGTTAAAATCATTTTGGCTGAAAAATTATTCAATTTCCAGGAGAAAAAAAGTCACATTCTAGGAGAAACCAATATGACAATTGACAATAACGTATGGGAAGAATTCTAGGATCTCCCATTTGCAGGATTTTAACTTGGGAACGCTACCAATTATGTGTTTCATTTATTTAGGATATGTTGTTAATGTTATTATTTTTTGTTATAATAATAGCACTAACAACATAACTTCTTAAAAAAGAAAAACGTTGCGCACCGTGGCACATATTGCATATCAATATCGAATTCATTTGAATTTAATATTTTTGATACAAAGTATAATATTGTGCATCAAGAAATATATATATGAAGATAATCCTATCAAAATATATTCATTTTTTGTTACACATATATCTTACCATAACAGAAAGAAGGAGAAGAAGCATAAACAACTCTTTAATTTTGTTTATTTATGGGATCAATATTTACATGACATAAAAATAATTTATTTTGTTATGTCACATTTTTTAATAACAAATTTAATTAAGTAATTTTAAAAAATAAAAGTATTAAATCAAGTAATTTTACTACTAGTAAATAAAAATTTATGACTTTATCACTTTTTTTTTTATAATTAAATGAATTTTTGAGATATTAACTAGTTCAAAATGGAATGAACTGGAGGGAGTAAAGACGGATAATACGGCTCAAAAGTAATATGTATTGACACATCAGTATATTAGTTATTTGATTAAAAAAAGAAGAAGAAGAAGATATGTACAATATTTAAATAAGAATAGGGTGGACGCACTAAGACCCAACAGAAATATTGAAAAGGAAGGCGCACAAAAAGAGATCCCAACAAGAATGCAACTCTATTTGTGCTACAGACAACACAACACCACTTCCACTCCCACTTTTTTTCTCCATCATCATTGTCACCAACGAAACAAAATCCATTTTCACACACAAATATCCAACGAACCACCTTACTATATTAGTTTCTTCATTAACTTCCCTTCACTTGTTTAATTTCCCTGTAGTATCCTATCTCTTTTCTTGTTAATGGGTCGGTTCTGTTTTTGAGCAAGTCTACTATAGGGTGTACTAGAATGGGCAATTGCTGCTGTAGGGGGCAACCTTCAATATACAGAGTCTCTTCTAATGCAAAATCTGGTGACTCTTTCTCCTATAATCTTACCCTTCATCATTTCCTCACTTAATTTTATGCTATTTTTGCTCCCACACACTTGGTCGGTTTTCTTTTTCTCCTCAAAATTCTATGCTGTTTAGTAGCTACTGACAATTCTGTTTTAATTGGATTTTCTAATTACTAACTTTAGTTAGTTACTTGCCAGATGATTTCTCAAATATACCTTTGATTTTCTATTAAATGTTCTCATTTTTCCTCACCCCTTTTCCTTGTTTTACTTCTGTCCTCTTTCCTTATTCCAGGTTTCTATTTATAGAATATTGGCTTTTTGATGAGTTTCGTTATACTTGGCAAGCTCTGCAACATAAAAAAGGAAAAGGGTTACTACTTTTAAGCTTACTCTTGTATATATATCCTGGTTTTCTTTTTCATTTTTTTTTGGTTCTTACTTTAAGATTTTACTACTTCCTTTCTACTGTTGAATCTTTTACTATACCAGGATTAAGGCGTTACTTCTATCTTTTGGATCTTAATAATAGAATCCCTACTATGTCAAATCTTATGCTAGTATCCGTCAACTGCAAAACTCAAAAGCTTTGCAAGTGCTCTGCCATTAGTATTTCTCCTTCCGCCTCATAGGAAAACCTTTTCGTCCTTGAATACGTATTTAATTTCAAATTTATCAATTCCGTTCAAATTGTGTACCCTATAATTTGCTTAACTCGTCACTCGTGGACGGTTCAGAGAGTACTTAATCTGCATAATAAAAGTTGTTAACTTTGACATGGACGTGGGAGGGGAAGAAAATCTTTATGTTGCATATATGTACTTAAAGGAAATGGTTTTCTTTCCATGTAATGGAAAACAATTCCTGCTTTTTTGTCAATCGAGGATGAAATTTGTCAAATATGACTTATGAAATATAAGAATTGCAATTTTAAGTTTTTTTTTTTCTAATGTAGGAAAATAAATGTTGGTTTTCTGTTAGTAAAATGTGACATTAAAGTAACTGCTTCATTGTTGTGATTAAACAGTCTACAAGCTTTCCCAAGTTTTATGCTCTTGAATCAATTACTCTCTGTTTAGAACTAACAGATAGCTTTCATTTCTGGAGTCGGTTGATTTTTTTAGCTGGATATCAAAAGAAGTTGTGTGTTCTTTAATTTGTTTAATCAATGTGATCTGGAATAACATTAAACACGGATTGTATTATGTTTCCTTTTTACCATGTTTCTGATTTCATTTGAATATTTGATAGTTCACTTTGGTAGGTAGTCTCAGAGAGGCAGAAACCACGTATAGTTGCCTTCTCTGAGTCAGAACAATTCAAGATAAATGTCAGTATGTGCCCAATTTCTTTAGTGAATATATCATTTTGCAATTTTACCTCCTTTCAGAGTCTCCAAAGGATGAGACTCCATCTCAAAAGGCAAGGATGGATCACACTAAAATGCCTTCAAATCCTGAAGAAGTAGAAGACCTGCGCCGAAGTTCAGCTACAAATCCATTGATCGCTTTCTCCTTCGATGAACTTAAGATAATGACCGGCAACTTTAGACAAGATTACATGGTGGGTGGAGGAGGATTTGGAAATGTTTATAAAGGATATATTACTCAAGATTTGAGGGAAGGATTCCAACCAATTACAGTAGCTGTTAAGGTTCATGATGGAGATAACAGTTATCAGGGCCATAGGGAATGGCTGGTAATTAGCCTCATGAAAAAATTTCCTTAAGGTTTTATGTTTCCTTGAATTGTCTGAATAGATTTCTCACTCCATATGTTTTTTTCATTTCTGCTAGGCTGAAGTGATATTTCTGGGCCAACTTTCACACCCAAATTTAGTAAAGTTGATCGGTTACTGCTGTGAAGCTGATCATCGGGTTCTTATATACGAGTATATGGCTCGGGGAAGTGTTGAAAACAATTTGTTCTCGAGTAAGTATATTCAGTTCTTTTCTAGAATGTGATACTTTAGATGTTCATTTTAATGATCTGTATTTGTGGTAATGGAAGAATTCTAGAAGAAAGTTTTTCTAGACACACGCAAAGGTTGGCTGGTTTGGACATTAGGAGAAACTTTTGAAGTACATCCTGATCCCATTCGACTAAGCCTTTCAGCTATCTATTATTTTATTTATCTTAGTGTGCCCTTATTCTTACTTAAAATCCGTCCCTATGCTCTATTTCCAATCGCCTTCATGAGTTTGGATGTACTTTCATGATATCATTCCTCATTAAGCTGTGCTATGATAAGTGTTCATTGTTCTCAAGCATGGGAAGTGACAAACTTTTCATAAAGGGGACCATGGACAAGCATATATAAACTATGACAATATCTTAAAGTGGAGCTACTTTCAACTAGGGACATCTTTTTGTGTTAAATAATACTATCTCGAACACCTTCTAAAAAGTGAAAGCAAAAGGAAAAAAGAAGAAAAACGAAAAACAATTCCAAGATATTCCGGATCAGTGCATATGTGGTCCCTTTCTGATCCCTATACAATCACTAACATTTTGTGTAATGACTAATCACGACCCCCTACTCTTCCCTTCAAAAGTAAAAATTCCTCCTCTGGTAGAAACCTTTTAATCGTTCATGGTTTCGATTTCTATATGAGAAAGTGTAAAATGAAATTAATTTAAATGATATGTTTGTTTCAAGAATTTCGCCTAAAAACCTGAGTACCTTTGCCCCAGAATGATTAGTATATTTCAACAGAAGCTGTATCAAATGCTCGAGTATTGAATTATCATGCTGCTCCCCTTGTTGTATTCCACGGCTTGATCAAGAAAATGTTGGAATCTGGATAATTATCTTTCAAATTTTTCTGCAGTCAACATGCCTAGAATCTTTTCTTCTGATTGTATTCAACCAAGTGTAAAAATCTGTACACCAATCAGCTCTTTGAACTCTCAAGCTGATTTCTCAAACTTAACAACAATAGAGAAACAAACATTACTAACTCTATGAACTATACATCTCTACCTAGGAAAATTGTTCAAACAGGTAAGAGTATGCATCCATTTAGTATGTTTCTGCCCTTTTATATGCAACTGAAGTATGATCTCCTTGATACAGTAGCCCTCAACATGTCTTTGTTGCTGAAATCTCCTTTGATTCCTCTCCTTCCAGACATGACAAGTTATGGCAGCAAATATCCATCCCAGGATCTGTTGTCGTGGCCTCCCTTTCTTGACTTGATTGGATGTCCATTGTATCTCGTCATTCCAAGTTGAGATGTGTCTGTGCAAGTTCATCCATCTAAGTAGAGTCTTCCAAATGGTTCTAGTATACTGACACTCAAAGAACATATGGTTGAAGGACTCAACTTCTCCTGCAGCACATAACACACATTCTTGTGGCACTTGTATTCCCAATCTTTCCGGCCTATCCACAGTTGCATCTTCTTAAGTTACTAATTGGTTTGTTACCTTAAGCTTGTAGAGTATAAATTAGAAGCAGGGAACAAACTTCTAATGCAATTGAATTGTTTCTGAGACACAGATTCCTCAGAGATATGCTTCTCTCATTAGAAAGGATGATGAACTACTTGTTTCAAGACTTACCAAAAGTCTAGTAAATATTAATTAAGCTAAGCTTCTAATTTCATGAACGGCTATTTCTTATGTATGACCGTTTTTTAAATTTGAAATTTACCTTTGTTTTTCTAATGAGTCGTATTACATTTCACTATTCTTATGCAACGTTTCTTGGTTTCAGGAGTATTGCTTCCTCTTCCGTGGTCCATTAGAATGAAGATTGCCTTTGGCGCAGCTAAAGGACTTGCTTTTCTGCATGAAGCTGAAAAACCTGTTATCTATCGAGATTTTAAGACATCTAATATCCTGTTAGATCTGGTAAGTGGTCTACATATCCATATTTCATTCATGCATGATTTACCCAAAGGGCTTCAACTTAGAGTGAGCATACACTGCAATCTTTATATATACAGGAGTACAATACAAAACTCTCTGATTTTGGCCTAGCTAAAGATGGACCAGTTGGGGACAAATCTCATGTTTCTACTCGCATAATGGGAACCTATGGATATGCTGCCCCTGAATATATTATGACAGGTAACTTTATCTGTCTTTTAGATACATATTAACTCTCTTACAAGAATATGTGCAACAATGTTATCCGAACTAAAAACAACGTAGAGCCCGTTTAGCTTAGCTGGATTTGAGTAGCTTTTAAGCACCAAGTGCTAAAAAGCAATTTTGAAGTGTTTAAATTGAATTTAATGATAAGCAGTTACGTGTTTGAATAGAAGTGTTAGAAGTTGAAAATAAGCCGTGTTTGGTGCAAATATGCTGACACAATCATACTTTCATCCTTGAATGATATCCAGTAGCGCACTTAATATTGTTTTCATTTCTTTATCACAGCTAATGCTTCTACTTTATCTGCAGGTCATTTGACTCCTAGGAGTGATGTTTATAGTTTTGGTGTAGTTCTTCTCGAGCTTCTCACCGGAAGAAAATCACTTGACAAATCCAGACCAGCCCGAGAACAGAACCTTACAGATTGGGCTCTACCATTGCTTAGAGAAAAGAAAAAACTGCTAAATATTTTAGATCCAAGGCTTGATGGAGATTATCCCATAAAATCTGTTCATAAGGCTGCAATGCTTGCTTATCATTGCCTAAATCGCAACCCGAAAGCACGACCTTTAATGAGAGACATAGTAGATTCCTTAGAGCCTCTACAGATACCTGGTGAAGTTCCAACAAGTGAGAAGCCTACTTTGACTGTGATTACTGCTACTCCCAATGGCGTTATCAAAGAGAAGGTGCAAACTTAAATATGATTACAAGGTTTTCTAACTTCCCTAGCATTAACAGAATGATTTGGTACAATGTTTTACTTTCCTGTACTACAATACAATGTTTGACTTTTTGTAATACAAATAAACAGTTTTTATTTGGTCTTTCAATATAGCAGTTCCAATTTTTTTCATCATACCTTGAAACTCGATGCACAATGGGTCTGCACTTGATCCTTCTACAATTAAATATCAGTTTTTTATTTACAACAAGATTAGAACTGTACCAACTCACACATCTCATGACCCGAAGCCCAGGGAAATAGCGTTAAGGTTTTCACAATTTACATGCCATAGAACATTCAAATACAAAAATCAAGTTGTTAACAAGATTGTGATTGAAGTCATTTCACTTGGGGATTTCACTTGGTGGTAGATCGTGTTGGACCTTTGATTTGCCATGTAGGGATTTTGGCATTAAAATTGGGGGAAATTTCATATATATACAATAAAGTAATTAGTTTGCAACAAATATAGCCACATTTTTTAACTTAAAAAATAGTCCAAAAATGCACATGTGACAAAAAATTCAATAAAAATGGTCGCATGTATATTTAATGTATACTTAATGTATATGTAATGTATCAATATTATAAAAATATTGTATAAACGTGTATACATAATATATAATTATGTATCGAAAATGTACAACCAAAAATGGTTACATGTATATGTAATATATCAATCGTGTATATTTGAGGTATAACTATATATATTTATATATATAGTTTACACAATACTTATACGTAGCGACATATCTTCCTACAGGGGAGGGAAGCTCTTTTGGCGGCACAATGGGGGCGGGGGCGGTGGAGGTCCCAGTTGGCCGACCTCCGATGTAGTACCTTTTTCGGATAAGAGTAGTCATTCGTGCAATTGATTGAAGAAAAACAAATGAAAAACTGCAAGAAGAAAAACCACAACAAGAATCCGTTATGTCAATGGTTTCCTCAGAAAAGCAAATTATAGCAGCAACCAATACTAATGACCGCCTTAGCTTTGTCACATTCCAAGAATATCTTTAATTATAAGAAATATTGAGTCAACTACACATCACACAAATATCCAATTGGAAGGCACATAACAACCTAAAACAATTATGTAAAGCAAACTAAGATAAGAATAAGAGATTTAGTAAGAATTATTTGTTAGCCTCCGAACATCGATTTCGATAATGACAAATACTAACCCAAAGTATGGTTGCAGGTAAAAAGAAACAAGTAGCAGAACACCAAGAATCAAGAAAGAAATCAAGACCACAAATCAAGGATGCCATAAAGGGTGATTGGATCTTAAATGAAGATAGGAGATAACAACGGATATCTTGGATTGATCGATATTAATCTTTGATTGGTTAACCTCACAAGGAAAGAAGATATACACAGAAGTCAAGGAAGAAATCTACACAAGTCAAGAATACAAGGAACAGAAGGTTGAATGCTACCAAAAGAAAGAAGAGATCTCGCCACTAAGCACGGATCTTCCTACCTACACATGGAAGGAACATCATGGACATATCTGGTGTGAACATGATTTACTCAATCAAGAATCCTTATCAATAATCCTTGATTGAACGAAATCCCTTGGGTTTCCCTTTTGAAGAGCTACACCAAGACTGTCTACCAAAGTATAAAAAGCCAACACCTTCAGAGGAAGAAGTATGCAACTTCTCTTGAACAAGACCACTGTCTAGCTTTTATCTTTCATAATACTTTGTACTCCCTTGAATCTACAATTGTAATCAAAAGAAAAAAGAAAGAGTCAGTACTAGTTATACAGGTAGATGCTGTGTCATTACAAAGTATCAAGGAAGACAATCTTAGATTGTCAAGCTACACTCTTTGTAAACCCCTTTCAACCAAAAGTTCTAAAGGAAACCCTTGAATTCCAAGGGGACTGGAATAGGCACCACATCGGTGATCCAAACCAGTATAAAAACATTGTGTTTCTGTTTACTTTCAGTTCTTGCACTGTTTTATAATTCGCTTATCAAACTAATTTGCCGGTGAGTCGACTAGCTAGTGCGTAGCCACAGTCGACTTGGTGGTAAGAAATTTTCAATTCACCCCCCTCTTGACTTTCATTATTCACATAAATCTTCTCAAAATAGAATACCTATTATGATAGAAACATAAAACCCAGAACTTATTCCAAATGATATTTTGATGTCTTAGAATGACAAAGGAGAATAGACATGGGATATCGTCCTTCTGGAAATAGTATTTTATGCACTAAAGAACGCAAGTCAAACTCCACTGATCAGTAGCACCCTTTAGTTATTGTTAGGTCAGCACCACCTCATGAGACCTAGAAAGTAGCACAACTATGCAATATGGTACCCACCTCAACATTGTCACTGAGAGGTAATCCACAGGCATGAAGTCCAGCAATAACCAATGTAGAATTACTATAAGACAGAGAAGGTGGTATATCCTCAGCAAGTTGAGATGGCTGAGAGACTGAACAGTTTTGGCTCAAATGTTGATTCCCTGCATCATTAAGGAACCATGCCGACATGAAAGAAGGAAGAAGGAATCGACGTCGTGTACTTGTCGGCGGTAAATAATGTGGCGAAGGGCCAAATTTTGTAATTTAGAAGCGTCGAATGGCCAGTTTATGTAATAAGTGGCTTGTTTTTTAAAGTGACTATTTTTTATGTAAGAAATTTAACCCAATAAATATTTGAGAAAAGTGCATGCGGCACCCTATAAGAACAAACTATTTACCCCTAAATACTCCTTTACATAAAATGTGAATCTGGAGCCTAAAGAGCAATTTTTTTTATCAAAAATTTTAAAGGGGTAACCAAAAATAGGAAATAGACCAAAGGGGCAAAAGCGTGAAATTGTGCACGCCTTATTGAAAGAGTTAACGGGACCGTTAGTTACATCTAGGAGGTCGTGATTTGCTGCACCCTTTATAAGACGTGGACAGCCACACGCCTTACTTTAATTTATTCTGCCAAAGAATTCATGGGCTGAGTTTTTAGTGAGAAGGCGTTGGCAGCCTCACGCCTTGTTAGGCGGTGCTCAAGCCACGCCTTGGAAATGGGGATCATTTCCCATTATTTATAAAGGAGATTGCAAAATGGTATAAGTGGCACTAATTAATACTACACTATATAGATAGAAAATTTAATTAAGCAAATTAAATGTGATTGGTTCAGCTTTCATAGTATAATTGAAATTCATCTTTATATTGCTTGTCCGTGTGTATATCAATTTGTCTCTTTTCCACACATACCCCTTCCGTTCACTTTTATTTATCACTGTTTCACTTTTTGAGGTCAAACTGCATGGACTTTGACCAACATTTTAAGATTATTTTTTCATCATATTAATATGAGAAGGATTGCAACTTAGATCATTTTTTTAATAGTTTTCCACCATCTAAATTTTTAAATTTTAAATATTAAAATAATCTACTTCAATTTAACTTTAAGTTTAATCAAATTGACCTCGAGAAGTGAAACAATGACAAGTAAAAATGAACGGATGAAGTATTTCTCATTTTAGGTCACATCGATACGTGCTTAATAATGAAGAAACAACCTTAATGATCCTCAGTTAGGGTCCAGCCTTAACCAATCACATTTTATTTTCTTAATTAAATTTTCTATCTATATAGTGTAGTATTAATTAGTGTCACTTATACCATTTTGCATCTTAATTTACAATTTAGGGAAATGATCCCATTTTCAAGGCGTGGCTTGGCCACCGCCTAACAAGGCGTGAGGATGCCAACGCCTTCTCACTAAATACTCAGTCCGCGAATTCTCTGCAGAATAAATTAAAGCAAGGCGGGTCGCTGTTAACGCCTTACAAATCGTGCATCCCTTTACGACCTTTCAGATGTAATTAACGGTCCCGTTAACTCTTTCAATAAGGCATGCACATCTTCACGTTTTTGCCCCTTTGGTCTATTTCTCTTTTTTCACCCCTTTGGAATTTTTGATGAAAAAAATTGTCCTTTAGACTCCGGACTCCATAAAATGCCCCCCTAACTAATTATAGAAAATGTCCCTTCCCTTATAGCCATAGTTATTTATCTCCTTTTTAATTCTTTTTATTTTTATTTCTCTACTTCTTCTCTTTTTTTTTTTAAATTTATTTTTTCTTTTTATATTTTTTGTTTATTTTTTTTCTCAAATTGTTTTGTTTGTTATTTTCTTTTTACACTATAATCGAATTCATACTCAATTTTTATTTTATATATTCTTTTTCTTCTTCTTTTTTTCTTTTTCCTCATTTATTTCTTTATTCATTTTTTATCTCTATTTTTTTCTTTTATTTTTCTTCTTATTGGCTCCTTTTATTTTTGTGTTTTTTGTTTTTTATTTTCTCTTGATTTTTTAATTTCTTTATTTTTTGTACCTTTTCTTTTCTTTTCTCTTTTTTTTGTCGATTTTTTTTTCTCAAATCATAATATTTTTTAAAAGAGATGATAAAAAAGAAGATAATCTACCAAACATAAAAATATATATTTCTGCTAATTTAGATTTTATTAAATAAGTTAGTAAATTTAATATTTTTTTTGGAATTACTGCTTGTTGTAGTCTAATCAATTATTTATTTTTATAATTTTATTAATAAAAAATAATTAATTACTATTATTTCTATATTTGAATTAAATAAATAAATAACACAAAAAGAAAAATAAAGTACAAAAATATGAGAAAAAAATTAGAAAGAGACAAAAAATAAAAATAAAAAGATAAACTAAGTAACAAAAAAGAGAAAAGATAGGAACCATTTACTTTAAATTTTAATAAATAAACTTACCATTTTAATATTTTTACTATTTTTTCTTCTTGTAATTTATATTTTTTTTTTGTAATTTTATTTAATTTCTTTGTTAACTAGGTGGGAGTAAAACTTTTTTTTTCTAAAAAAAAAAGATCATTCAAAGACTCAATTACTAATTTATACTACTACTAAATTAATTAACTCTTACTTAATTAAAATCATAAAAACAATTAAATAAAAGGAATGAAAGGGGGAGCACTTTTTTTGAAAAAGGTGACCAGTGGGCCTTTATTAATTAAATTATTAAAATAAAAAATGAGAGAAAAAGACAAATAATTAGAAGCACGGAAAGGGGGTATTTGAAGTTAATAATTTGAGGCGCTTGGATAAATTTGAAGCTAGTAAGGGAAAGGGCAAGTGGGTATAAATAATTTAAATTTTTAATCTATTTAGTATACTTTTTCCTAAATATTTTGTCTAATTTTCCTTTAAAATGATCCAAAGTAAGGGCCTTAACTAAAAGTAATACCTTATGGACTTAGGTTTTGAAAATAATTTTTATTGGTCTAAAGGTACACCTAAGTTGGCACGGAAGTTGAACTGACGTTTAAGCGAACACCCAAATGGTCTTCAAAGAAAGTAGTTTTGTATTTTTGTCCCCATAAGAAAGGTCTTATAAAAATAGTTTTTCTTCCTTTTTATGTATAGAATAACTACATGTTTGCCCCTCTATACCTCAAATATTTTTAAACAATTCTACATGTTCATTTACCTCTCAACTTCTATTTTTATTTCTTTTTCTCTTTTTTATTTTTCTTTGATTTTTATTTTTTCTTTTCTCCTTTATTTTTCTTTTTTCTCAACCATTATTTTTTAAAAAGTTTTGTTTTTATTTTTTCTTCTATATTTTTTTTTTCTCAACCTTTATTTTTTTCCTTTTCTTCTCTCAATTCTATTTTTTTCTATTTTTTATTTTATTTTTCTCAACCTTTATTTTTATTTTCTTTATTTTTCCTTTTTTTCTCAATCTTTATTTTTTCCTTTTCTCCTCTCAACTCCAATTCTTTTATTTTTTTTATTTTTTATTTTCTTTAATTTTTAATTTTTCTTTTCTATTTTTTTTTGGTCATTTTTCTCAATCTTTATTTTTTTTAAATTTTTTTATGAGATGTTCTATAACTCTTGCTTTAGAGGCAAGACTTAGCCCAAGGACTTTCAAATAACAAATTATGCCTAATGAGCAAGATTTAACACTAGCACATCGTGTTTTGATTTATGAGATGCTCTATAAAGCTTGTCTTAGAGGCAAGACTTAGCCTAAAGACCTCCCAAAAAAATAAGTTAAGCCCCATGGGCAATAGTTCACACTACTTCATTGTGTCTTAATTTATGAGATATTCTATAAGGCAAGACTTAGCTCAAGGATTTTAAAACAACAAGTTATGCCCTATGGGCAAGAGTTGACACTACCACATTGTGTCTTGATTTATGAGATATTTTATAACTTTTGCCTTAGAGGCAAGACTTAGCTCAAGGACTTTTAAACAAGTTACGCCCCATGGGCAAGAGTTGACACTACCACATTGTATCTTGATTTATTAGATGCTTTATAACGCTTGCCTAAGAGGCAAAACTTAGACCAATGATTTCCAAATAACAAGTTACGCTCCATGGGCAAGAGTTGACACTATCACATTGTGTCTTATTTTATGAGATGTTCTATAACTCTTGCCTTAGAGGCAAGACTTAGCTCAAGGATTTTAAAACAACAAGTTATGCCCTATGGGCAAGAGTTGACACTACCACATTATGTCATGATTTATGAGATGTTCTATAACTTTTGCCTTGGAGGCAAGACTTAGCTCAAAGACTTTTAAACAATAAGTTACGCCCCATGGACAAGAGTTGACACTACCACATTGTGTCTTGATTTATGAGATGCTTTATAACGCTTGCCTAAGAGGCAAAACTTAGCCCAATGATTTCCAAATAATAAGTTACGCCCCATGGGCAAAAGTTGACACTATCACATTGTGTCTTGATTTATGAGATGCTCTATAACGTTTGCCTTAGAGGAAAAACTTAGCCCAAGGATTTCCAAATAATAAGTTATGTCACATGGGCAAGAGTTGACACTATCACATTGTGTTTTGATTTATGATATGTTTTATAACTCTTGCCTTAGAGGCAAGACTTAGCCCAAGGACTTTAAAATAACAAGTTACGCCACATGAGCAAGAGTTAACACTACCACATTATGTCTTGATTTATGAGATGTTCTATAACTCTTGCCTTAGAGGCAAGACTTAGCTCAAAGACTTTCAAACTACAAGTTACGCTTCGTGGGCAAGAGCTGACACTACCACATTGTGTCTTGATTTATGAGATGCTCTATAACGTTTACCTTAGAGTGCGACTTAGCCCAAAGGCCTCCCAGAAAACAAGTAACGCCCCATGGGCAAGAGTTAACACTACTTCATTGTGTCATAATTTATGAGATACTCTATAACTCTTGTTTTAGAGGTAAGACTTAGTTCAAGAATTTCTAAACAACAAGTTATGCCCCACGAGAAAGACTTGACAATACCTCATTGTGTCTTGATTTATTAGATGTTCTATAACTCTTGCCTTAGAGGCAAGACTTGCTCCGAAGGACTTCCAAACAACAAAGCACGCCCTTAAGTTTACTTCGATATCAAAGAAAGAAGATCCTATTTGCGGATTATCCAACTTTTTGTTCATTAATATTAGAAGTTAAGAAAAAAAAAAGAGAAGAAAAAAAAGATTAAAAGAAAAAAATAAAAATATGGAAAAAACAAAAAAAGAGAAGAATAAAAATAAAGGTTGAGAAAAACGAAAAAAGAGGGGAAAAAAAAGAGAAAAAAAATAAAGTTTGAGAAAAAAAGAAAAAATGAGAAGAAAAAAAAAGAAAAGAGAAAAAAAAAGTTCGAGAAAAAACAAAAAAAATGAAATTTTAAAAAAAATTGATAGACAAATGAACATGGAGAGTTGTGGTGTAGAGGGACAAAAATATATTTGTGCTATACATAAAAAGAAAGGAAGACTAGTTTTTAAAGACTTTTCTTATGAGGGACAAAAATTGAAGACCACTCACTTTGGGGAATACTCCATGTAATTTCTTGGTTTAAGCTCTCTAATCAGCCAAAGGAGGGCTAGTTCCTTTTGTTTTTAACCCTTAACACATATTGTTGTCGTTGTAATCAAGGATTTCTAGAATATGGGTGCACCACTAAAATAAATAAATAAATATATTAAGTGGGAATTAATCTCTAATTCTCTAGGTAAATAACTCAATATCCAACCAAGTGCATCATTTAGCCTTATTGTAGCATGGGTGTCAACGAATAATATTATACCAATTTTAAAAAATATATACATAAAATATCTTATTTTATGGAGAAGCCACGAGTTCAAGTGCCTCATCTATAAATTCATCACTGGTTGTCGTGTTTCACATAACGACTTATTCTAGATTTAGCATAATTGGGTTCGGCCTGAGACTAGAATAAAAAAAAATACATGATTTAACTAACTTATACCATATATTTATCATAAATAACTACACTTCAAAATAATTACAAATCTTAGCTATATTTTTTATTTTGCAGCAAAATTCAATTTCATTACTTTGCTTCAGTCGTTTCTCGAACAATAGATATCTCAACACTTCTATTGTCTTCTCCATCTTCTTCTCCTCTCTGTGAGCAGATCACTAACTCCGCTAACTTCTACGTATCCTCTTTTATTCCATAGCTCTCCTTAATTCTCTCTTTCCATCCACCATCCATCACTTCTACCGTACGCAGCCCTTTCTTCCACACTTCTCCTCGGAGAATGGCATAGTTTTCCCTTATCTCTCACCATGGATATTTAACCACTTTCGTTATCTTCTCTGTTTTCTTCTTCATTTCTAGTGCTATTCCTTTCTTCTTTGTTGCTATCTATTATATTCTTCTCTCGTATAAAATGAACTTTTAATACAGTGTGTTCTCAAATCTAATCGGATTTTCATTCATCTCCGGTGACATGAAGCCCGGAAGTCTTATTCTCAGATCTGATCGGACTTTTAAATGGTAAATACAATGTACACAATATTTTTTTAGGTTTGGCCGAACTTTCATTTGTCTCCATTTTGAGCGTAAATATAGGGTATACAGTTATTCTCATATGTGGATGGATTTTTGAACGATAAATACATATATTTTCAGGTCTGACCAAATTTTCATTCATTTTTATTTTGGAATATATTTTTTATATTTTGCCTGTATTTATATATTTTGCCTTGATTTTGCACCATATATATTATATTTTCAGTTTTGAGATGTATATTTTGTTGTTTCTATCATTGTTTGACTGTATTTTTATGAATGTATTCTTGTTTGACTATATTTTTTATGATTATGTACTCATTTATACACCTCTATGTCTTTTGTGTTTGTATCATTGTATACACTTATGTATTCATTTATACATGTTGTATTCGTTGTGCGAACAAATATAATTGACATATGATAAATTCATTGCGCGTACTAATACATCGAATACAGTCGAATTGTCCCAATGAATGCACACAAATTGAAAATAATGGATACACCAGAATTAGAATATATTGAATACAAGCAAAGTTGGACAATATGAATACATTGAGTACAAGCGACTATCAACCAAACTATAGCTTCGAAATGTAAATATTCAATTATAGCTACCTTACTATCAGGGGCGAACCCACATAAGTTCAAGTGGGTTCATATGAACCCACTTAATTTGTATCTGCCTTTCTCATAAAGAGAACAGAACTTCCTGCCGTGTGGAAGTCTGTCTTTATTCGCTGCTCCTGCTCGTCAAGTAGGCCCTTTATGCTCTGCTCTTCCAGTTAGCCTCATTTAAAATATGAGTCCAGTAATTAGGATTAGCCCTACCTTCCTTCGTCAAAATATTATACTATATAATATATATATATCAGTTTTTTAAAATGTACAACCTATATATTATATCTTGAACCCACCATATACATGTGTAGTGCCTAGCCTAGTGAACAAAGTGGGTTCAATTTTTTAATCTCGACGTCACGAGTTTGAACCCCAACAACCCTCCTTTTCTTTTCCTATGCCAACTAACAATCAGGAGGAGCACATCGCTTTTTTCTTATTATCTGCGTATTTTGTAACTTTTTTGTTATTATAATATTACTTACTAATTCCCAATTCCCCATTATTCTCCAATTCCCATTATTCCCAAACCCGTTAATCTCCAGTCCCCAATTCCCCCGGATGAGAGGCTAAAAGTTACTCTTTTATACGATCATTCGCCTCTTATTTTTCCTCTTTTTAGTGCCGTCTTGAGCTTAAATGTTATGAATTACACTTGTGTTTTATTTAGAAAATATTATGTGGTATAGAAACATTGAGGCCATAATTACAAGGCATAGCTAATGTTTAAATTAATTACCATCTACAACTATGGTTTAGATTAAATAGCTATTTTTTTGTGGATCCAACATATATAAATACAAATATATTATTTGTATATGTATCAATTGTAATATACAATTTTAATTTGTACATCAGTGAATTTATATACAATCCAAATCATATAATTTAAATTATACATTCGTATATTTGTATCTGTGCATTTGTACTATTCAAATGTATTTGTGAATTGAAATATTTATGTATCATTGTATCAATGAATTTGTATATGTTCCAAATCATATAATCTTAGTTATACATTTGTATATTTGTATTTCTTTTCTCAAATCGTGATCCCTGAAAATATAATTTTATAATAAAAATTTCAAAAGTTTCTTATTTTACTTTGTATTTGTATATATGCGTGTCATATATAATCATATGTGGATGACAATTTGAGCTATTACAGGCAAGTTTGAAGAGAGAATATATGGTAATGAAGATGCCCATGATTTATGTTGTTTTTCATTTTTAAAAAGATTTTGTAACAGATATTTAGAATTTTCATATTATATGGTTTAATGTTTTCCATTTTAAAAAAGATTTTGTAACAGATATTTAGGATTTTCAGTTAAATTTGTATTTCGCTGTTAATATCGTATATGTATATATGTATATTTGCTGACTTGGCTACTTAAAAGTAGCTATGAATTGTAATTAACAAACTTTAGATATAAACCCCTAATTAAGTTTAAACCTTGGCTATTTATGAAATTTTGCCTTTTCTTTATGTAGGAGTATTTTGAGGTATTTGGAGCTTAAACAAGAGGAAAAAGAGCACCAAGGAATCAAAAGGAACCAAGGAAGAAGCAACGCCACAAAGTGACGCAAAATGAGCGAAAATTGGCTTCACAAGTTGTGCTTTGCCCCACTAACCCAAAGCGGGCGGTGGTGCGGATTTAGAAGGTTTTCTGAAGTTTTCCAGCAGAGTGGGTCACTCCACACACCCCAAAGCGGGTAGCGTCATGATTTGAGAAGCTCTCTGAAGTTTTCGTTGTTCCTTGCCCCACTGCTCCACTTTTGGGTAGTGGCGCGAGTGGGTACTTCTCCTAACCCGATTTGGATAAGGGTTCCTAAACTCTATAAATACCCCTCTCCCATGTTTTCTATCATGAACAACTGATTTGGGGAAGGCAAAATCCACGACAAAGCTCAAGAACAAGGTCTAGTTTAATTTTTTTATTTTATTTTCGATTCTTTTCTTGTAAACTCATGAAATCTCTTCTTTCAAAGAGATTCATGAGTAACTAAACCTTTAGTATCTAGGGTTGTGGTTAAAGACATGAAGGTTGATATTTAATTATTATATTATTTATTTCAGATTTCTATTATTGAGTTGTTTATCTTCCTTTGCTCTTAATTATTTGTTAACTTGATCACCCAGCAAACACTAGTTATGGTGCATAAATTGGACTAAGAATATGGTATTTACCTACGTGATAAGGAAATGTAGGGCTTGGTTGTGAAATCTATAGGGAAGGGAGGATAATTCACTAACATGGATAGGAATATACCCATTAGTCTTGCCCAGTTGATACAGAAGAGAAATCATATGCCCTTCACTATCAACCGACGACAATAGGAATATAGGTATTAGGAATAGTCGAGGAAACCTAGAGTTGTTGGCAAAATTCTCAACATGATTACAATCAATCCTCAACTAGTAACTCAGGAAATCAATTGAACACATAGTTTGAAAACTCAACTGGATTGTCAAAATACCATAAGCCTAGATCTTTTTCCAAATCTGAATTATAATCCATTAAATCACTTGTCTCCAATTGTTCTTATTTACATTCAAACCACACAAATTCACTCTCTATTACTAGTTACCTACTGAATAGCTCGTATAAAAATTCAAACTAGAAATTAATTTATCTCTTGAGTACGATATCTGGACTCACATCCTATATTACTTGTACGACAATGTATACTTGCCTGTGCAAAAGGACGCAACAAGTTTTTGGCGTCATTGCCAGGGATTTGATTTGAAATTGTACTACTTTGGATTTTTGTTGAACTATTTAGATTTCACTTTTGTTTGTTGTTTTTGTTTATTTTAGGTACAAATTAGTTTATGCTAAACACTCAAAGTCAAGGAAATCCCTTGATTCTCATTGATCACGAGCTTGAACGCACTCTCAGAGGTCTGAGAGCTATGGGTGACCACGTGAATAACCTAATTGATCCAAATAATGCTGAAAATAGGGTTGCAGTCTAGCCTGCTCCTCCACCACATGTCCATGTGCTTAACTTCGCGAGGCCGAATTAAGAAAATGCCTCCAAAGCTATTGTTAAGCCGACCATCACAGGGAACTTTGAGCTAAGATAAGACATAGTGCGACTAGTGTTGAACACTTGTCAATTTGAGGGTAAACCACATGAAGACCCACACAAGTACCTGTAAGAGTTTGTTGACTTAAGCGACAACTTCCACTACCAGGATGTGAGTGACGAATATGTGAAGTTAACTTTGTTCCCTTTCTCACTGATTGGAGAGGTGAAGTAGTGGTTGCAGAGTGAAACTGTCGGTTCTATCACATCATGAGATATATTATCTGAAAGGTTTCTCAACAGTTTCTTCTCATCTAGAAGAACAAAAAAGCTCAGCAATAGAATTTCTGGATTTGTTCAAAGAGATGTTGAATCCCTTCCCCAAGCTTGGGAGAGATACAAGGGATATTTAAGAGATTTTCCGTACCTCCAGAAGCCCAAGGAGATCATTGGGCATAATTTTATTAAAAGGTTGAGGCCAGACTCAAAATCAGTTCTTGATGCTACAGCTTAAGGGTAAATCTTATCCAAGAGCTATGATGAAATAAAGGTGTTGCCTAACCTTATGTCTGTATGGCACAGAGATTATACAGAACCAAGCAGAATATTCACCGTAACTCAGAAGATGTAGCTTGAATTAGATGATGTAGCTGCTATATGGTCCGACATTAGTCAGCTAGTCAACACAGCAAACAAATTAGTCACCAACCCAAATGTGAGCCAGGTTCAGCAAGTACAGTAGGTTTAAGCTACTGCGTTGTTTTATGAAAAGTGTGGTGAGAACCATCCTTATTTGGGATGTCCATTGAATCCTGAGTCCATTTTCTATGTGGAGCATTAGAATTATAGAAACCACCCAAACTTCTCTTGAGGTGGAGTTCAACAAGGCCAGAGATAAAAATATGTACAACATGGTCAACAAGTGAGTAATTCTTTGGAGGAAACTCTAAAGCAATTTATGACCCAACAATAGCAAGTTCAGCAGGCATTGGTTAATGTTGAAACCAAGAAGGCGATCACGGAATTGCAGATTCATATGGGAAAACTTTCCACCACACTTCATGATAGGCCTCAATTTATCTTACCTAGTGATACATAGATGCCCAAGTAGGTTATGGCCATCACTTTGAGAAATGAGCGAGAGTTGCAAGAAGAAGATCCTCCAAAGAGAAAGGTAATTAACTTTGACAACATTAAGCGTCCACCTTCATTTCCACGAGCGTTGCTTCCTACACTAACTACAACACTAACACCTGATCAAGAGTTAGAGAATAAACCAGCAATGGTAGTTGAAGAAGATACTATTGAGCAACCTAAGATGGTAAGAGAGAGACCTCCACCACCGTTTCTCCATAGGTTCCAGAAAAGCAAGAAAGATACTAACTATAAGAAGTTCATTGATATCTTCAAGCAACTTCACATCCACATTCCTTTGATTAATGCTTTGATGGATATACCAAAGTATTCTAAGTACTTAAGAGATGTGGTGGCTGGAAAGAGAAGGCTGAGAGAGATTTAGACGGTTGCACTCACTGAAGAATGTTGTATGAGGGTATTGAGCAAACTTTCTCAAAAGCTCAAAGACCCTGGGAGTTTCACCCTACCCATACAAATTGGTGAAGATGCAGTTGGGCATGCATTATGTGATCTTAGGGAGAGTATTAACTTGATGCCTCTATCCATTTTCAAGACACTAAGCCTGAGAGGGCCATGCCCCACCACTATTTATCTCCAGCTAGCTGACTGGTCTCGTGTATATCCGAAGGGAATAATTGAGGATGTTCTCATCAAGGTGGGTAAGTTTGTCATTCCTGGTGACTTTATTATTTTAGATTATGAAGCAGATGAGCATGTACCAGTTATCTTGGGATGCCCATTCCTTACAACTGGTGGAGCTTTGATGATGTGCGGAAATGAGAGCTTAAAATGAGAGTACATGATGAGGAGGCAATGTTCAAGGAATATAAGTCACTCTCTACCCCTTCACACTACAAAAATTTGTACATGATCATAGAGGTGACAAAAGATAAGTGTGGGATGGAAGAGTGTGGGCCTGAAAGAGTTGAAAATTTAAAATTTGTTGTTGAATTATCTGAGGTGCAGAAGGAAGAATTGCTCAAGTTGTGAAGGCATGAGAATTTATTTAAATAGCCCAACAGTGACCTGGAAAGGTATGTTAAGAATAAGAGGAAAGTAAATGAAGAAAGTGATACTCCAATAGTGAAGAAGAGGCAAAAACTCTATCATAGAGGGGAGAAGAGATTAAGATAAATTGGTTGATTTGAGGCATACATCGTGGTACAATATTAAACCAGTCGTTGATTGGGAGGCAATCCAATTATGTAATAGTTTAGATTTTTATTTTTATCGTGTCACTTTTTGTTTTTTTTGTTTTGTGCAGATTTGAAAAAGTTTGAGTACCCGAATTTGGAAGCTAAGGAGCATGGTTTAAGCATAAGTGTGGGGTCGTTCTCCCTTTTTGATTCATTGTGAAGAAGCATATTGCTAGCTAGGGATGGGCATGGTATGGTATGGTGCGATATTTGAAACTTCAGTTCGGTAGTTTCGGTATTCGATTTTTAAAAATATAATACCGTTACCATACCAAATTAGTTCGGTATGGTTTGGTATTTAAAAGTTTGGTTTTGGTATATTGCGGTATGGTAAATTGGTAACGATAGTTTGTTCAACTTCGACTAATATATACTTGTACAATAGAGAATTATGATTTTGACTTTTTAGAAAATGTCTCAATTGTATCATATCAACACATTACACATGTTGAAATATATATTCAAAAGAAGGTATAAGAAACTCCCTTTATTAATCAATTACACAACAAAATATTTCAATCAAGATTAAGTAGTCAAAGTTTCAATGTCTAAATATTTAGTTTTATACTAATATTAGGTTGTATATTTGCTAGTATTTTAATAATATATAAATTATTTATGTAATTATATACTTCGGTATGGTATTCGGTATTTTGGTATATTATTTATAAATACCAAATACCATATCAAATACCAAAAAAAATTAAAATGCATATCATACACTATACAAAATACCATAATATCCAAACCACGGTATCAAAAATTTTAGTTCGGTATGGTCATTCGGTATATATCATACCATGCCCACCCCTATTGCTAGCTAGGCCCTAGAGGGCCTCAGGGAGTATCGCCAACCCAAGTTTTATCTTATTTATTGCTTTGGGGACAAAGCATGACTTTAAGTATGGGGTGGAATATCTTCCTATATTTGTTAAGGGTGATGTATGCCATAGGTTATTGAGTTTTTTTAGTTATATGAAAAGAAAATAAAAAAAAGTAATATTGAAAAAGTCTAAAAACACAAAAAGATTTTCTTTTATTCTTTAGCTAGGATAGCTTTTAGCTTTTAGATTTTTAGAGGCATCTTCGTCCACCCCTTGGGTTTTTTTTGGTTCTTTTCTGATGGAGAGACCTTTGAACCGAGTTTTTTTTTTATGAGTATATTTTTATTTTATTTTTAGGTAGAGTGACTCTTCTCGACGATGGATGGTTGATGGCCGTCTTGAGGAAAGAGTTAGTCATTAGGAGTTAGAGAGTCTTTAGGACCAATCGAATGCTAGGTGCTCTTGTTAGGAACTATAATTGACTGAATGATGCAAGTTGGTTTCAAATTCAAAAGCATGTTGTGTGAAAAATTGAATGACTTCTTTTGAGACACCTAGGCTCTTTTACTTTACTCTTGTTGGTTGCTTGATTGAGAGGCTGTATGGATCCTTCTTGAGTCAAACATGTGCCAAGTATATTAGAATTTTATGATATTCCATGCTTTCATATTTATGTCTAGAATCTACTCGGTGTGTTTGCAAAAAGAAATGAAGAATGTTAAGTTTAGGAGATGATATAGGCATTTCTTTGATTAGCCAATTTTTATCCTTTGCTTTACCTACCCATAATTGATATTCCTAGTTAGTCCAGTTGAGTCTTTAACCTATTCTTTTGGTAGCCGCAGCTAAATCTTAATCCTTTTATTTCAATTGACCTTTAATTTGATCCATAAATCCTAAGCGTTTTGATTAAAAAATCAGAGTCTAAGAGAGTATGAAAGAAAAAAGGGAAATAGTTGAGGATGGAAGCATGTATAAAAGTTTAAGGGTGCAAGAAAAATTCATATACTTTAGTAGGGAGTGGAAAAAAGAATAACCAAAAAGAAAGAAAAAAAAGTGTTTGATAATTGAGTACTCCTTACTAGTGGTGTGTGAACATGCTTAAAGATATGAGAAAACAAAGAAATCTATGGGCGAGAAGAGTAGAAGAATGAAGTTTGTTGATTAAGGATGATGCTTAATGAAAAAATATAATGTATTAAAGCGCTAAAGGAAGATAGTCACTAAGTTAGCCAAAAATAATTCCTACCCGTCCTTAGCCTACATTACAACCTTGAAAAGTCCTACTTGATCTTGAGTTTAACGTTCTTCTATTAGTGGATTAGTACACTAAGAGCAAGCTTATGGTTCATCTTATGTTGCATGTGAACTTATTTGTGAGAGTGAGCGTAATTCTATTCTTATACTCATTCATGTGATAATTTGTATTCTTGTGAGTGAATATGGATAACTCTCTTGTGGTGAGGGTACATGTTTGACGATAGATAGGTGAAATGCTTAATTTCTTGATTGGGTGACTTATAAGTATTTGCTAATATCGTAGAGTCAGTTCTTGAGACTAGGAGGTCTTGAAGTAGTTGTTTATAAGCTTTGAATGAATGAAGCATGCTGTGCTAAGCATTTGTCATCGGTATTAATTGCAGTCTTAGCTTGAGTATTCTTGTATTCAATTGGTGTAATTTGTAGTAGAGTCTAGGTCATTTGTGTATAGCTTACTCGATGAAGAGCATGGGTTTAAATGTGGGGTGTTGATGAGAGGCTAAAAGTTACTCTTTTATACGACCTTTCATCTCTTATTTGTCCTCTTTTTAGTGTCGTCTTGAGCTTAAATATTATGAATTACACTTGTGTTTTGTCTTTTATTTATGTAGGATTATCTTGAGGTATTTGGATCTCAAACAAGAGGAAAAAGAGCACCAAGGAATCAAAAGGAACCAAGGAAGAAGCAACGCCGCAAAGCGATGTAAAACAAGCGAAAATTGGCTTCACAAGTTGTGCCTTGCGCCACTAACTCAAAGTCGTAGTGGCACAGATATAAAAGGTTGTCTGGAGTTTTTCAATAGAGTGGGTCGTGCCACACACCCCAAAGTGGGCAATGGCACGGATTTGAGAAGCTCTCTGAAGTTTTTGGTGTTTCTTGTGCCACTGCTTCACTTTGGGCAGTGGCGCGAGTGGGTACTTCTCCTAACCCAATTTGGATTAGTTTTCTTAGTCCTAAGGGTTCTTAATCTCTATAAATACCTCCCTCCCATATTTTCTATCATGAACAACTGATTTGGGGAAGGCAAAACCTATGGTAAATCTTAAGAACAAGGTTTAGTTTTATTTCTTTATTTTATTTTTGATTCTTTTCTTGTAAACTCATGAAATCTCTTCTTCAAAAAAGATTCATAATGTATTGACCCTCAAGGTTATTTTCTCTATTTTTATGCAATTTTTATATTTTGAGATTTCCCACAATGGCTACAAGTCATTTATGACTTGCCAGAACTGACGGTTCGATTCCCGAGTCGTCCGTTTGTGTTTTAAGCTCTTTTCCCTGTTTTAAAACTCTTAAAGTTGAAAAAGTTGACTTTGGTCAACATTCGAGGAAGTCGGTCTTGAATGAAAATTTCGTCAGCATTGTTTGCTCTGAAACGTCGACTTTAGGCTAGAGGGACCTTTGGTTCGGGTCTCAAGGCTTCTAGACTCATTTTGGGCCATCGAGTTCTTTTAGGTAAAATTTGGATTTTTGGGCGTGGGGTCCATTTTTCTTTAAAACAGTCTCCATTGGAAATTTTGTTAATTCTATTGAGTCTGGAATGCCATTTTTGGTAGGGTAGCATATTTAGTCTGTGTTCACGGGGTCCCAAATGAATTTTGAGGGTGCGGTCGGAGTGTTTTGAGGTTTGTTGTTGCAACTGGTGCTGCTAGTTCTGGTGTAGCGTGCTTGCGTGCCTGGGGTGCACCTGCACTACTGCCCCTACAGTCACCAGTCATACTTGCGGTGCTGGGTGACGTAGTTAGGGGCACCCCTACGCTCCTTTTTCTTCCCCTACAGTGCCGCCCCTGCAGCTCGAGTGTCGCACCTGCTGAGCTGGGGTTTTTTGCTGACCTCCACTCCTGTGGTGTTCTGGCCACGGCAACAATGCTGCACCTACGTCAGTATGACCGCAGGTGCGCCGATCGCTGGTAGTTTTAAAAAGGGGCCTCTTCTTCATTTCACTCCATTTTCAACAACTCTTTCCTCCATTAAAGAGAGCTCAAGCTCAAGTTTTTTTCTGTGGGTTCCTTCTGCAAGCTTAGGTGTCATTCATTTCTGGTTATTGATCAATTTCTCGCTATTATATTGTAAGTTTCCGACTTTTAGTTTTGTTAAATTCCTTAGTTGATTCTTGTTTTGTTCTTGGGTTTGGGGACTGATTTGGGCTTGATTTTGAGCCTATTTTTGCCTAATATTTTGGGCATATAATCCTTGTCCCATGAGGGGTATTTTTCTCAATTTTATTTTTAAAATTTGCATGTGGACCCCACAGATCATTTTTCACCTGATTTTCAATATGAATTGTTAAATTATAATATGGGTGTCATTGTTTATATTTTAAGGAGTAGATTATTATTATGATAGCATGACATCATTCAGAGGCTTTTCGAAAAAGAAAAGCTCTGGTTTAATGGGTGTGAACACGCGTGATAGACTTCCAGGTAGGTTACGACTTACTTACTTCTAGACTTAGCTCTTGTAGTGATGATTGTATGGTTTATGCTAATTGTTGGTGGGATTTTTTAGATTTAATAGTTGATCTTAAAGGAATTTGATTCTCGTAGTCGATTTAGGGGCTTTATCTTAGAATTGGGGTTGGGATCCTTAGTTTACCTTGCTTGTTTTTATAGGTCTTAGCACAGCCGTTGTAGAGCCTCTAGTGGTAGATACTTGCTTGACTTAGCTTAGTTAGTCGGCTTTGGGGTATGGGGTGATTAATTTTGATGTCTCTCGTATGAAATTTTCTATGGTTTTCGAGGTAGCTTAGGAGCTTGTTTATCATTTTCATTTAGTTGTTTTACGTTCATATTGTTCATCTGTATTTATGTATTTGTGACATTGGAATTGCTGGACTCCAGGTCAGTTTTCTTATTCCTTAAACTTCTTTTGGTTTGTTTCTCTTTTTAGCCATTTTAGTATGAATTATCCGTGTTAGTTAGATTTTTGCGGGTAGTTATTGCCTTAGAGTAAGTTCCTATAAGAGGTTGTCAAGCGTTTGGTTCTTTTAAGTGCTAGTTTAGAATGTGAACCTTTTTCCTTAGCTGGTGGACTTAATTGCCTTAGTGCGGATTAGACTCGAGTTTGATATTTGAGGTGAATTTTATCTTGTCCTTGAATTGTAATTATTTTATCATGGCATATGAAATATTTGATTTTAATACTGCATTCGATTTTTGGGAGAGGTTTAAGATCAAGATAAATTGATACTTTTTGGACTTTCTTGTGAAAACATGGCGTACTTTGGAAGTTCTGATTTGATTAAACTTGCATGTCTGAGAAAAAGTATTCCAGGTGGTTTTACTTGTATTTTAAACTTGCATATCTGAAGAAAAGTAATCTGGGTAGTTTTACTTGTATTTTAAATTTTCATGCCCGAGGGAAAGTGTTTTGGGTGGTTTTTACTGATTATCATCATGGCATGGTTATTGAGAATGTTTCGGAATTGGTATACGGATTTCGCAAGTCCCTCATGGGTCCTGCCTTTGCAAGCTACCCGCTGAAGGAGGAGTATACGGTACTATTGACACTTGGCTCATATCATATGGAATTTCATGGCATGGTTCCACTTGCATTTTTCCCATTAGTTTGATTGTTAGTCACTGTTGTTTGCTGTTTGAATTTACTAGGCTTATAAGGGGTCCGGTTGGGTCTATTGTTTGTTGGTTGTACCTACTAGACTTATGAGGGCCCGGTTAGGTTATTCTTTGATTGTGTGTACCTTCCGGGCTTATGGGGACTTTGTTAGGTTGTAGTTAGACTGTTCTATTTTACCTTGCTTTGCTATGCTTTATATTACCTATTTTATATTTTGCTCAGTTGATTATTTTTTCTGCCTTGGTATTGTCTAATTATGACATGTATCCTTAAACTGACTCCCTCTACTTTTTCCTTTAGTATATTTGCATTTCCATTATTTTATCTTATTTGAGCTCAACCGGCCTATGATGCCTACTGGGTACCACATATTTTGGTACTGATTCTACATTTGTGCATATTTTTCTTTTATGCAGACTCTAGCACGAGTTATCACTATTGACACTATCCTAGTGCGGAGTTACTGATTCGGAAATTTAGGGTGAGCTTCTGGCGTCCGGAACTGACTTATCTCCTTCTACTTTGAGATTAGTCCCTTTTTTTGTCTATTTGGAGACTATGATGTATATTTGTATCTATCTAGTACTCCCTATGTTATAGTAGATTTTGTACCGACTGATACCATTTTTTGGGAATTTTCTGTATGACTTACTCCTTCTTTCCGCTATATTATATTTTCTGCTTCCATTATCTCTATCGTATTTTTGCTTTTTCGCTCTTATGTTGTGCCTCGTATTAGCTCGTTACTCGCTGTGCTAGGCTAAAGGTTTTGGCTTACCTACTGGTTGAGTGTAGTAGGTGCCATCACAACTTGAGAAATTGAGTCGTGACACATGGTAGCTAAACATTTAGTATCTAGGGTTGTGGTTAAAGACATGAAGGTTGATGTTTAATTATTATATTGTTTAGTTTGGATTTTCATTATTGAGTTATTTATCTTTCTTTGCTCTTAATAGTTTGTTAACTTGATCACCTAGAAAACACTATCTATGATGCATAAATTAGACTAGAAATAGGGTATTTACGTACGTAACAAGGGAGAGTAGGGCTTAATTGTGAACTCCATAGGGAAGGGGGAATAATTCGCTAACGTGGATAGGAATATACTCGTTATCCTTGCCCAGTTGATACGAAAGGAAAATAATATGTCCTTCACTATCGACCGATGATCATAGGAATATAGATGTTAGGGATAGTCGAGGAGACTTAGAGTTATTGGAAAACACTCAATATGGTTAAAATCAACCCGCAACTAGTAACTCAGGAAATCAACTGAACATATGGTTTGAAAACTCAACTGGATTATCGAAATACCATAACCCTCGATCTTTTTTCCAAATATGAATTACAACCCATTATACCACAAATTGTCTCCAATTGTTCTTATTTACTTTCAAAATACACAAATTCACTTTCTGTTACTAGTTACCTACTGAATAGCTTGTATAAGAATTCAAACTAAAAATCAATTTATCTAATCACTTGGGTACGATATCTGGACTCACGTCCTATTTTACTTGTACAGCCACGTACACTTGTGTGGGAAAGGATGCAACATCCCTTTATTCCCCGATCCCCATTATTCACAAACCCCTACAGGTTACAGCGTGAAAAAAATCTATAGCCTCCAAGCAAGAAGATAAGTCGATCTCACATCAACACCAAGAAATTTATCAAGTTGTTCTTTGCTCTCTATTCTCTACTTTCAATCTTTCATATATATAAAATTATTGCGGTTATTTTTTATTTCTTCAACTTAAAAAATTCTTACTACCTAAAATTGAAGAAAATTATAATTGAATTTATCTTCAATTTCAGTCATTTTTTTTTTAATTTTTCAAAATTCAAATGCTTGTAATGACTCTTTATTTTCTAATGAGATTTTTAATTCGACAATACAGGTTCTAAATTCAATGAAAGATATTTCGCTCTGGTATCATTCAAATTGCCACAATCAGGTTCATCCACTCAAAATACTCCTCGCATGGAAGAGAACTTGAATCAATTAGAAGAAAATCATCATTGTGCACTAAAAAACAAAAGCAAGGAATAAACTTGAATTCTTTACCGGCAGATTCAAAAAAAAGAAAATCTGTTTGGGACTATCATCTGGATGATCGTGATGAGATTAGAAGAGCATATATCCAAAGAGGTCCTCATCAACCTCGAGTTCACGAGTTTCCTTAAAGAGATATTTTTAGATTAAAATATTATTTTAATCATAAATAGTTTTAAAAATATCATGATTGGTTGGAGTATATTGAAATTGAAGATGCCACTTAATGTTTGTGTTGTTATTTATTTCAAGATGAAAGCATTCATCAAGGTGAAGGCTAAGCATTTTCAAGTATAGGGTTCAGAAGTTGGCACAAAAAAATATTTAGATACACACATTGGCGGGCCGAACGGTGATCACAATCAGGCAAAGATGAAATGTGAAGATCTATTGCGACAAGAACAGTCAATTCAAGCCGCATTTGTGAAGTCATCCAATCAAACCAAGCTTGAACACAAAATTTATTTACAAGCTTCTGTTGATATGGTGAGACTCCCTTTGAATCAAGTATTGACATTCCGTGGACATCATGAAGATGAATCATCATTAAACAAGGACAACTTTCTTGAAATTCTTTCATGATATGCAAGGTGGTGTGATAAAATTAGAGGTCTTGTGTTGAAAAAGACTTCAAAAAATAATCAGTTGATTTCTAATAAAATTCAAAAAGATATTGTCATTGCATGTAAGCTTGAAATAATTAAAGATATTATGGAGGATCTAAATGGTGACTATTTCTCATTGATAGTTGATGAATCTTATGATGTATCACGTAAAGAGCAAATGACAATTTTTTTTGATATGTTGATAGAGGGGGATCTGTTGTGGAATGATTTATAGGGGTTGTCTATGTTCATGATACTAGAGCTTTATGTTTAAAAGAAGCAATTATTAACTATCTTACTCAACATTCTTTGAGTTTATCTTGTATATGGGGACAATGATACGATGGAGCAAGCAATATGCAAGGGCGTCTAAGTGGCCTTAAAGTTTTGATTCAATAAGAAAATAGATCAACTCATGTATTGTCGACTTCAGTTGACTCTTGTTGATGTATCTAAAAAATATCTTCAAGTTGGAGAACTTGTATTATCGATTTTTAATATCTTGAATGTAATGGAAGGTTCTTTTAAACGTGTGGATGAAATTTGGCAAGCTCAAACAGAAAAAATTCAAGAAGCGCTAGATATGGGCGAGGTTAAATCTGGTAAGGGCTTGAATCAAGAACTTGGCCTTGCTAGAACTGCTGATACTTGTTGGGGTTCACACTATAAATCGTTTAAGAACTTTATTAGTATGTTTGGTTCTATTACTGATGTCCTTGATACTATTGTTGTTGATTCTGAATTTGTTGAAGAAAAAGCTAAGGCAATAAGATATCGCAGAGTTTGTCAAACATTTGAGATTGCTTTCATATTGCACTTAATAAGAGACATTTTGACGATCATAAATGATCTTAATGAATCCTTACAGAAGAAAGAACAAGATATTGCAAATATCATTCTACTTGTTAGAGTGGTGAAGAAACGAATGCAAGATTTAAGAGATTAAGGATGGGATCCAATTATCGAGAATGTGTCTGTATTTTGTGTCAAGTATGATATTTTGATACCCAATTTTAATGAGTTCTATGTTAATTTTGAAAGATCCCGAAGAAGAGTTTTTGAGTATACTATCTCACATCACTATCGCGTGAAAGTATATTTTAAGATTATTAATGGCAACTTCAAGAACTCAATGATTGTTTTAATGAGGTGAGAACATATTTGCTTATTGAAGTTGCTTGCTTGAATTTAGTTGATTTTCTAGTTTTGACATCAACAAAATATTGAGAAAGACTAAATTATATCCTGATGGTTTTGGTGAAAATATAATGGTTACTCTCAAGAATCAGCTAGAGATTTATATTGTTGATGTCTGTGATGTTGATGAAAGGTTCTCTAATCTAAAAGGACTTGGTGACCTTTCTAAGGAGCTAGTTAAGACAAAGAAATATTTTAATTATCCTCTTATGTTTCGTCTTGTAAAGTTTGCATTGCTTCTGCCGGTCGTCACTGCTACAGTTAAAAGAACCTTTTCGGCAATGAAGTTGATCAAGAGCGAATTGAGAAATCGAATGAATGATGATTTCATGAGAAGTTGTATGGTGCCTTATGTAAAAAAAAATATTTAATATTATTTCCGATGAGAGTATTATGAATAAATTTCAAGAAATAAAAACTCGTAGAATAGAATTGTAACAATATATTTTAGTTAATAGAACTTTATTTTGTTTGCTTCGTTGCGTTTTTTTTATTTTATATTGCATCCACTTGGTGAAAAGTCTGGATCCGCCACTGCTTACTACAAAGTGTAATGCTTTCTATAAATTTCTCATAAAATAATAATACTTTATTATATTGTTTGCACTGTTTTGGTAACGTTTGGATAGATTTATTTTTTTTCTAAAAAGCAAACTTATGAAATTATTAAAAAGTAGGGCACGACATAGAGTTATTAAAAAAAGTAAGATAAATAATAAAATAAGATTATTAAATAATAAACAAAAAAAAAATAGCAACATAATCACACCAAATCGATTACGTAAAATAAAATTTGTTATTATTATATAACGATTAATTTAATGATATAGTAAAATTTGAATAAATATTAAAATAAAAATTATATTTAAAGTAACAATATGCTACAATACAATACAGTAGGTAACAACCATCCAAACAAGAAAGATAGGTCCGTGAGAATTCAACCTTTGATTATGGGCTCATTTGCACTTTTGTTTTTATTTTGGGTTGATCTTTAATTTTTTTCAGGACAAATAATTTTTTTTGCGAGGCATAAATCTATATTTTTACATTATAATATACCGCAAGTTGTGCCCCGTGCTATTAAAGAACGTATTCCCCATAAGCATATATTGCTATAGACAAAAATTAAAGATCAACCCCATTAAAAATTAATTCATTTAAAGAACAAACCATGCAATTAAAGATTGATTATATAAAAAATTTATATCATTGGAAATGGCCCTACATTAAACATCCATTAAAGGTGTCTTAACATTCTGTTGAAATGCCTTGTGCATGAGCTACTCACCAGCTCTACATCATCCAACTTTATTTTTAATTGCAAATTATTTTTTAATGGAAAAATAGTGATTTAAATTCCTGTATTATTACTTAACTGTGATTCTGATCCTTATACTAATGCACGAAGTATATTTAATTTTTTATTAAATAAAGTATGCATTTTAATCCTTAAATCTAATCTGAAGTTAAGGTTTAATGTCACGATCCGATTTCTCGATCCTGATGGCATCTACAACCCCCAGTAGGCGAATCAATCCCTGTAGCCCAGAACGGTCAGTAATGGGCTACTATCTAACAACCCAAATGGAAAAACAGTTTTATAAGCGGAAGCAAGGGAACAAGATGAAGAAAATAGATAACAGGAGTAATATATACAATGCGGAAGCTAAACCAAACCCAAAACTTGGTAGCATAGCATATAAGAGCCGGATCTACATAAGGAGTACAAGGGTCCAAAATAATATATACAAAGCTGTCTTTGAGTAGAAATAGAGTACATAATCAAAAGATAACTAAAAGCTAAGCTCCGGTCGTCAAGAGCTCACCCTCAGTCCAGAATATCACAAAAGCAGCTCCTCGCACGAGTCTCCACGAGCTAACGGAGATGGCCCACACTAGGATTTGCACTAGAAGATGCAGAGGGTAGTATGAGCACCCAATGCGAAGCATAAGGTACCCAGTAGGTATCATAGGCCGACTGGGAACATATAAGATAAAAGCGTAGTAACAGACAGAATAGAAGCAAGTGGTCACAGAAATCAACGAAAAGTACATAGGAACTAGCCCAGAGGGAAGTCAACAGAACAATATACAAGGCTAGCAAGTAGAATATATACACAACAGGCACATGTGAAAGTAAGAAATAACGCACTTGGGATTCTTACAATAATAGTATATACATAATAAGTTTAAGAAGTGGACGGTATACCGGTAACCTCAAGTACAAGAGAAAGAGGAAAAGAGTAATGATAGGCATGCTCGAAAACAGGAATCGATAACCAACTAATCATACAAACCTCAAGTCCAACAAGTAAAAACTTAGCTGTGTATAATCCTATAAGCATAACCATAACAGGGGATAACACCGCAATAAAGTAATAAGAGGCTACCTACAGTCCCCTGGCCGCCTATACAACCGAGGAGCGCAAACAAGTGAAAATAAAATCCTCCGGCCGCCCATACAACTGGAGCGTACACTCAACAAACAGCAAACAAGGGTGAAGCCTCAAACAATGAATGATATGATGCATGAAGATCTCAGGATGGAATAGAAACTCTGTATGTACCTCCTCCGGTGCCGATCGGGCCCAACAGGTAGGTTCTATGGAAGAACACGACCCGTATACCTCTACTCCGCCGTATACCCTCCCTCCGACACACGCATCCCAAAGCCCCAGGCCCAGAACGGCAAGGTCCATAGAGGTCCCGGACCCCATACTAAAACTCAGTATCAAAACATGTCATCCGAAAGCAAGTCCGGGTTCAAGATAGAGACCCAGTCTCGAACATGCATGCCCAGACCCAGTCTAGGACTAAAGTAGTGGGAAAAATGTCTCAAAAATCCCTCCAAGGGTGCCCAGGCGTAACCGGGTCTAAACAGTAGAAAGTCATCTTAGGTGCTTGGTCCGACCGAGGCTAAAAATCATCCCAATTTAGTAAGAAACTCAACTAGTACCCCGTCCCTGCCGAGCCTAGCATTAATAGTAAAACTAGTGATAGAAATCATAATTTAACCTTCTTTTACCCCAAAAAGATTCACAAGTTAAGTCAAACCATTTTCAGTTCATTTCAATCGAAAATGGGCCCCCGGGGCCATGCAAAGTTTAGAAAATAATTCCAGTAGGCCTGAAGCCAAAACCATAGTACAACATGGATAAACCCTCTTTATATGCATGGAAATGAATGATCAACACAAATAGCCGTCCAGCAGCTCACAATCAATATATCGGCCCTGCACAGGCTCCAATCGCTCTACAGCACAGATAGCCAGCATAATATCACGATAACGAAGCCCGGGACTCACGGGCACCCCCGAATAACCCAGCGTCTATGTTCCAGAGTCAAAACAAGGTCACACATGACCATAAGGGTGATAATGTCAATTACTAAGAATACTACATACAACGAAGGAAAGAAATGGGGCAAATCGTGGAAGAGCGGTCAGGGTCTGTGGTACCAACCTAATAACCCAACACAAGGATGTCAGCTAGTACAATTTTATTCTATATATGCAAAGTCTAAAGAGTTTAAACAATAACCTACCTGTCGTACGATTACAAGCTTCTAGAACGACAATATCCAAGTTCGAACTGCTCCGAAAAGCTCCAAAACAAAATCAAACTCGAATTTAGACTTGAATAACTTGACGTAGATAATCAATTTCTTATGATGCTTTAACAAAAACACCAACCAATCATCGTTTACTCTCCTTAACACAATATATCTATGCGTGTAACATCTATATAACCCACTTGTTAGAGAGGAATAATAAAATGAAAAGGGTGTTGGAGCTTATATTTGTCATAATGAAAAGAAAATGTCATTAGTTCTATCCTAATATAATATATATAATGAATGTAGTTAGCAAATGGGTGTAGCACAATTTTGGTTATATCTCACTAAGAAGTTCCAAGTACACCTAAACTAATGACCCCACGTAGGCATTTGTTGTACACTTCCTCCACTTCCACGTGGAGGGGGTGTCCATACCAACATAATTTTGTTCCATTGCGAATGTATTCGGGTATTGCATAAGTTCATATTAAAATAAATATAACTTTTTGAATATATCATAATTAATAGAAAATTATTTCAAATAAAACCTACTATATTATAATAATAATTTTTAACATAACTAGGTTTACTATCTTCGTTAGAATATTAATAACTTATAAAACTCTTTGTATGTAAAATAAATACATACAAATATATCATAACAAAAGTATTTTTTTTATAAATATTTAAAATATTTTAGGAAGGCAATAGAAATAAAACTTTTACCAATTTCTAATTTTAAATCAAATATTTTCAAGTAAGCGCGATGTTAATAAAATTCTCAAACTTAGGCTCACAAGCCTTTGATACGGAATGAAGGTTAAGGTCATACGAACGCAAATCACTATCGCAGGATTTTGATACTTTACTTTTGAGACTCAGCTCTAAAACAGGAAAAGAAAATTGCCATAAAGACCACACGAACGGCCAGGGCACCGAACCACCGGTCCCAGCAAGCCATAAATGACTTGAGGCCGCTACAGGAAAGCTCTAACAGTACAAGAAAAGCATAAATGCGGGAATGACCGAAAGAGTCATTGCATCATCCACTACTAAAAAGGACTTCCGTTCTCAAAAGTCAAGAACAAGGAAGTACTTGAAGGCTCAAACAGTTGCGGATACTGAGCCGGCATATCTCTCTCGATCTCCTAGGTAGCCTCCTCGATCGGACGATGCCTCCACTTAACTTTCACAACCAGAATCCCCCTATACCTCCTAACATCTTTGGCTAGTATAACAACCGACTCCTCAACAAAGGACAAACTCTCATCCAACTGAACCAAATCCCAATGCAACACATGAGACTCTTCTGGGACATACCGGCGCAACATCGAAACATAAAATACAGGATGTATAGCTGAAAACATCGGAGGCAAGGCTAACTGATAGGCAACATTACCAACCCTTTAGAGAATCTCAAACGGCCCAATGTGCCTGGGGCTAAGCTTGACACATCGATCAAATCTCATCACGCCCTTCATGGGCGACACACGGAGGAATACCAAATCACCAACACTGAACTCCAAGGCATGAAGTCTATGATCACTGTAGCTCTTCTGCCTGCTCTAAGCTACCCGAAGTCTGTCCTGAATCACTCGGACTCGGTCTAAGGAATCTCAAAGCAAATCTGTACTCTACGGCCTAGACTCCAAACTATTGAACCAACCAACCAGCGATCTGCAATGCCTACCATACAACGCCTCAAAAAGTGTCATGCCAATGCTAGAATGGAAGCTATTATTATATGCAAACTCGGCCAAAGGCATAAACTGATCCCAAGAACCTCCAAAGTCAAGAACACAAGCCCGAAGCATGTCCTCTAGGACCTGAATGGTCCTCTCGGACTGGCCATCTGTCTGAGGGTGGAAAGCAGTACTAAGCTGAACCTCTGTACCCAAATCTCGCTGAATAACCCTCCAGAACTGAGATGTGAACTGAGTGCCGCGGTCTGAAATGATAGAAGCTGGAACCCCGTACAATCGAACAATCTCATGAAGGTAGATCTGAGCTAACCTCTCTGCACCATAAGAAGCCTGAACCGATAAGAAATATGCTGACTTAGTCAGCCTATCAACAATCACTCATATGGAATCAAACCCACGAGAAGTACGAGGCAAACCAACAATGAAGTCTATAGTAATCCTTTCCCACTTCCACTCAAGAATGGGAAGTCGCTGCATCAAACCACCAGGTCTCATGTGCTCAAACTTCACTTGCTAACAGTTCAAGCACCGAGATACAAACTTTGCCATGCCCCGCTTCATCCCACTCCACCAGTAAAGTTGCCTCAAACCTCTGTACATCTAAGTTGTGCCAGGATGAATGGAATACCTAGAACAATGTGCCTCACGGAGAATCAACTGAATCAAATCATCAACCCTCGGAACACAAAGGCAACCATCAAACCTCAAAATACCATCAGAACCCAAAGTAGCCCGGCTGGCCTCACCCCGAACTACCTGATCACGAAGGTCGCACAAACTCTGATCCAGAAACTGTCAGCTCTGAATCTGATCAACTAGAGTATAACGGACCTCAACACTGGCAAGAACTCTACTAGGATCCGACAAGTCAAGCCTAACTAGGCGGTTAGCCAAGGGGTAGTTGCACTCGTGAACCTTCAGCTTTCTCGACGCATATGCTATCACTTGACCCTTCTGCATCAACACACAACCAAGACCGACCCCTGAAGCATCACAATACACGGAGAAAATCTGACCCTCAACCAGCAAGGTCAGAACTAGAGCTGAAGTCAATAAGGCCTTAAGCCTCTTAAAGGTATCCTCGCACTGATCCGACCACTGGAATGGAACATCTTTCCTAGTTAGCATAGTCAAGGGTGCTGCTATGGAAGAAAATCCCTCAATGAACCATTTGTAGTAACCTACTAACCCAATAAAGCTGCGGACTTTAGTAGCAGTAGTTGGTCTAGGCCAATCACAAATCGCTAAAATCTTTCCCGGATCAACCCTAATCCCATCCTTAGACACCACGTGCCCTAGGAATGCAACTGACTCAAGCCAAAACTCGCAATTTGAGAACTTGGCATAAAGCCAATGATCTCTCAAAGTCTGGAGTATAATCCTCAAGTGTTGCTCATGCTCATCTCTACTCCATGAGTATACTAAGATGTCGTCTATGAAAACTATCACAAATAAGTCCAAATACGGGCCAAGCACCCTGTGCATCAAGTTCATAAAGGTTGCGGGGGCATTAGTCAACCCAAAAGACATCTCCAGGAACTCATAATGGGTATAACGTATCCTGAATGCTGTCTTAGGGATGTCCTCCGCCCTAATCCTCAACTGATGGTAGCCGGACTTCAAATTAATCTTCGAAAACACGATTGAACCCTGAACTTGATCAAACAAGTCATCAATCCTTGGCATCAGATACCTATTCTTCACTGTCACCCTATTCATCTACCAATAATCAATACACATCAGCATCGACCCATCTTTATTCTTCACAAACAGAACAGGAGCAACCTAAGCTGACACACTCGGTCTAATACACCCCTTAGCTAACAGATCCTGGAGCTGCTCCTTAAGCTCTCTCAACTCAGCAGGAGCCATACAGTAAGCAGAAATAGAAATAGACCTGGTGCCCGGCTCTAACTCAATAGATAAATCAATATCTCTCTCAGGTGGAAGGCCTGGCAGGTCGGTAGGGAACACATCTAGGAAGTCTCTAACCACATGAACCGACTCAAGGGAAGAAGGGTTGGTACTAGCATCTCGTACATATGCTAGATAAACCAAACACCCATGAGAAATCAACTTCTTAGCTCGAAGACAAGAGATGATCCAAGATGGTGCATGGCTAACAGAACCCTACCACACAATCGGGGATACACCGAGCACGGCTATGGTAACGGTGTTGGCATAACAATCCAAAACCATACGGTGAGGGGATAACCATTCCATGCCCAGTATCACATCAAAATGTAATATATCAAGGATCATCAAATCACCCCAAGTCTCCAAATCACCAACAGATATCACACAGGATCTCACAATCTGATCCACTACTAAAAAATCTCCTACTGTGGTCGAAACAAAATTAGGAACATATAATGGCTCACAAGACAACCCCAAATAGGGCAGAAAGTAGGCAGATACATATGAATAAGTGGATCCAGGATCAAATAAAGCCATAGCAGACTGATGGCATACAGAAATCGTACCTGTAATCACAACATCTGAGGCCTCTGCCTCCGGTCTCCCAGGGACCGGATAGAACTGACGACAACCTCCACCTGCCTGACCGCCATCCCTACCACCTGCTTTGCCACGCAGAGCACCACTCCTAGCCTGACCACCACCCCCTCTATCCAGAGGCTAAACTGCTAGTAAAGGCTCGATCGACTACGTTATACCCTGCTGGGGGAAATCTCTAGCAAAATGACCAACCACACCACAAGTAAAACAATCTCCTGATGACCTACTCAATCGCGATGAACCAGCAGAACCCGTATGGCCACCAAGGCCTGATGCCCCAGAAGTTGTACCCCTTGAAGACTGCCCGTTGTAGCCCTAATGGCTGCTATGACCCTGCTCGAACTGGGTACTACCGGAAGTCTAAAGTGAAGCCTGAACCAGTCGGCTGGACTGAACCTGGTGCTGCTGTGGCTGATAACCTTGGCCCCACTGTCCTGAACTCCTACTACCATGACGAGAACCACTGTAGCTACACTAATGTAGAGGCCTCTTATCTCTGGTCCCGGTGTCATGATAATGCAAATTCTCTATAGGACGGGCATAGTCCATAGCCTGGAATGACCGACCACTAACAAACAATATCTCTGCTGGCTCTCTAAACTCTCTCTGTGGCCCCCAAATAAACCTACGGACTCTGTCAGGCTCGGTAGGCATAATCATGGCCCCAAATGGAGCAAGCTAATGGAAACAAATCTCATACTCTGATACGGTCATAGAAACCTGCATAAGTCTAGTGAACTGCTCCCTACGATACTCCATGTCTCTCTGTGGTAAGAACTTGGCCATGAAGGCCTCATAGAACTCTGACCAGAATTACCAGCGAACCTCGGAGTTGCCAATCTCAGAAACCTACCCAATGCCTTCTGCTCCATCTCTGTCATAACTGGGCAAGGAGCAAGAGGCTGTGCAACTAATGAAACTGGAATAACCTCGGCGTGAGGAGACACAGTAGCAGGCTAGGCTCCTGCACTCTGTGCACCCAGGGCTGCCCCCTGAGCGGATGTCTATGCTACCCCAACAGGCTGATCCCCGATCATACCCAGTAATTGTAGAAGTAGACCCTGAGTATCTGAAGACTGTGTTGGGGATGATACCAATACTAAAGTTGATATTGGAGCTGGCACTGGAGCTGGTGGTACCTGGGCTACTCCCTGGTCCACATGCTGCTGCTCAGGAACTAACTCTGGCTCATACTCATGCTCGGGCTCTATCTCCACTCTAGCGGCTCTAGCAGGTGCCGCTGCTCAGGGACGTCCTCGACCCCTACCTCTACGACCTCCTACCCCCTAACTAGTGTCAGGGGTGCTGGAGTCAGAGTTTTGCCCCCGTCAGATATCGACGCTCTCGTACAAACCATCTGAGGAAGAATGAACTAGAACAAGTGAGATTTCAAGAAACTTTCAAGGACTACGCACGATACCGAAGCAATATGAGAGTCATATTTCCTAAGATGTCACTATAGCCTCCCGAAGATTGAGTACGAGCGTCTCCGCCCCGATCCACAGGACTCTACTAGACATTTGCTCCTATACCGATGACACCGGTGAACCTAGGGCTGTGATACCAAGTTGTTACAACCCAATTTCTCAGTCCTGATAGCACCTACAACCCTCCAGTAGGCAAACCAATCCTTATAGCCTTGAACGGTCAGTAATAGGCTACTATATAACAACCCAAACGGAAGAACAATTTAATAAGCGGAAGCAATGGAACAAGATGAAGAAAATAGATAACAGTAGTAATATATACAATGCGGAAGCTAAACCAAACCCAAAACCTGGTATCATACCGTATAAAAGACGGATCTACATAAGGAGTACAAGGGTCCAAAACAATATACACAAAGTTGTCTCCGAGTAGAAATAGAATTATAATCAAAAGATAACTAAAAGCTAAGCTCTGATCGCCAAGAGCTCACCCTCAGTCCAAAATATCACAAAAGCAGCTCCTCGCATGAGTTTCCATGAGCTAACGATGATGGCCCATACTAGGATCTGCACCAGAAGATGCAGAGTGTAGTGTGAGCACCCAATGCGAAACATAAGTTACCCAGTAGGTATCATAGGCCGACTGGGCACATATAAGATAAAAGCGTAATAACAGACATAATAGAAGCAAGTGGTCACAGAAATCAATGAAAAGTATATAAGAACTAGTCCAGAGGAAAGTCAACAGAACAACATACAAGGCTAGCAAGTAGAATATATATACAACAGGCACAGGTGAAAGTAAGAAATAACATACCTGGGATCCTTGCAATAATAGTATATACATAATAAGTTTAAGAAGTGGATGGTATACCGGTAACCTCAAGTACAAGAGAAAGAGGAGAAGAGTAATGATAGGCATGCTCGAAAACAGGAATCGATAACCAACAAATCATACAAACCTCAAGTCCAACAAGTAACAACTTAGCCATGTATAATCTTATAAGCATAACCATAACAGGGGATAACACCGCAATAAAGTAATAAGAGGCTACCTACAGTCCCCCGGCCGTCGATACAACCGAGAAGCGCAAATAAGTGAAAACAAAACCCTCCGGCAGCCCACACAACTGGAGCGTACACTCAACAAACAGAAAACAAGGGTGGAGCCTCAAACAATGAATGATATGATGCATGAAGATCTCAGGGTGGAATAGAAACTCTGTATGTACCTCTTCTTGTGCCGATCGGGCCCAGCAGGTAGGTTCTATGGAAGGACACTACCCGTATACCTCTACACCGCCGTATACCCTCCCTCTAGGACACACAACCCAAATCCCCAGGCCCGGAACGGCAAGGTCCATGGAGGTCCCGGACCCCATACTATAACTCACTATCAAAACATGTCATCCAGAAGCAAGTCCGGGTTCAAGATAGAGACCCAGTCTCGAACATGCATGCCCAGACCCTGTCCAGGACTAAAGTAGTGGAAACAATATCTCAAAAATTCCTCCCAGGGTGCCCGGGCATAATCGGGTCTAAACAGTAGAAAGCATCTCAGGTGTTCGATTCGATCGAGGCTAAAAATCATCCCAATTTGGTAAAAAACTCAACTAGTACCCCGGCCCTGCCGAGCCTAGCGTTAATAGTAAAACTGGTGATAGAAATCATAATTTAACCTTCTTTTACCCCAAGAAGATTCACAAGTTAAGTCAAACCATTTCAGTTCATTGCCATCGAAAATGGGCCCCCGGGGCCATGCAAAGTTTAGAAAACAATTCCAGTAGGCCCGAAGCCAAAATCATAGTACAACATGGATAAACCCTCTTTATATGCATGTAAATGAATGATCAACACAAATAGCCCCCCAACAGCTCACAATCAACCTATCGGCCCTGCACAGGCTCCAATTGCTCTACAACACAGATAGCCAGCATAATATCACGATAATGATGCTCGGAACTCACGGGCACCCCCGAATAACCCACCGTCTATGTTCCAGAGTCAAAACAAGGCCACACAGGATCATAAGGGTGATAATGTCAATTACTAAGAATACAACATACAACAGATGAAAGAAATGGGGCAAATCGTGGAAGAGCGGTCAGGGTCTATGGTACCAACCTAATAACCCAATCCAAGGATTCCAGCTAGTATAATTTTATTCTATATATGCAAAGTCTAAAGAGTTTAAACCATAATCTACCTGTCGTCCGATGACAAGCTGCTAAAACGACAATGTCCAAGCTTGAACCACTCCGAAAAGCTCCAAAACAAAATCAAACTCGAATTTAGGCTTGAATAACTTGAAGTAGATAATCGATTTCTTATGGTGCTTTAACAAAAACACCAACCAGTCATCGTTTCCCCTCCTTAACACAATATATCTATACGTGTAACATCTATATAACCCACTTGTTAGAGAGGAATAATAAAATGAAAGGGGTGCTGGAGCTTATGTTTGTCACAATGAAAAGAAAATGTCATTAGTTCTATCCTAATATAATATATATAATGAATGTAGTCAGCAAATGGGTGTAGCACAATTTTGGTTATATCTCACTAAGAAGTACCAAGTACACCTAAATTAATGACACCACGTAGGCATTTGTTGTACACTCCCTCCACTTCCACGTGGAGGGGGTCCATACCAACATAATTTTGTTCCATTGCGAATGTATTCGGGTATTGCATAGATTCGTATTAAAATAAATATAACTTTTTGAATATATCATAATTAATAGAAAATCATTTCAAATAAAACCTACTATATTATATTAATAATTTTCAACATAACTAGGTTTACTATCTTCGTTAAAATATTAATAACTTATAAAACTCTTGTAAAATAAATACATACAAATATATCATAACAAAAGTATTTTTTTATAAATATTTAAAATATTTTAGGAAGGCAATAGAAATAAAACTTTTACCAATTTCTAATTTTATATCAAATATTTTCAAGTAAGCGCGATGTTAATAAAATTCTCAAATTTAGGCTCGCAAGCCTTTGATAAGGAACGAAGGTTAAGGTCATACGAACGCAAATCACTATCGCACGATTTTGATACTTTACTTTTGAGACTCAGCTCTAAAACAGGGAAATGGCCATAAAGACCACACGAACGGCCAGGGCACCGAACCACCGGTCTCAGCAAGCCATAAATGACTTGAGATCGCTACAGAAAAGCTCTAACAATACAAGAAAAGCGTAAACGCGGGAATGACCGAAAGGGTCATTATATTTAAGTTTTTATATTATTATCTAATTGTGATTCTGGTCCTGGTCCTTATATTAATAAACTAAGTATATTTAATTTTTAATTAAATAAAGTGTGCAATTTTAATTCTTAAACCTAATTTGAAGTTAATATCGTTAACTTTAGATACTTTTCTTAACCAACTTTGATCATTCTATACCAATGACTGAAGTGGAGAGTATATGATTTATACGAAAGATTTTAAGGACATAAAGTCACCACCAGTGAAAAAAGAAGATATAGAAAATGGAACTAGCAAGGCATTTGATTAGTTTGGAGGATAAAATATGGTGATAGGGATAAAGCAAAAAAGCAAAAGCATGATCACTACTAAAACTAATTTAACCAGAAGAAGCTGAAATTCATGTCTAACTCAATACTATCATAAAATATTATCTCTTTAAATAAAGTAGAGATGTTGTATATATTTATAGTCTCGTAAAACAACTTGTTCTAATTTCAAATGCAAAATCATCGTTCATATGCATACATCTAATCATACTACACTCAAGCACACAAGTTCCTTGCTTTGCTAACTTTTTTATTTACTATATTTTATAAATATACTAAATAAATTTTACTGAGTAGTATGTAACCAGTAAATATATATATAGTAAATAAATTTTACTGAGTAGTATGAAACCAAATGGGATACAAATACACCAAATAAGTTTTACAGAGAGGCATGAACCTCAAACAGGAGTTCTTTCGTATTTGAAGCAGAATTTTGTGTAATTTTTTTGACTAGTTTTGAAGTTCTATTTAGCTATTAGTGTAGTAATGCAAAGTCATTTTAACTCATGTTGAAGTCATGACACATGTGATTTCGAGATTTATGTTTGACACATTTGATTTTGAGATTTATGTTTCTCTGTTCATATCTGAAAATTCTAGGGTGAAGAGGTGTCACAACCCAACACCGAGTCATGCGGGCACCTATTCTAAATCACCTAGATAGGAGAACTCTTACGCGAAAGTAAATAAGAAACATGAAATTTTTTCTTAATAAAATAAAAACAAATCTCAAAACCTGAAATTACAGTGAAATCCTTTAAAGATAAAATTGATACCCCCAAGAACTAGTCTAAACAGGTACAAGAGCTACTAAGAAAAATAAACAAAATTAAGACACATCTTCCACCATAGGAAGAGATGAGTAGAAGCGGGCCTTTCACACTCACTCAAGATCCTAAGTCATTCACCCTAACCCATAGCCCTTATCCAAGTCAATAGGCTACCCGTAAGACTCCCAGTCAACAACCTGACTCAATAATTATATAACCATGTCCCCAACCACAAGGTAATAGATCACATGTAATTTTGACACATTCTTCAAATAATCCGAACCACCCAAGGATCCCTAGGACATCATCTATGGTGTTCAACATGCAATCTCAGTTTACACCAAAACCACTTTAGCAATTAAACACACCAATCCGACCATTCATGGACCAACATATAATAATATTATCACAACAGATAAGTTCGATCCACTCATAGAACCAACACACATAATAACAAATAAACTTGTACCAGGTGTGGTACCCGAGCCAACCATAATAGAATTTGTACTAAGCGTGGTACCCGATCCAACCGATGAATAAACATATATCAGGCGGGTACTCAATCCAACCAACAAACTATACCAGGCGTGCTACCCGAGTCAATCAAAAAATCACAGATATCACAACAATCACAACCACAATGAATACACACCACACTTGTACAACCAACAAGTATTTAAAACAAGTTCATTGCATGAGATTGACATTAAGATATATTTAACATTTATTTCCTTTTTTCCTAAACACGTATTGTTCAAGCAATACTAGTGAAACAGTTAATATGCACACATAACGCAATTGGGTTACAAATTAACCATCACCTACCACAAACAGATATGATTCATTGTTCTAGCCTTGATGACCTGTCTGAAAACTAACCCCCGGATTACTCAATTAAGCACATTAATTCATATACCTCGAATCCTAGACTTATTTAGGAATACACATGCATCCACAGGAAATCCATTCCCTAATACTAAGAGCCTAGTACCTCCTAGCTCATCCCGTTCCCCTCATTATACTAACCCCGGGAATTCGCTATGACCTAGCAACCCTTACAATTAATCAGTACTAGTTCTGTGAACCCACCCTTAATCCGATTATCCTAGGATTAACAATCAATCAAGTACAGGATCAACATTACTCATAAAAGTAAATTCTCACCCCAACCAGCAAGGTTAAACACATTTTATCAATTCAAACACCGTACCCGGGGGCCTAAGCATATAATCTCCTATCAATCTACATTATGTAATGCATATCAACTCGGGTCTAATCTACTCAATTAAACCTAGCCTACTTGAATGCCAAGCAGCTGCTACAGAAATCTAAACACAAACTTTGGCTCCATGGAGGCGAATCCTGACGAGAAATAAGTGTAGAATCCGTGAGTTTTACCCCATCTGAGTTGAAAACCCTCCTCTCTATTGCTTCTAAGCCATGAGGCACCCTAGGAGGGTTTTTGGAGAACCTCTCATCCTTTTTTCAACTGAAGAGTAGAAACCAAAATATAAAACTTGTGTTGTGGTTATTGGTTCTGTCAGCCCGCTATAGCGGCCTGCCAGCTACTACCACAGTAGCGCTATAGCGGGAAAACTTCCTCTATAGTGGGATGACATCAGCCTAAGCAAAATTTTAAATTCTGAAAAAATTTTTGTTGTGTCACCCCAAATTAATTCGAGAGCATATTTCAACAGTTCTCGTAACTTGCAACAAGGTGCCTTTCTAATAACGACTGAACACGTCATTACAACATATACCAATTTACCCATTATTCATCCCCGAATGATTTCTAATACTGAAGGAAAAGAATGAGCCAGCTCTTTGGACCTTAACACTCTACTATGACAATGTAAATACAACTTTATACGAACCACCAAACTTTATTCCCTTCGGTGTATCAAAACTCATGTTGGAATTATTACTACTCTGCCCTGCCAAAGAATCCCCCCCCCCCTCTTTAGTCGCACGAGACTAATTAAAGTAACTCTTCCTCAAGCACCCAAGAATCATGGGGCCTCATTAATATATCAGAGCAAAATAATTTCAAACAACACGGAAAATAATTATTTTGCTTTAAGGTGACCTGAATCCTGCTATATGAGAATTATTCCATTATAGTGGTACTACTATAGCGGGTGCCAACAATTTAAAGGGGTGAGAAATGAGTTTCTTTCTCATTCTTCCTCTTTCACCCAAAAAAACTCCATTATCTTTCTGATCACTTTGCTCCCGATGTCAGAAACAAGGTAACAATCGCTAAACTTTACTTTCTTTACTTCATTGCACGAATATTGCTTGTTCTGGACTTGAATTTGATGAAAAGAATAAGTAGTGGGTTGATTTTTGAAATTTGAATTTTTGGGTTTGATTTGGTTGAATCCTTGGAGCATGGATGCTTTCCTTATGTTTACAATGCTCCCATAATATTCTGGGCATAAGAATTACGGGGTTCATGGCCAAAATAGGCTCAAAACCGTAGGGAATATAAAGGGTTATTTCTTGTTTGAAAAATAGTGATTTGGGCGATTTTAGGAGTTATAATACCCAAATTTTTATACAAACTAGTACTAGAGTACCTTGGGAACACTGATCTAAACTTGGAATGCCGAAAATAAAATTTTGATCGAGAGGCACCATTGTTGCACCTCTTAAATTTCTGGGATGATGAAGCTGCTATAACGGCCTTGCTCTGCTATAGCAAAGCTGCTATAGTGGAAATATTCTCGCTATAGCGATATTACCGTAGTGGGATGCCATCCGCTAAAGTGGAAGGCTGCAGGAAGTAGCCTCCCAGATATGCCAAGGAATTGGCCTTTTCCCCCGATGTTTGATTTTCTTAGCACTTTACGAGTTCTAACTCAACCCCTTTTTGTTAACTTGCAGATTTAACCATCCAATGGCTTCTTACCAAGAACACATACCCGTTTACAAGAGGTTCCCCAATGATTCTAGTCGGGAGAGATATTATGACTATCAAAGGACTGGCTTTTGCTATTAAAGGGCCTTCAACATGAGAGACATAGCCAAAAAGGCAAGTGCATTCTACTAGCGACTCCAAAAATTTGGCTGGGGTCCACTGGTGGAGGCTCCCCCTTCCGAAGTCTTGGGTTGGGTAAGGAAGTTCTATGCCATACTCCCTACCGTGCTTTGGGACGACCCAAACCCCACTATCCATATCCGAGGAGTGGTGTCCCCATGGATAACTGGGCCATCAACGAGATACTAGAGTGCCTCATGTCTCAAATGCTGCGTATGATGCCAAACTTTGGGAGATGGATATGAAGTATTTGCGGGACACTCTGATAGAGGAGGAGTTCAGGGACCAAGTCTATTGGCCAACTACTAAGGGCGTCATGAGTACTTACTTCACGATCGATGCTAGGAGGTGGCTGAACCTGGTGTCCCAGAGGATTCGTCCATCAGGCAACCTTACTGACGTGACCTACCCTCGGGCCTTGGTAGTGGCCTGTGCCATACAGGGCATACACCTAAACATAGAAACACAGGTTGTATCTAAGGGGAAGGACTTCTACCATGGCAACAAGAAAGGTCCTTTCCTTCCTGGTCTAGTGTCTGCGCTGTGCAGGCAAGCTGATGTGCCCGAGGAGGAGGCCGATAGGGAGGTGGACATGAACACTCCTTTTCACCCTCTCCGAGTGAAAATGGTCGCCTCCAAGGGAAATAAGAGGAGGAAAGTAGGTGAGGCCGAGAGCAGCCGAGCTGTGAAGGGCACTGATGATGATGATGATATTACCCCTCCCTCCCAGTCCAAGTCCCCGATCACTAGCAGTTTCCTGGAGGTGGACTTGGCCGCGGTCAGAAGATTCATGGAGAATGCCCCTTACGAAGCCGTAGCCCCATATCCCCATGCCCAGGACTATACAACGCTCCATATAGAGCTCGATGAGGAAAAAAAAAAGAAGCGCTCCCAGGATCGTATGCTTGCACGACTATGAAAGACCGTGAAGGTCATGTTCATCTACATTGTCCCTGACAATGAGCTTTCCCAGTTGGAGCCAGAGGACATGCAAGATTTCCCTTTCTTGAGCGACACAGAGGTAGAGGACCCCGCCCCCACAGCCCCTGATGGTGATGAGGCATCCGGCTAGGGACCTCTTGGTGCCTATCATTCTTGCTCCCCCTCCCCTCTTATATATACTATTTATTGTTTTTTGTTTGCCCCATTTGGGGCATGTATTAGACAATGATCTCCCCATCTTTTTTCCTTTTTATTATCATAAATGGATGCTAGTTTTAACAATGTTCCCATTGAATGCAGGCTATATTAGTTTTATAAGCGATTTTCATGCTTCACGTAGTACCTCACAGCCTAACTATCAATTTAAAACATTCCGGGAGTGAAAGGCAAAACAGGGAAAATAGGGTAGGGATTCTGTCTCGCCTATCCCGCTATAGCAGGAAAATTCCCGCTATAATGGGATCACCATAGCAGGTCAGTCCCACTATGGCGGCCCCGACGGCAGCAGCCTAGAATTCATCGGATTCTGCAAAATCTCCGTATTTCTATTCCCTGTTATAAAGTTTTAATACCTGAAATCGCATTATGGCCTTATAATAACCTCAAGACCAATCCCACCAATACATAAACAAGAATTTAGCGCCACATTATCATAGAACCCATTATGAATCATACCACAAGAAGCTACTAATAATATCACAGTCTCTCTATTATACAACAATAACCCTTTCTCCCATGGTTCCCAACCAATCCCAACTTTCCTGAAATCGAAGTTTTTCCACAGTCACAACCATTGGTCCCCTTACCATTTTTACCAATGACAAGTCCATGCATAACACTTAGCACGTTGATTCAATTAACCATATAGCAATAATACCTTAATTAATCACGTATAACCAAGTTATGACCTTTCCGTGACCACGAATTTCATAATAATTCAAGCAATTATACCTCACATATTCGCAGTCATTCAAGCAATGCAATGCACATAACCTCAATCTCAAGCTTCATCACTAAAACAGATCTTGTTTATTATTTTTTATTCGCCTCATGGATGACCATTAGCCGATCATCCATGAATTTACATAGCCTCTTAGGCCAGATACTAATTAGAATCTTCTCGGTTCCAGCTTCCTTGCTTATGTCATTACAGCCGGAATAACGACATTGATTTACCTCATTAAGATACTAATTGGAATCAAGAGATACCAATTGGACTCAACCCATACAAGAAAGCAACTGATCGCACGAAAGGAATGAAATAAGTGGAACAATTTCCTAAAATGCTTCATAGCTTTCCAAAGATTAGATGTGGACGTCAAAATACCAATCTGAAGGACTCTACTCGATATTTGCCCTTGTACTAGGAGATCGGTAACCTAGGCTCTGATACCAAATTATCATAACCCAACTACCAGGTTATGCGAGAACCTACTCTAAATTACCTAGATAGAGGAACCCTTATGCGGAAGTAAATAAGAAACATAAAAAATTGCCTTAGTAAAATAAAAACAAATCTCGAAACCTGAAATATAGTGAAATCCTTTAAAGATAAAATTGAACCCCTCCCTAGAAACTAGTATAAACAGGTACAAGAGCTGCTAAGAGAAATAGACAAAATTAAGACACAACTTCCACCATAGGAAGAGATGAGTAGAAGCTGCTAGAGATCACCATCGTCTTTACCTAAGAAAATTCAACTGATCCTGCAACTAGACTATACCAAAATATTATAGCAAGAGTAGTATCAGTACAAATAACACGTACTGATAGGCATCATTGGTCAACCCAAATCCATCACATAACATCATGTAAATATCAAAAAAGAAGTATACAACTTGAAAGTTATACAGTCAGCATCCTTTATCAACAACTCTTACTACCTAGATACGCTGCCCATGAATTTTATTCATTCTCCCCAAGCTTCCTCACCCTATTCCGCTTCCAACTCGAACGTTAGAGAATACCCCACTCCACTAACCTGGTCATATGTTGGCCCCTTACAACCCTTAAACTCTCTTGGCCTATCCATCTTGCCAAACACTAGAGATACCTTACAATCGTCAGCCCTGTTACCAATTAGCCGACTATCCCCGTAGTGGGACTTTCACTCTCACTCAAGATCTTAAGTCAGTCACCCTAACCCCCAGCCCTTAGCCAAGCAAAAGGCTACCTGTAAGACTCTCAGTCAACAACCTGACTCAACAACCATATAACCATGTCCCCAACTATAAGGTAATAGACCACATGTAATTATGACACATTCTTCAAGTAATCCGGACCATCCAAGGATCCCTAGGACATCATTTATGATATTCAACATGCAATCCTGGTTTACACAAAAACTACCTTAGCACTTAAATACACTAACCCGACACTCATGGACTAATATATAATAGTATCATCATAACAAATAAGCCTGGTCCACTCATGAAACCAACACATATAATTACAAATAAACTTGTACCAGGCGCGGTACCCGATCCAAGCATAATAGAATCTGTACCAGGTATGGTACCCGAGCCAACAGATGAATAAACCTATACCCGGCATGGTATCCAAGCCAACCAACAAACTATATCAGGTGTTGTACTCGAGCCATTAGAAGAATCATAGATATCACAATAATCACAACCACAATGAATACACACCACACTTGTACAACCAACAAACATTTTAAAACGTGTTTATTGCATGAGATTGACATTAAGATATCATTTAGCATTCATTCCCTTTTTCCCTGAACACATATTATGCAAGCAATACTAGTGAAAAGGTTAATATGCACACATAATGCAATTGGGTAACAGATTAGCCATCACCTACCACAAACACATATGATTCATTGTTCTAGCCTTAATAACCTGTCCAAAGACTAAACCCCGCTTACTCAATTAAGCACATTAATTCATATACCTCAAATCCTAGACTTATTTAGGAATACACATGCATCCACAGGAAATCCATCCCCTAATACCAAGAGCCTAGTACCTCCTAACTCATCTTGTTCGCCTTACTGTACCAACTTGGGAAATCCGCTATGACCTAGCAACCCTTACAATTAATCAGTACTAGTTTCGTGAACCCACCCATAATCCGATTATTCGAAGATTAACAATCATAATTTCAACAATCAATCAAGTATAGGGTCAACATTCCTCATAATAGTAAATTTCTACCCCAACCATCAAGGTTAAACACGTTTTATCCATCCAAACACCGTGACCGAGGGCCTAAGCATACAATCTCCTGTCAATCTACATTATGCCATGCATTTCAATCCGGGACTAATCTTTTTAATTAAACCTAGCCTACTTGGACGCCAAGCAGCTACTACAGAAGTTTGAACACAAACTTTGGCTCCATGGAGGCGAATCCTGATGAGAAATAAGCGTGGAATCCATGAGTTTTCCTCCATCCGAGTGGAAATCCCTCCTCTCCATTGCTTCCAAGTAATGATGCACCCTAGGAGGGTTTTTGGAGCAACTCTCATCCTTTTCCCAACTGAAGAGGAAAAACTAAAATATAAAACCCGTGTTCTGGTCACTGATATTTTCAGCCCGCTATAGCGGGATGACGTCAGCCCGAGCAAAATTTTAAATTTTGAAATTTTTTTCATCGTGTCACCCTAAATTAATTCAAGAGTATATTTCAACATTTTCTGTAACTCGTGACGAGGTGCCTTTATAATAACGACTGAACAGGTCATTACAAGAGGTTAGGGAAAGGGGGAGGGAAGAGGCATGGAAACAAAAAGAGAAAGAGCTGCAAATTAAGTGTATGTTATTTTTTCTTTCACAAGTAGAAATATTTTGTTCCCGCATAATGTCAAATGATTAAGAAACATATCCAACGTTAACTTCAAATTAAGTTTAAGGATAAAAATTATATATTTTATTTAATTAAAGGTTAAATGTATTAAATTTATTAATTCACATTTAAAATTTTTTGACATTATTGAATGTGTGTCTTTCAAAGAAAAGGTCTATCTACTCCTTTGATCAACCCAATAAACATGCATCATCATCATCATTACCCTCAGTTCAACATGTCTTGAGTACCAAAAATACTATTATCGCAATTAGACAACATTTTTTTGTAACAGTAACAACACTAACAAAAATATATAGTTTTTATTTTTTATTTTAAATATCTTGACATATTTTTCTTTATAGGCAGAAAATAGGTATATGCACATTTTTCGTTTTAATATTTCTAGAGACCTTAAAGGATATAAGAGTATTTAAGTAAGCCACAAGAGATATGCAAAAAAAATTATAGTTTTTTTTAATAAAACAAAAATTATTGCATAATGGTGTGAGAAGAAAAAAGAAGGGTATTAATAGGATTTGAATCATTCCCCCACATAATGAGTGAGTTGGTCATCAACTCCAAAGAAATATACATATAAGAAAAATGGGTGAAAACTATTTCATTTCTAGTTTTGTTTTAAATTTAAACTCTTCCCTCAAGTTTGAATAATAGGCATTCTTCCTCTCAGGTGTCAATTGGCTTTTCTAAATACCTATTTTTAGGGATGGTGCCATCTTATGGCTAGGGATTCATTCGAACCTCATTTGTCAAAAAATACATTATTTATATATGGTTGAAATAATTTTTGATATATATATAGTAGATATTGAACCCCTTTTGACTAGTTCGTGCGTTTATTTCTTTATATGGTTGAAATAATTTTTGATATATATATAGTAGATGTTTATTTCCACCACTGCCTATTGTTGCATCTTTTCGCACACGCAAGTGTACGTGATCGTACAAGTAATAATGGATGTAAGTCTAGATATCATACCCATAGGGATTTGACAAATTGATTTCTAGTTTGAATTATTATGCGAGCTATTTAGTAGGTAACAAGCAATAACGAGTGATCTCTTGGTGTTTGAATGTAAGTAAAAGCAATTGTGTAAATAAGTAGTGATTTGTTGTGTAGTGATTCAGATTTGAGAAAAGATCCAGGGTCGTGGTATTTTGAAAATCCAGTTGAGTTATCAAACTGTATGTTTAGTTGATTTCCTGAGTTACTAGTTGTGAGTTGATTTAACCATGTTGAGTATTTTTCCAAATAACTCTAGGTCTACACGACTATTTCTAACGCTTCTATTTCTACGATCGTCGATCGATAAAAAAGTGCATGTGATTTCTTTTCTGTATCAATTAGGTAACGCTAACGGGTATATTCTTATCTACGTTAGCGAATCTTTCCTCCTTTCTTATAGAGTTCACAACCAAGCCCTACATTCCCTTATTACGTATGTAAACACTCTATTTCTTGTTCAATCTATGCACCATAGATAGTGTTTGCTAGGTGATCAAGTTAACAAATAATTAAGAGAAAGAGAAGATAAATAACTCAATAATAGAAATCAAAAATAAACAATACGATAATCAAACATCAATTTTCATCTCTTAACCACAACCCTATAAACTAAGAGTTTAGCTACTCATGAATCTCTTTGGAAGAAGAAATTTCATGAGTTTACAAGATAGAAATTGAAAATAAAATAAAGAAACTAAACCTTGCTCTTGAGCTTTGCCCTAGCTTTTGTCTTCTCCAAATCTGATGTGTCCAATAAAAATGTGGGATGGAGGTACTTATAGAGTTTAGGAACCCTTAAGACTTTAAAAACCAATCCAAATTGGGTTAGGACTTACCCCCGCTCGCGCCACTGTCCAAAAATAAAGCAGTGGCACGGAGAATAAACGATTTTCAGTAGGTGATAATTTTTTGTGCCACTGTCCCAAAGCAGGTGAGTGGTGCAAGGCTCTTTGCAGACACACTTCATAACACAAGTAAAATTCGCGCCACTAGCTTGCTCTGCAGCAGTGACGCAATCCTTCATCCCCTTAGCCATTTTGTGCTTGTTTTGCAACGCTTTGCGACGTTGATCCTTCCTTGGTTCCTTTTGGTTTTTAGTTCTCTTTTTCATCTTATTTAAGCTTCAAATACATCAAGATACTCCTACATAACTAAAACACGAAATACAAGTTTAATTCATAATATTTAAGCTCAAGACGATACTAAAAAGAGAACAAATGAGAGGCAAATGATCGTATAAAAGCATAAGTTTTAGTCTCTCATAAACACCCCACACTTAAACTATTGCTCATCCTTGAGTAAGATATACACTCATGATTTAGAGTGTGTTTGGTATGAAGGGAAATATTTTCTGGAAAATATTTTTCAATTTTCTTGTGTTTGGTTGGTCAAAAAATTTGGAAAATATTTTCTTTAGGAAAACATTTTCCTTCAAAATAAGGAAAATGACTTATCTAATGAAAGTAGGGAAAACAAGTCCTCACCTTCATAACACCCCAATCCCACACTCACACACTCCACCCTTCTACTCCCACCCCTACCTCCACCCCCCACCTCTACCTCACACAATTTTTTTAAAATATTTTTTTTATTTCACCCCACCCCCACCTCCACCCCACATTAATATTTTTTAATTTTTTTTAATTCTTTCTTTAAAAAATAAAATTAACTTTTTTAAAAAAAGTAATTTTTTTGTACCCCACCTCACCCATCCACCCACCCCACTTTAACACCCCCACTCCACCCAAAATTTAATTTTTAATTTTTTTGGTACCTCGCCCCCTACTCCACCCCCCACTCCACCCAAAATTTAATTTTTAATTTTTTTTTAAAAAAAGTATTTTTTTTAAAAAAAAAGTATTTTTTTAGTTACCCGCCCCCCACCCACCCACCCAACCTCCCTCCCCCAACCACCACACCCCAACTCCCAACCTATCCCCTAGAAAATATTTTCTACTCTCTAATCAAAAATAAATTATTTTTAAAAAAAATGTGTTTTCACTCATCAATCAAACAATAGAAAATATTTTTCGAAAAATATTTTCCACTCACCAACCAAACATGAGAAAATAAGTAAGAAACCAACTTATTTTTCATAAAACAATTTCCCTGAAAAATATTTTCCTTCATACCAAACACACCCTTAGACTCTACTACAAACTACACCAATTGAATAAGTGCACTCAAGCTAACACTACAACGACTACCGATGACAAGAGCTTAATACAACATGTTTTATTCATTCAAAGCTCATAAACAACTACTTTAAGACCTCCTAGCCTCAAGAAGTGACTCTACGATATTAACAAACACTCATAAGTCACCAAATTAAGAGATCAAGAATTTCACTTATTTTTGGTTATCCATGTGCCCTCACTACAAGAGAGTTACCCATATTCACTCACAAGAATACATCAACACATACATGGGAGAATAGAATTATGCTTACTGTCACAAAGAAGTTCACATGCAACATACGATAACCATAAGCTTACCCTTAGTGTACTACTTTACTAATATAAGAACATCAAATCTAAGATCAAGTAAGATATTTCAAGGTTGTAATGTAGGCTAAGAGACGGGTAGAATACTTTGATTAAAATAGCGACTATTTTTCCTAAGCACTATAATACATCACAATTTTTTCACTAAGCACCTTCCTCAATCAACTAATTTCTACTCTTCTCGCCTGTAGATTTCTTTGTTTTCCCATCTCTTTAATTAAGTTCACATACAATTAGTGAGGAGTACTCAATCATCAAACACTTTTTTTGTGTCTTGTTTCTTTTTCTATTCCTTACCAATAACATATGACATTTTTAAGCACTTGCACCCTTAGACTTTTCTACAGGTTTTCATCTTCAACTATTTTCCTTTTTTTCTTTCTTACTACCTCCAATTCTTATTTTTCAATTAAATCTCTTAGGAGTTTTGGATCAAATTCAAGGTCAATTGAAATAAAAGGATTAAGCTTAAGATGTGGCTACCAAAATAATTGGCTAAAGGTTAAATGGGGCTGACTAGGAACATCAATTATGGGTAGGTAAAAAAAAGAATAAAAATATGTCTAATCAAAGAAATGTTTATATCATCTCCTAAACTTAATATTCTTCATTTCATTTTGCAAACACACCGGGAAAGTTCTAGACATCAATATGAAAGCATGGAATATCACAAAATCCTAATACACATGTCACATGTTCAACTCAAGACGGATCCATACAGACTCTCAATCAAGCAAGCAACAAGAGTTAAAATTTAAGCTAAAAATCATACCAGAGTCAAGTAAAAGAGCCTATGTGTCTTAAAAGAAGTCATTCAATTTGTTACAGCATGCTTTCGAATTCAAAACCAACTTGTATTATTCAGTCAATTATAGCACCTAACTAAAACACCTAACATTCAATTAGCCCTAATGACTCTCTAACTCCTAAAGACTAACTTTCCTCAAGACGGTCGTCAACCATCCATCGTCGGGAGAAGCCATTCTACTTAAAAATAAAATAAAGCTACTCTAAAATAAAAAGGATACTCAGTTCAAAGGGAGGGCCCTTAAAAAAAACCAAAAATAAAAATCAAGGGATGGACGAAGTATGCCTCTAGTAAAAAACTAACAAACTCAAACCAACCTAACCAAAGAATTAAAGAAAATCTTTTTTGTGTGTTTAGACTTTTTCAATTATTTTTTTCTTCAACTAAAACAAGCAACTAAAAAAATCAAACAACTCAAATCCTATAGCATACTTCACCCTTAACAAATATCGAAAGATATTCTACCCTACATTAAAGTCATGCTTTATCCCCAAAGTAATAAATAAGATAAAAATTTGGTTAGAGGTACTCCTTCAGGCCCTCTAGGGCCTAGCTAACAACATGTTTTCTTCACAATTAATCAAAGGGGTAAATGACTCCACACTTAAGGTTCAGTCATACTCCTTAGCTTCCAAATTTGGGTACTCATATTTTTCCAAACCTGCACAAACAAAAACAAAAACAAAAAGTGATACTATAAAAATACAAAATAAAGCTATACAACAAGTACTGTCTATCCAAAAATACATAATATAGATAGAAGGGTAGATGGAAAGCAGTGAAGGTCTCCAAATGCCAAGAGCTCACCACGATCCGAATAGCAGCTGGCCACAAATGAGAGGATGATCACTAAGGGTGGCTCGTACTAGGTGTTGCATTAGAAAAAGATGCAGAGTGTAGTATGAGTACCAAAATAACAGGGTACTCAGTAGGCATCATAGGTCGATCTAGCTCAAAAAGATGATATATATTATAATATACAAGAAAGTAAGCTAACTACATGGATCCATCTAAATCCAGTTATTGACCAAAAAGAGCCGTAATCCAACAGATGGTGAAGATAATAATAATAATAATAATAATAATAATAATAATAATAATAATAATAATAATAATAATAATAATAATAATAATAATAATAATAAGGAAATCAGGCACTTAAAGAACATTCAATCAATATACAAATGTGGTGCAGCATGAGATGAATGTATGCAGTATGCGGCCGATGTAACATGAGTCCGAAATTCCAGCATCAGACGTGCAAAGAATAAACATGAGTCTAGAATTCCAGCGTCGGACATGCAGTATGTAGATATGAGTCTGAAATCCTTGCATCGGACATGCAAGGAGTAAATATGAGTCCAAAATCTCAGCATCGGACATGTAAAAGTGCCCTCCATGGAATTTAAATTAGTAAAATGGGGAGTACTAGCTTTTAAATCCAAAATCCATAGTAAAATGGTACAAATTATTTTTAAAACTTTGAAATGCATAGTAATAGTGAAAACCTTCTTTTTACTCGAAAATCAACCATTCTTTCTTAGAAAATCCATTTATATGCCAAGTCCATGAACACAGAAATGAATGCAAGCAGTACAGTACCCAAGTATATATAGAAAATATACACTAAATATAGGGCCAAGGTGCCCTCCAAATAAGGTAATCACCTGGAACTCCCTCCATTCCAAAGCTATGGCCTCGGGCCCATATATCACGCCCCTTTCTAGGAGGGGCGGACATCGAAGAGTTATACGAGCACCTGTTAAACATATATACTAAACTCGTGCTAGGCTCATAAACTGATAAGCAACAACGTGGACATCAACGTGTGTTTACATGTACTGAAACATAGATAACTGAAGGGCTCATTAAACAAGTTGTACAACTGGAAAAAAAACTAAGTCTAAGAAGCCTCTAAAAAGTTTGCAACTGAAAATCTGATAACTAGTTAGGACAGAGCCCTAACATACCCAGTATACAATATCTACATAAATCCAAAATATATGTTCTAGACATCTGATAGCTCCAGAGAGAGGTGGAGCTTACCACTGATCAAATGGAAGGCACTGGTCTACTGTGGATGTCTGCTAGCCTGAGTACCTGAGCCTGCATTCATAAAAATGCAGCGCCCCCAAATAAAGGGACGTCAGTACATATAAAACATGTACTGGTATGTAAAGCAGACTGAATAATAAGTAGACATGTAAGAATGCTCATTGAATTGAATATCAAAATAGGAATTTCTGAGCATACACATATAGGACACGTAATCAGAAACTAAAACTGAAACGGATACTATGACCAATATCAGGGGTCCTCATATAACATCATACGCGCTACTCATTTATATATATTTAAAATTCCTAGAATTTGCCTAGGTGACATATTTACCATTTTATATTGCTTCTCTCTTCTTTCTGTAATACTAACTGTCAGAAAGTCACAAGATGACCTACTATCGGTGATCAGTGACACCTGTGTGGAATTTGTAGCCAACTATCACAACCATGTGTGAAATCTCATAGTCTGGATAGTGTGGTATGTCAAGGTACGCCCTCCAAGGCTCTTGTAAGGTCTTCCCACAGGCCTGTGTAGTCAGGGGAATCCACGACAGGAAGTTCCAGCTGAATCTGTCTGAATTTTGTGTACAGAATAGCGTCACACATAGTGGCCCTAAATATACCCACCTCGCGCTACAAAGTAGGCTATAATCTTATCTTGCTGGTGAAGGTTTATAGTAAGAAACTCATGAATCATATAACTCGTTATCTGAATATTGATTTCTTTCTTTAGCTGAAGAATCATATGTCTATGTGATCTATATACTTATGGCTAATCTATGGCCAATTGCTTCTTTTAAATTTCATGACATATATGCTCTATAACTTCAAGGAGTTTCGACTGAAAACACGTACGATCATATGAAATATATGACTTCTTTGACTAGAAAAGAGTACTATAACTCTATAGGCTTAGAACTCTACATGAAAGAGACCTATAATAGTAACAAGCTTTGCTTTCAAGTAGCATATAATCTATGATGACCTTTATAGGAGGAACATGTGACTCTAGGTTGTGCCTTAATGGCGAAAGAGGTTTTAGCTTTACATACCTTACTTTGAGACTCTCTCTTACGTCGTATCTTTGACGCCCTTTAAAAAACTCCTTATCTATAACATAACATCATATGCAATAGCATAAGCATCTAACCAAGTGTCACAACCCAACTACCAGGCCGTGCGGACACCTACTCTACTCCACCTAGATAGGAGAACCCTTACCACCCGAACCAACAGGAAAGCGGAAAAAGAAGTAAAACCATGAAATAAACCTTTTTGAAAAACAAGAAACATCCTTTACAATATTTAAAGAATAAACCATTACAATTTGAAAACTGCCCTCCCCAGAACCTAGTCTAAGCCGGTACAAGAGCTACTACAAGAGTGATACCAAAATGAAAGAGGACACAACTCCCACTGTAGAAGCAAGAAGTAGGAGATGCCGAAGAATCACTGTCATCCTATACCTATGAAACATCACCAACCTTGCAACCAGACTATACCAAAAAGGTATAGCAAGAGTAGAATTAGTACAAACACACGTACTGGTAAGCATCATGGGTCGATTTGAATCCACTCATACCATCATATAAGAAAAATCAGGGAAGGCATGAAAATAACCAATGTAGTCCCATCCCCCAACACTCACCTTTATCCAAACCCAATATCAACACCCATCTACTTATGGATTCTGCCTTACCCCTTCTTATTCCTTCCGCTGCTAACTCCCTCACTCGGGACTCTGCACCCTGGCTCCTAGGACTTCACGAGTCACATTAACCTTAGACTTCTCAGTCACCTCACACTAGTCCAACCCCTAGCTCTGACCCGGACTACCAGCCCCTTACCCCAGTCGACCACGATGACTCAACAACCCGGAGTGAACCCCACTACTTAGTAACGTAGACCACACCCATCATTCTAGTCAACCCCTATGGATATACACCCAGAAACAACCCAGTAACTGTCCATCCAGACCCACTACCCTCATGGTACTACTCACCAGTATCTGGACCTCTCAAGGATCCCTGGACAATCTCCCTGTGATAATACCAGCTAGTCACATAATGCTAGACTCTCTGTTATTCCCCTAGATTATCAACCACAGGTAATCCACTCTATGACCATGATCAACAATCAACGACAACAATAACCATTTTTGTTCCACATAACCCGAACCCACCCTGGGATCCCCCTAACAATGCCTAAGTGTTAAACATGTCATCCTGGTCTACCCTAAGACTAACCTCACATTTACATAAGATCACCCGGCCTCTCATAGACCATATGCAGAATTCACATTTCAAGAATACAACCCGGTCAACTCATGGAACCATCGAAGGAATACCACACAATACAGTTAAAATACCCCGTACCAGGTATGGTACCCGAGCCAACCATTACAAATTCCCATACCAAGCATGGTACCCGAGCCAACCGAATATCATAACAAGTCCAAATCAATCACACCTAATGAACAAACATACTTGTAAAACCATCCAGCAAACAAAAGAAGTTCATTTCACAAGACTGATTACCGGACAACTAGACATTCACCAAACATTCCCTAAACATACAACCCATACCCTACTATGAAATAGTACGTGAACACATAATGCATATTAGAAATCAACAACCATCACCTACCCTTACCTCGGGACGTAACGTAACCTTGGGTCCCGTCCAAAGACACACCCCCATTCACCCCTTTTTAACACACATTAGTAGGTACATTGATTCTCGAACTCCTCTTTAGATACTATAATATGGGGAAAAATTCCCCTTAGCCTTAGCAATTCAATCACTCTCTACTAGTATATTCATTTTCCCGAATTCTTATCTAGGATTTACCTTTTTATATAGCCATTTAGTTACCCGAGCATATCTGGTTCCCTGAACCTTCCCGACATCCCAGTCCCGAAATTCTATCATTTGTCCATACCTAAATAAACACGTACAGCCCAGAATATGACAATACGACAATCTTTTCCAACCAAAACCTAAATCACACATAACCAATGCCACACTCCACCAGACTCCATGCCCGAAGGCCTAAGCATGGATTCCCCTTTTCAACTATATAATAAGTATAAAAAAATATAAACAGGTCTAAGCAGTTGCAAAAATGCATTTCTGGCTCTGTGGAGGCGTTCCCTACCGGATGGTGAGTACAAAATCCATGGTTCCGTGTCCCTTCAGCCATAATCCCTCCTCATCATGACTCCCAAGCCTTGGAGCAACTCAGAAGGGTTTTTGGAGAAACCCTCGTGTCTTTTCCAAATGAGGAGGAAAAGTCTCTTATTAATTTCACGTTCTGAGGATACTGCCTCCCGTCATTCTTCTATGGAGGATGTCTATCCGCTATAGCAGTTCTGCTATAGCAGAGTAAATACTGCTATAGCGAAGTGACGTCAGCCCGAACCAAAATTCAAAAATTCTAGATTTTTCCATCACTTCAACCCCTCTTAATACGAAAATATTTCTAAATCATACCCAAGATTTTGAGATATCGTGGTTTCTAAAATAAAGACGAATACAGTCGTTACACCAAGAAGTACACAGAAGTCAGAAAGACGATAATAGCTTACAAGTGACAAACTTAGCAAATATGATAAATAAATGGTGTATTGCAATACATCTACCTTTCTCACCTTTGCAACTGAACTTATGACCTTTTATGAGGTCAATATTACTCCCTCCATCCATAACTTGCAATATCCAGCCCATTACACATCCCAAACAAGGTCATAAACTTAAAATCTTGGCTTTCGAACACTATCTCGTGAGTTCTTTATCTAATGGAATAAAATGCCCCTTTAAGCTCATAGATTATGTTGAGAGAGAAACATAACATTTCATACAGTAATAGGAATCCTAAGAACATGTAAACAACATTCTCAATCCATTTAGGCATTTCATGAAACACTTGACAAGCAACAAGCTTGCAAGAGCCATAAAAATTGTGTTTTCTATACCTAGCCTCCCTCCTTATCACAGCAAGCTTGCTGCCTCAATACACAACCATAAATCCCTCATTTAATCAAAAACACAACCAATACAGCCCTCTACATACTCCTTCATCACAATGTATATCAATTACAATGGGCAAAATATGGACTCACGACTTTCTATCACCGTCCCGTGTGTCCTACCCGTAAACTATACTTGAAACAACTCTAAGAGTCATATTTATGGAGATAGAAGAGCAGCCATACCTTTATCAATAATAATTCAATCCTTGCACATTTTTAATCTTCAAGAACAACACTTTTTCATTCAAGAGAACACTTGGCTAAGTATTTGTCCATGATCTATGATGGAAAATACACTTGATTCCTGAAGGAATCAACGTACCTTAGGCTAGAGAGAGATGGGGATGATGGAGAACTGAATAAAAATGCTTAGGAACATTTACTTTATGTTCTAATAGAGATGGGAAATCAAATGCCAAATTTTCAATATAAAAATACAACTTTTGGCCGACTTACCCAAGCCTTCCACATGTAGTGATTGGGCAGTGTGTGTGTCTATAGTAAAATGCGCATAACCTTTGACTTCAAACTCATACGAATGAGCGGTTTATTGTGTTGAAAACTAGACTCAACTACCTTTAACTTGGTATGTCATAGAACCTCTAACTCTTTGTAAGTTGGGAGATATGCCCATTTCAAGTCAGACCATATACGAGCTTGTTTGAAATTAAATACTCTACTGTAATGAACCCTTCAAATTGAACTTTTGTTTCAAGTCTCCTTGTGGTATCTAACTTTGTTCTAGCACTTCAAATGGCTTGATATAAGTGCACCTTTTTATAATTATCCATTTAAAACCTTACCCGCTTGGTTCATACCGATTCCTTTCAATTTATGAGTTGCACACGTATCTTAAGTTCGGGGCATTACACCATGGTTACACAATCAACGCTAAATAATGACAGAAAAATGGAACTATAATACAAAAATAAAACAAGGCACCTACTCTACCTCTAAAACCTCCTAAACTTATTCTAAGGAATCTAGGCTAGCCACAACAAAACTACGAGCCACTAAACTAAGGATAAGCATGATAGTACTATTCTACAATCTCGAAAATGGCCAAAATAAGTAGAAAATAGGATTTAAGCCTAATTCTAACCTATAACCTACCCTAAAGTTCATACAGCTTATAACCTATAGAATCTAACTAAACTAGGTCTAAAATAAATAAATCATAATCTACCTCGAGGATGAACTACAAGTACGAACCATCAATCATATGCCTTCCCCTTTCGAATAGCCTCGAAACGCTGCCACACTATCAAAAACATAAACTAGATGTCAAGACAAGAAGAATAACACCCATATTGCTATACAAAATTTTGGGCCAAAAATTAGGTCCAGAACGACCCTCGGTGTAACACCCCAGAATTCAGACCAGCATTTAAAACCCAGAACTCAGAAAAAACTCAGCAAAAGTTCATCTCCAGGCAAGCCCTATGGGCTAACCCACGGGCATCGTGGACACAACGGCCTGTTGGGGTCCCCGTGGGAAGAGCCCAGAGGCTCAGTCCAGCTTGCTCTAGCCAAATGAGGGACCCGACGGGAGTCGGAGGTCTGAAAGGCCGTTGGGTAGACCGTGAGAAGATGCCAGCTCCCCAGTCCCAACCTCCCTTTCCCCAACGGCCAAATCGCTATGGGCGTCATGGATGCGATGGGCCGTGGGTCTGCCCATGGGGATGGTCCAGAGGGCCAGCCCAGTATGTCCCATTCCGACGCTATGGCCGACGGGTCATCACAAGTCTGATGCCCATCGGGCGGCCCGTCCAGTGAAGGGTTTTTTTGAAATTTTCAGTTTTATGCTGGGGGCATTCTGGTCTTTTTCCAATTCTTTTAACTCCGATCCTAAGTCATTTTGGGAGTAATTAAAGGGTTGAACTACAAGAACAAGCCAGAGGGTTTTCTCCAAGTTCAACCCCAAATCCAAAGGTTCAACCGTAGAATCTTCTTCCAGTTGCATTTTAGCTTTATATTCAGTTGGGAGTAAGCTTAGCACTGAGTGGACGAAGGGATGAAGGCTCACCCACCAGTCTAGGCTGAGACGTTTAGCAGCAATCCTTGAGTCCCAGAACTACGGCGCCACCATAGGTTCTAAAGAGGTCACCCGTCAGATTAGGCTTGACTCCCTTGTCCCTTGTGGACATTAGTTAGTGGATCCACGTCAGCTTTATTCGTACCCTTGGCACGGTATGAACACCCTCCCATCTAGGGTTACAGGTTGGCCCCACAGTTAGCTCAGCTTGGGTTATGTCGGTTAATAATATCTCCCACATTCAGATTCATGTTGCATTGACCATGTACTCAGTATCTAGTTTAGTATTCAGTTCAGCAGATTATATATTCATGTTAGTACTTGGTCATTGCATCCAGCTAGTTTTCAGTCTATGCTTCAGTATATATATATATATATATATATATATATATATATATATATATATATATATATATATTTCCATGTTCTGTTATCATGTTTTTCAGCTTAGCCCATATCTTGCATGCTCAGTACATTCGAAGTACTGACGCATACTTTTATGCTACATCATTTTATGATGTAGGTTCAGGCGCTCAGCATCTATGTCGCGGTTAGATCGACTTCCAGTCCTACTCAGCATCTTCAATGGTGAGTCCTCTTAGTTCGAGGAAGATAGACATGCTTTACCTTTCAGTCTTATTATTTCAGTTTTCAGATTGTTAGAGTTAGTTGGGGGCATATCCCAGTAACTCATATCAGTTAGAGGCTTTCAGACAGACTAGAATTAGTTTGAGTTGTTAGTGTTATTTTCAGTCATCACTATACTCTTTATATATTTTATATTCAGACATGTTTTTGGGATTTTCCCCATTTAAGTTATTAAACTATTTTCAGCTTCCGCACAGTATAAGCTTTTAACTTGAAATTGTTTAGATATGCCAGATCATGGGTTAGCTTGGGGTCACTTATGACTCTAAGCACCGTGTTACATCTAGGGGTAGCCTCGGGGCGTGACACTCGGAGCCCCCTTAACAAAATGAAAAACAAAATTCATAAACATGCTCTCAACTATGTGAGGGGTGCATGCCAAAATCTGGGCAGAAACGAGTGTAAATTCGGAACTCAAATGGTCTGGAACCCAACACTAGAATTTAAAGAGGAATCATGCAATAAAAGGGCCCAATTGATGGAAAGAAACGCGGAATTAAAGCTAGGACAAGCACTAGAACGAGGAGGGGAAGAGAATTACCTCAAAGTACAAGAACTTGATGAGTAATGGAGTGTTCTTCTCTTCACCCGAGCTCAATAATGGAAAAAGAGTTGTTCGAAATGAAACGGAATAAAGGAGATAACTTTATTTAACCGCCAGCAATCGATGCACCTGCAGTCATATTATCGCGAGTGTGGCATCATCGCAGCGGCCAGACCACCGCAAGAGCGAAGGTCAAATGGACCCTCCAGCTTTGCAGGTGCGGCACGCAGGTTGCAGGAGCGGAACCACAGGGGCGGGGAAAGAAATGCAGGGGCGATGCCCTGCTGACATCACCCCATACCGTAGGGGCGACTACGCAGGTGCGACCAAGGTATTACAACCGCGCCCATACCAAAACCAACAGCACCAGCTGCCAAACTCAATTGCAAACTCTCCGACCACACTCTAGGGATTCATTCCGAGCCCTGAGAACACAAACCACATATGTTACCCTACCAAAAAGGCATTCTAGACTCAACAGAATTGACGAAATCCCCAACGGAGATCATTTCGATGAAAAGTGGACCCCACGCCCAAAAACCAACTTTTAGCCAAAAGCAACTCGATAGTCCAAAATGAGATCGAAAGCCTTAGGACCCGAACCAAAGGTCCCTCTAGACCAAAGTCAATATTTTAGAGATAAAAGCACTGATAGAATTTTCATCTGAGGCTGTCTTCTCTGAATGTTGACCTAAGTCAACTCTTCTAGCTTTAAGAGTTTTAAAACATGGAAATGGGCTTAAAACACAAATGAGCTACCCGAAACCAAACCGTAAGTCCCGATAAGTCATAAATGACCTGTAGCCACTGTGGAAAAACCCAAAATGCAGTAAAAGCACGAAAACAAAGGAAATGACCTAGAGGGTCATTACAACATCCACTACTAAAAGAACTTTCATCCTCGAAAGTTATAAAAGGAAAGATACTTGAAGGTTTGAATAGGTGAGTATAGCGAGTTCGCATGTCGGTCTTGATCTCCCAAGTAGCCTCCTCGACAGGACGATGTTTCCACTGAACCTTAACTGATAGAATCTCCTTGGACCTCAACTTCCTAACTTGCCTATCCAAGATAGCAATCCTTCTCAACAGAATCCCAGTGAAGCAGGTGAGACTCATTCGGTACATAACATCGCAATATGGAAACATGAAAAATGGGTTAAACACCTGAAAGAGCAGGAGCCAAGGCTAGCTCATATGATACCTCCCTAATGCAACGAAGGATCTCAAATGGCCCAATGAATCTAGGACTGAGCTTACCCTTCCTCCTGAACCTCATCACGCCCTTTATGGGCAAGACCCGCAGGAATACTCGATCACCAACCATGAACTCTAACTCTCGAATACTCCGGCCAGCATAACTCTTCTGCCTACTCTGTGTAGTACAAAGTCTCTCTTGCATAACTCGTACTCTATCCATGGAATCATGAAGCAAGTCAGTACCCCACGGCCTAACCTCAAAGGCATCAAACCAACCCACCAAAGACCTGCACCGCCTACCATACAATGCCTCAAATGGAGCCATCTGAATACTGGAGTGATAACTATTATTATGTGCGAACTCTCTAAAGCTAAGAACTGGTCCCACTGACCTCCAAAATTAATAACACAAGCCCGTAATATATTCTCTAGAACCTAAATAGTGCACTCCAACTGACCATCAGTCTACAGGTGAAAAGCAGTGCTAAGCTCAATTCTGGTACCCAAATCTCTCTGAATAGACCTTCAAAAATAAGAAGTAAACTGAGTACCATGTTCAAAAATGATAGAAATGGGAACCCCATGCAAATGGACAACCTCCTAAATGTAAATCTGAGCCAACCTCTCTAAACGGTAGGAAGTCTGAATCGGCCAAAAATGAGCAGACTTGTCAACCTATCCACGATTACCCATATAGCATCAAACCTCCACAAGGTACATGGCAAGCTTACTATGAAGTCCATAGCTATCTGCTCCCATTTCCACTTCGAAATAGGTAGACTCTAGGTCAAATCACCTGGTCTCTGGTGCTCAAACTTCACCTAATGATAATTCAAGCACCTAGACACGAAATCTGAGATATCCATCTTCATCCCACACCATCAGTAGTGCTATCGCAAGTTATGATATATCTTAACTGCCCCGGGATGAATGGAATACCTAAAACAATGAGCCTCCTCCAAGATCAACCTAACTAAGTCTCCAACTCTAGGAACACAGATACGACCCTCAATCCTCAAAATGCCCTCTGAATCTAAGGTTGCCTTTCTAGCCTCACCGCTCAACACCTCATCACGAATAATCCTCAATCTCGCATCATCAAACTGTTGTGCCCGAATTTGCTATAACAAGGAAGATCTAGCCTCAACACAAGCAAGAATATGGCCCGACTCAGAAATTTCAAGTCTAACCAACCTATTAGCTAAGTACTGGATGTCCAAAACTAAAAGTCGCTCCTCTGCTGCCAAGAAAGCCAAGCTACTCATACTTATTGCCTTTTGACTCAAGGCATTCGCTACCATGTTTGCCTTGCCTGAATGACAAAGGATCGATAGGTGATAGTTCTTCAGTAACTCCAACCACCTACACTGTCTCAAATTTAGGTCTTTCTGGCTGAAAATGTACTGAAGACTACAGTGGTCAGTGAAGATCTCACAATGCACGCGATACAGATAATGCCTCTAAATTTTCAACACGAAGACTATCGCCGCTAACTTCATATCATGAGTCGGATAGTTCCTCTCGTGAACCTTCAGTTGTCTAGAAGTATAAGCAATAACTCACCCCTGCTGCATTAATACACACCCCAAACCAACTCCGAAATCATCACAATACACAGTAAACCCACGACCCTTGACGAGAAGAGTAAGAATCAGAGTTGAAGTCAATAAGGCCTTGAGCTTCACAAAGCTCGCCTCACACTCGTCAGACCACTAAAAGGGACATTCTTCTGAATCAATCTAGTCTAGGAGCTGCTATAGAAGAAAATCCCTCCATAAATCATCTGTAGTAACCCGCTAACTCGATGAAACTACAAACCTCGATAGAAGAAGTGGGCCTAGCATAGTCACAAACTGCCATAATTTTTGCTGGATCTACCATAATCCCATCCTTGGATACCACGTGCCCCAAGAATGCCATAGACTCAAGCCAAAACTCAGACTTAGTGAATTTGGCATATAACTGATGATCTTAAAAGGTCTGAAGTACAACTCTCAAATGCTGCTCATGCTCCTCTCTACTCCTCGAGTATGCCAGAATGTCATCGATGAACACAATAATGAAGGAATCCAGGTAGGCTCGGAACACATTATTCATCATCTCTATAAAAAAGGTAGGGGCATTGGTCAAGCCAAAAAAATGACTAGGAACTCATAATAGCCGTATTGAGTCCTAAATGCAGTCTTTGGGATGTCCACCGCCCTAATCCTTAATTGATGATACCCGGATCTCAAGTCAATCTTAGTGAACATTATTGTACCCTGTAGCTGGTCAAACAAATCATCAATACACGGCATCGGATAGTTATTCTTAATGGTCACCTTATTAAACTGCCTGTAGTCGATACACATACGCATAGACCCATCTTTTTTCTTCATAAATAGAATCGGAGCACCCCACAGAGACATACTAGGACTGATGAAACCTCTACTCAACAAATCCTAGAGCTGATCCTTAATCTCCCTCAACTCAGTTGGCGCTATTCAATATGGCAGAACAGAAATGGACTGAGTGCCCGGCTCAATATCAATACCCAAGTCGATATCATAATCAGGAGGAAGACCTGGTAGATGAGAGGGAAACACATCCAAATACTTGCAAACCACAGGAACTGACTCAAGTGAAGGTATGGTAGCACTAGTATCATGGATGTAAGCAAGATAGGACAAGCACCCCTTCCCAACTAATCCATAGGCGCTTAGGAAGGATATAACTCCCCTCGGTATGTGGCTATTGGCAATCTTCCATACAATAGGAGGAATACCAGGCATCCAAAGAGTGAAAGTCTTGGCGAAGCAGTACAAGACCGCATGATAGGGAGATAACCATTCCATGCCTAAAATCACATCAAAGTCCATCATATCTAGCACAATCAGATCTACCAACATGTCATACCCCAGAATAGTAACTAAACAAGCCTGATACACATGATCCACTACTAAAGAATCTCTTACTAGGTAGCTACACGCAATGGCATAGGAAATAACTCACAAGAAGACTCCATACGGGTAGTATAATAAGAAGACACATGCAAAAAAGTAGACCCTAGATCAAACAATACAGAAGCTGACTGATGGCAAATGGAGATCGTACTTGTGATGACAGCATTTGAAGCCTCAGCCTCTGGACGGCCCAGAAATGCATACATGTGGCTCCGACCGCCACGACCACCCGATCTACCAGATTGAGGACCATCTCGAGTACCTTAAGGACCTCCCTTACTACCCTGCACACCACCTCTGGCCAGTGGCACTAGAGCCCTAGGGGCCTCAACCTGCTGACCCCGTTGACTACCATGTCTTACCCTTGGACAATCTCTAACAAAGTTCCCCAGCTCACCACACTCAAAGCACCTTCTGCCTGTTGAAGCCTAAACCAAAGAACCCACTGAACCAGACTGCCTGCCACGACCTAAATACCCAGAATGTGCACCACGAGAAGATTGAACCAAGTCCCTACTACTCTAACCACTCTACCTCTCTGAAATTTGTAATTCCACCTGAATAGGAAAACTTGGTTGGAAGCACTGCTGGTGCTAACCTCGGCCAAAGAAACCTCTACCCTGAGTCTGCGAACCACTGAAGCTGCCCTAATAGCAGGGCCTCTTATAGCTGCCCCCTAGGGCTTCCTAGCCTGAGGCAACCATACCTTTTGTGGCTAGACAAGGATGCAAGGTCAATCCCCTAACAAAGCAACGCACCCTCTCATGCTCGATGGGAAGAATTATGGTGGCATGCCTAGACAGCTCGTAGAAGCGAACCTCATACTCTGTATTAAATATGGAGCCCTTCTCCAACCTAGTGAACCTATACATCAACCTCTCTCTCAAGCTGAACGATACATACTTCTCCAAGAAAGCCTCGAAGAACTGAGCCCAAGTGATCTGAGGTGACCCGGCTTGCCTGCAAGCAATGTAAGACCTCCACCACTGTTTCACTGGACCATACAATTGAAACGCGGTGTAATCTGCTTCGTGTGACTCAACCAAACTGAGGTGATGTAACCTCTCCTGGCACTAGATCAGAAAATCATACGCATCCTTCCTTGGAGCCCCAGAAAATCTTGGGGGATCCACCTAAATAAGCCTACCAAGCATCTTCTACTCCTTATAAGACATAACCAGTCTAGCTGGAATAGGTGGAACAACTGTAGGAACTGGAAACACCTCTAAATGGGGAACCGCAGTAGCAGGTTGCGCTCCTGAGCCCTGTGCTACTGCTTGAGCTGAAGTCTGAGCCTCGTTCTTGACCTATGAGCCAATCAAAGTACCGAGCAAAGTGGTGGGCTATGACATACCCTTTAGAAATATAAGCAGATGAACCAACGTGTCCTAGAGAACCAGTGTAGACATAAAACCTGTCGGGGGCTGGGCTTGCCCCACGACATTTGGCTCATACTGTATATCCTCCATCTCAACCTCTGGCATTGACAACGGTGATCTAGTCTGGGCTTGAGTTAGCGCCATAGCCTATCCCCTACCTCTACCCCTGGGTCGACCTTTGCCCCATCCCCTAGATGGGCTCTAAGTGCAGATGCAGGGGCCTCGTCGTCAATTGTTGTTGATATTATCCGAACTATCTGAGAAAGAGTGAAACAACAAATATTTAGAAGTTGATAAAGTCAAGGACATACGATAAGGTATCAAATAAGATGGAATCTTTCCTAGTAATTCCCTATAGCCTCCCGCAGATAGGATACAGATGTCATCATATCGATTCACGAGACTCTACTAGACATTTTGCTCTTATACTGGCGAGATCGGTGAACCTAGAGCTTTGATACCACTCTGTCATGATGCAAAATTGGGCCGTGATAGTGCCGATGAAACCCTCCAGTAGACAAGCCAACCCAAGAGAAAGCGATACTATAACTAAGCAATTAAATAAGAAAGCGGAAGAGAGAACATAATAGAATAGATACCAATAGCATAGATATATACCAACAGTACTAAATATACAAACATGGCCCTAAAGTAACTGGAAAGACGAACATATGCAAGAACCAACCTCGGACCTGGTGTCACTAGTACAAGAGCATCTAAAGTACGGAATAAAACTATAAAATAAGTAATGTCTATCCAAAAATACAAAATACATACAGAAGGGTAGATGGAAAGCAGTAAAGGTCTCCAAACGTTGGGAGCTCACCACGATCCAAACAGCAGTTGGCCACAAATGAGAGGATGATCACTGAGGGTGGATCGTACTAGGTGTTGCATCAAAAAAAGATGCAGAGTGTAGTATGAGTACCAAAACAATGGGGTACTCAATAGGCATCATAGGCCGACCAAGCTCAGAAAGAAAATATATATTACAAGATACATGAAAGTAAGTTAACTACAGGGATCAACCTAAATCTAGTTATTAACCAAAAAGAGTTGTAATCTAATAGATGGTGAAGATAATAATAATAAGGAAATCAGGCACTCAAAGCACAATCAATCAACATACAAATACGGTGCAGCATGAGATGAATGTGTGCAGTATGCGATCGATGCAATATGAGTCCAATCGGAAAAGAAGCCCTTTTAGCCGTCGTGTTTGTACCCGCCAAGAAAATTTAGGTGATCTTTTGATCGCACAAAAGAAATTATACAAAGTTGTCATAATATTATATTGTGTTAGGTCGTTAGATACACCAAAATTAACCACTCTCCCTATCGGACAAAACAAGTCTGTCTCGGGGGGCGCCTGGGTTCCAACCAAGTATTTTGTTTAGTACCAGAAACACCAAGAGATATTAAATATCAACTAGTGTTCTGGAGCCAGAAGGAATAAGAGATTATAACAGGATATTAACCTTCCCATCAATCACATTACTGTGAAAGCTGATAGTCCAACCCCTGTTAGTGCTCTATTAGACACCATTAAAAATTATTCAAACAATCATTCTATGTGTTCAGAATAACCTTAATTGGAAAGTTTTCCAACTTTCCAACCAGAGATGATAACCATGGATGGAAAGTTGGAAGAAAGGAATATCATCCTAATGAAAGCCTGATTCTTTCCTTATCAATGTTTGAGATGCCTGGTTTAATTTCCCTTGTTAACAATATGACTTTTATAACTAGCGGCAACTCGGATCTTATGTTTTTTAGATGCCCAGCTTATCTGCCAGTTGTCTGGCTATAAAAGGAAGAGGTTAGTTCATAACTCTAAAAGTCGAAGACGAAGCGAGGAAGGCAGCTATAGAGCAGCAGATAAGACCAGCATCAAATGTGCAAAAAATAAACATGAGTCTGGAATCCTAGCATCGGACATGCAATATGTAGATATGAGTCCAGAATCCCAGCATCAGACCTGCAAGGAGTTATGAGTCCAGAATCCCAACATCAGACATGTAATGAGTAAAAGTGCCCTCCACAAAATTTAAATCAGTAAAAAAAAGGGCGTATTAGCTTTTAAATCCAAAATCCATAGTAAAATAATACAAATTCTTTTTAAAACTTTGAAATATGTAGTAATAGTGAAAACCTCCTTTTAACTCGAAAACTAATCGTTCTTTCTTCGAAAACCCATTTATGTGTAAAGTCCATGGATGCAAAAATGAATGCAAGCAGTATAGTACCCAAGTATATACAGAAAATATACACCAAAAATAGGGCCAAGGCACCCTCCAAATAAGGTACTCACCTAGAACTCCGTCTATTCCAAAGCTATGGCCTGGGGCCCATAGTTACACAATTAATGGTAAATAACAACGAAAAAATGAAACTATAATACAAAAATAAAACAAGACACCTACTCTACCTCTAAAACCTCCTAAAATTATTCTAAGGATTCTAGGCTAGCCCCAGCAAATCTATGAGCCCCTAAACTAAGAATAAGATGTAGTACTATTCTACAGTTCCGAAAACGGCCAAAATAAGCAGAACATAGGATTTAAGCCTAATTCTAACCTATAACCTACCCTAACATTTATGCAGCTTATAACATATAGAATCTAACTAAACCAGGTTTAAAATAAATAAACCATAATCTACCTTGGGCCGAACTACAAGCACAAACCATCAATCGTGTGCCTTCCGTATCTGCATAGCCTTAGAACGCTGCCACGCTATCAAAAACATAAACTAGGTGTCAAGATGAAAAGAATGAAACCCATATTGTTATTCAAAATTTTGGGCCGTAAATTGGGTCCAAAAATGACCCTCGGGGCCCGCTTAATGAAATGGAAAATGAAAATTCATAAACATGCTCCCAACGAGGTTCATGATGCATGCCCCAAATTTGGGCATAAATTCGGACCTCAAATAGTTCAGAACCCAACACTAGAATTTAAAGAGGAATCATGCAATAAAAGGGCCCAATTGAAGGAAAGAAATGCGGAATTAAAGCTAGGACAAGCACTAGAACAAGATGGGGACAAGAATTACCTCTAAGCACAAGAAATTAATGAGTAATGGAGTGTTCTCCTATTCACCCAAACTCAACAATGGAAAACGAGTTGTTGGAAATGAAATGGAATGAAGGAGACAACTTTATTTAACTACCAGCGATCAACGCACCTGCGGTCATATTAACGCATGTGCAGCATCACCGCAGCAGCCAGACCACCACAGAAGCAGAAGTCAACAGGACTCTCCCGCTTTGCAGGTGCAGCATGCAAGCCGCAGTAGCGGCACTGCAGGGGCGAGAAAAGTAGCGCAGAGGCGATGCCCTGTTGACATCACCCCGTACCACAAGTGCGGCGCTTGAGCATAGGGGTGGCTACGCAGGGGCAGCCAAGGCACTGCAGCCGCGCCCATACCAGAACCAGTAGCACCAGCTGCCAAACTCAACTTCAAACTCTCCGACTATACCTTCGGGATTCATTTTGAGCCCGAGAACAAAATCCAGATATGTTATCCTACAAAAAATGGCATTCTAGACTCAATGGAATTGATGAAATCCCTAACAAAGATCACTTTGATGAAAAGTGGTTCCTACGCCCAAAAACTAACCTTTAGCCAAAAGCAACCCGATAGCCCAAAATGAGTCCGGAAGCCTCGAGACCCAAACCAAAGGTCCCTCTAGCCTAAAGTTAACATTTTGGAGCAAATAGCGCTAACCAAATTTCCATCCGAAGTTGTCTTCTCCGAATATTGACCAAAGTCAAGTCTTTCATCTTTAAGAGTTTCAAAATAGAGAGATAGACTTAATATACAAATGAGCTACTCGGGAATCGAACAGTCAGCCTCGGTAAGTCATAAATAATATGTAGCCGCTGTGAAAAATCTAAAAACATAGGAAAAGCACAAAACACAGGAAATGACCAAGAGGATCATTACAACATCCACTACTAAAAGAACTTTCATTCTCAAAAGTTAAAGAAAAGAAGATACCTGAAGGCTCAAAAAGGTGAGGATAGCGGGTCCACATGTTGGTCTTGATCTCCCAAGTAGCCTCCTTGATAGGATGATGCCGCCAATGAACTTTACTGACGAAATCTCCTTGGACCTGAACTTCCTAACATGCCTATCCAAGATAGCAATTGGCTCCTCCTCAAAGGTTAGAGACTCATCAACTGAACCAAATCCTACTGAAGCACGTGAAACTCATCCAAGACATAACACCGCAATATGGAAACATGAAAAATGGGGTGAACACCTGAAAGAGCAAGAGGCAAGGCTAGCTCATATGCTACCTCCCCAATGCGATGAAAGATCTCAAATGGCCCAATGAATCTAGGACTGAGCTTACCCTTCCTCTCGAAGCTCATCACTTCTTTCATGGGTGATACCCATAGGAACACTCACTCACCAACCATGAACTTTAACTCTCGAACCCTACGGTCAGTATAACTCTTTTGCCAACTCTGGGAAGTATGAAGTCTCTCCTGAATAACCCAAACTCTATCCATGGAATCATAAAGCAAGTCAGTAACCCACAGCCTAACCTCAAAGGCATCAAACTAACCCACTAGAGACCTGCATCGCCTCAAATGGAGCCATCTGAATACTGGAGTGAATGTTATTATTATATGTGAACTCTGCTAAAGCTACGAACTGGTCCCACTGACCTTCGAAATCAATAACACAAGACCGCAATATATCCTCCAGAACCTAAATGGTGCACTCCGAGTGACCATCAGTCTGCAGGTGAAAAGTAGTGCTAAGCTCAACTCTAGTACCCAACTCTCTCTGAATAGACCTCCAGAAAGAAGAAGTAAACAAGAAGTCGATGTCACGATGAAGAGGAAGACCTGGTAGATCAGAGGGAAACACATCCAAATACTCGCAAACCACAGAACTGACTCGAGTGAAGGTGTTGTGGTACTAGTATCACATATGTACGCAAAATAGGCCAAGAACCCCTTCCCAACCAACCGATGGGCTCTCAGGAAAGATATAACTCCCCTTGGCATGTGGCTATCGACATCCTTTCTACAATAGGAGGGATACTAGGCATCCAAAGAGTGACAGTCTTGGCGAAGCAGTCCAAGACTGCATGATAGGAAGACAACCATTCCATACCCAAAATCACATCAAAGTCCACCATATCTAGCACAAGCAGATGTTCCCATGTGTCATACCCCAGAATAGTTACCAAACAGGCCCAATATACATGATCCACTACTAAAGAATCTCTTACTGGTGTAGCTACATCCAATGGCACAGGTAATAACTCACATGCAGACTCCAGACGGGTAGCATAATAAGCAGACACATATAAAAAAATAGACCCCAGATCAAACAATGCAAAAGCTGAATAATGGCAAATGGAGACCATACTTGTGATGACAACATCTGAAGCCTCAGCCTCTAGATGGCCCAGAAATGCATACATGTGGCTCTGACTGCCACAACCACTTGATCTAACAGACTAAGGACTACCTCGAGTACCCTGGGGACCTCCCCTACTACCCTGTGCACTGCCTCTGGCCAGTGGCACTGGAGCCTTGGGGGCCTGAACCTATTGACCCTGCTGACTGTTGTGTCTGACCCTCGGACAATCTCTTACAAAGTGCCCCAACTCACTACACTCAAAGCACCCTCTGCCTGCTGAATCCTAAACAAAAGAACCCATTGAACCAGATTGTCCACCACGGCCTGAATACCCAAATTGTGCACCACGAGAAAACTGAACCAAGTCCCTACTACTCTAACCACTCTGCCCTTCTAAAATCTGTAATGCCGCTTGAAAAGGCCAGCTCAACTGGAAGCGCTGCTGGTGCTAACCACTATTAATGTAGCCTCTACTTTTTAGTTAAGGACGGGATGTCCAAAGCTAAAGGTCGCTCCTCCGCTACCAAGAATGTCAAGCTAGCCATACTTACTACATTTTGGCTCAAGGCATCAGCTACGATGTTTGCCTTTCCCGGGTGATAAAGAATGGATATGTCATAGTCCTTCACTAACTCCAACCACTTGCGCTGCCTCAAGTTCAAATCCTTCTGGCTGAAGATGTACTGAAAACTATGATTGTCAGTGAAGATCTCACAATGCAAGCCATACAAATAATACCTCCAAATTTTCAACATGAAGACTACCGCTGCTAACTCCAAGTCAAGAGTGGGTTAGTTTCTCTCGTAAACCTTCAGCTGTCTAGAAGCATAAGTAATAACTCGGCCTTACTGCATCAAAACACAACCTAAACCAACTCCAAAAGCATCATAATACACAGTAAACCCCTGGTCATTAATCGAAAGAGTAAGAATTGAAGCTGAAGTCACTAAGGCCTTGAGCTTCAGAAAGCTCGCCTCACACTCGTCAGACCACTGAAAAGGGACATTCTTCTGAGTCAATCTAGTCAACAGAGCCTCTATAGAAGAAAACTCCTCCACAAACCATTTGTAGTAACCTACTAACCTGACAAAACTGCAAACCTCAGTTGGAGAAGTAGGCTTAGCCTAGTCACAAACTGCCGCAATCTTCGTTGAATCTACCATAATCCTATCCATGGACACCATGTGCCTTAAGAATGCCACAAACTCAAGCCAAAACTCACACTTAGTGAATTTGGCATATAACTGATGGTCTCACAAGGTTTGAAGTACAACTCTCAGATGTTGCTTATGCTCCTCTCTACTTCTCGAATATACCAGAATGTCATTAATAAATACGATAACAAAAGAATCCATGTAGGCTCTGAACACACGATTTATCAACTCCATCAATGTTGCTGGGCATTGGTCAACCCAAAAGACATGACTGGGAACTCATAATGGTTGCATCGAGTCCTAAAAGCAGTCTTTAGGATGTCCACAGCCCTAATCCTCAATTGATAATACCTGGATCTCAAGTCAATCTTAGAGAACACCGTTGCACCATGGTCAAACAAATCATCAATATGCAGCATCAAATACCTGTTCTTAATGGTCATTTTATTCAACTGCCTGTAGTCGATACACATACGGATAGACCCATCCTTCTTCTTCACAAATAGAACTAAAGCACCCCATGGAGATACACTAGGCCTGATGAACCCTCAACAAAACAAATGCTAGAGCTGATTCTTAAGCTCCCTCAACTAGGTTGGTGTCATCCGATATGGCAGAATAGAAATGGGCTGAGTGCCCAACTCAATATCAATACTGAAGTTAATATCACGACCAGAAGAAAGACCGGTAGACTAGAGGGAAACAAATCTGAATACTCACAAACCACGAGAACTAACTCAAGTGAAGGTGTGATAGAACTAGTATCACAAACGTAAGCAAGATAGGCCAAGCATCCCTTTCCGACCAACTGTTGGGCGCTCAAGAAAAATGTAACTCCCTTTGGCATGTGGCTATCGACACCCTTCCATACAATAGGAGGGATACCAGGCATCCAAAGAGTGACAGTCTTGGTGAAGCAATCCAAGACTGCATGATAAGGAGAGCCAATCCATACCTAAATCACATCAAAATTAACCATGTCTAGCACAACCAGATCTACCACCGTGTCATACCCCAGAATAGTCACCATACAAGCCCGAAAAATATGATCCACTACTAAATAATCTCCTACTGGGGTAGCTACATGCAAAGACATAGGCAATAACTCACAAGCAGACTCTAGATGGGTAGCATAATAAGCAGACACATACAAAAAAGTAGACCTCGGATCAAACAATGCAAAAGCTGACTAAAGGCAAATGGAGATCATACCTGTGATGACAGCATCTGAAGACTCAGCCTTTAGACAGCCTGAAAATGCATACATATGGCTCCGACTGCCATGACCACCTGATCTACCGAACTGAGAACCACCTCGAGTACCCTAGAGACCTCCCCTACTATCTTACGCACTGCCTCTGGATGGTGGCACTGGAACCCTGGGGGCCTTAACCTGCTGACCCTGTTGACTGTGGTGTTTGATCCTCGACCAATCTCTAACAAAGTGCCTCAACTCGCCATACTCAAAGCACCCTCTACCTGCTGAAGCCCGAACAGAAGAACTCGCTGAAACAGACTATTTGCCACCACCTAGATACCTGGAATATGCACCACAAAGAGACTGAACCAAGCCCTGACTACTCTGATTACTCTGACCCTCAATAATCTTTAGTGTCGCCTGAACAGGCCAGCTCGACTGGAAGCGTTGTTGGTGCTGACCCCTACTAATGTAACCTCTACCTCGAGACTGTGAACCTATGTAACTACCCTGATGGCAGGGCCTCTTATCGCTGCCCCCTTGAAAATAACGCTCTTAATAGTCCGAGTGTGATCCACCACCTTCAAGAAAGACTGGACCATAGCTACCATACCCTCTATGGCCAAATAGAGCTGCAAATTTAACCCTTTAACGAAATGGTGTACCTTCTCATGCTCGGTGGGTAGAATCATAGTGGCATGCCTAGCCAACTAATGGAAATGGACCTCATACTCTGTAACAGACATAGAACCCTGATCCAACCTAGTAAACTCGCTCATCAACCGCTCTCTCAATCTACGTGGTACATGTTTCTCCAAGAAAGCCACAGAGAACTGAGCCCAAGTAATCTAAGGTGGCTTGGCTGGTCTGCAAGCTATGTAAGTCCTCCACCACTTTTTTGTTGGACCATCCAATTGAAACGCGGTGTAATTTGCTCTGTGTGACTCAACCAACTGAGGTTATATAACCTCTCCTAGCAACTGATCAAAAACTCATGAGCATCCTCCCCTAGAGCACCTAAAAAACTCGGGAGACCTAACTGTAGAAACCTACCAAGCATCTTTTGCTCCTCAGAAGACATAATAGGCCCAGCTGGAAAAGGCGGAACAATTGTAGAAATTGGCAACACATCTAAATGGGGAGCTGCAGTCACAGGCTGCGCCCCTGAACCCTGTGTTTCTGCCTGAGCTAAAGTTTGAGACTCATCCATGACCTGTGAGCCAATCAGAGTACTGGGAAAAGCTGTGGGCTATGATACACCCTCTAGGAACCCAAGGAGATGAACCAATGCATCCTGTAAGACTGGCGTAGCCACAAAACCTATTGGGGGCTGGTCTAGTGATACGCCCAAATTACAACTCCAATTACGAAGCGTAAGCGGTCGCTGTCAAATATAGAACCCAACTAAGGTTGGGGTCGATCCCACAGGGAATAAGATGCAAATTAAATCAATAGTGAATTAAATGACTAGTAGTCGATAGTTTTCGGTAAATTGGGGGGTGTTGTGTGAACAATATTTAACCAAAGCAAATAATAATGTGCGATTAATAATCAATATGAGAGTGAACTAGGGAAGTGTTCACCATAGCGTCGTAACAATTTCGACTCAAGGTTTAACCGGGTTCTCTCTATATGCATATCACGATGTGATTGAACTTATGGTATCGTCTAAACGTTTCTCAACCAATTAGACAACTTTCCTTTTCAATTCTCTTGAACTTGAAAAGGTGAACTTCCTTATTTCAATCCTAAACATCAAGTAGATTAATCTAGTTACAGCATTAATCATGAGACGAGAGTTGGTAGTCTCGAATCCTTGTAGTTAATCACATTTCCCGGTTTTAATCTCTATACTCAAGCAAATTTAAACCTAGGCATGTTCTAATGTTTGCAACCACTAGAAAACGTTAGTAAGTAAATGATTAACCACGTGACAACATAAAGATTGAACCCTACGCTACCCGGAATCTATATTGCTACTTTTGCCATGGCTCCCACAACCCTAGTTGTGGGAAGTTAGTTACTCATGCTATTAGGAAAAGAGAAGAGATTTATATTCATAATAAAGCGAAAAGAATCTTACAATATACTGAACACAAGCTTCAATTTATCCAATAACGAGAATCCAAGATCCCAAGAACAATGGAAGAACAAGATTGAAGAAGAAGACAAACGTGTTTGTTGTGTTTCTTCCTCTCAAAAGTCGCTCAAAAAATATCCTAAAAATATTTGGTAATTAATCTGTAATGAATGATTATGAAATAACCTAACTTAGGGTAATTATAGGAGTCCAGGAAATAAACCCAAAAAACATTCGGAATCCGCGTCGCGCGTACTGCCTCAACTTGACGGTCTGGGTGACGGACCGTCGCATGCTTGACGGACCATCACAGTGACCGTCGCCACTAGGCAGTGTGCTGCCTCATCTTGACGGTCTACTTGACGGACCGTCGCACGGGTGACGTCCCGTCATGGTGGCCGTCACATTAGGCAGTGTGCTTGCTCAACTTGACGGTCTACTTGACGGACCGTCACATGTGTGACGGCCCGTCATGGTGGCCGTCACTCTTATCCAGAATTCTCTTTTTCGCATATTTCCTTCCGTTTCCATGTTTGTCTCCATTTCCTGAAAATACAACATAAAAACATCAAAAAACGACGACGGTTGCTTGAAAACTCATGATTATTCTTAGTTAAAGGAGTCAAATGTGCCGTAGAATGGCGGCACATCAACACCCTCAACTTAAAACGTTTGCTTGTCCTCAAGCAACATGACAACAAAAACAAAAAGACGACTCAACTAAGACTCGTGTCCCTAGCAAATCATGGCCCTTCAACAGTTCATCCGATTTTAAATCAAGCCACCCCCGGTAGCACACAAATGTATGCAACATTAACTTGCTAGGATCCAGGCATGTCATTCCGATATGATAGAACATTCTGCATACACACGCGCAACTACCCTAACAGTCAATAGATAATACAGAGATCTTGGTGCCCTCACCACAAAGAAGTCCACACACAAAATTTAGGACTAGGTAAGACTCTCGCACTCACAAATGATTTCAAACAATGCACATGAGATGCCATAGGCTTGCCCTTACTATTCTATTTCAGTTCTTTAGAAAACCGCTCGGGATCACTACAGGACTTGTTTTGGCTTGTAATGAAGCTTCGGGTGTAGGTAGGATACGTTTGGGGAATAGTGACTAAACCCTCCTTGGAATCACCGACCTACTATTTCCACATAACTTTACTTTGTCCATCCTTATTCACCTCTTTATTCCCTTGTTTCTAGCTACAGGTGCGGCCTCTTTATTTTGACAACTCTTTTTATTCCTTTTTCGTTCTTTTACATCTCCTTTTCGTTTCTTTTTCTTTCTTTTCTTAGACACACACCCGGAATTTTTATTCTATTCACAACCAATCTTTTCCATCCTAATTTTCTTATCATTTACCTCTATAGTAGCCACCCTCAACTTAGGCTGATTGCCTGAGTTGAGGTGCACGATGTCCAAGGAAGGACCAGGGCCAAAACAGGAATTCAAAGTTAAACAGGAGCGGTGACAGGTTATTGAATGAACAGGGTCAATTGTGGCTCAAACAGGGATCAAAGGGATTATTTACATTTGGACGGTCTTATAGGCTAAGTGGACTGCACACAAAAAAGGCCTGTGATCCTTTCCTAAGCAACCAACTTCAAACTTAACAAAATAGACCGGGCAAGTTCTAGATGCATGCCCAGAGTAAGAATTTATAACAATATGCTCACACACACTTGGCACCAAGAACCCATACAACTACCGACTATCAAAACAACCGCTCGGCTTAAGCATACTTATTCTAATCATGACCACACAATGACATTCAAGGATCCCGAACAGTCAATTGTTTCAAACATAAGTACAAAATGAACAATTTTCAGAGGGGGCTCCTTTTAGTTCAATTTTCAAAAAGCCAAGCCATGCTTGCTAGGGGCATCACAACACAATTTTAAAATTTAAACGACAACCTAAACATGCCAGTTCTACTAGATAGCACACCGGAGGAAAAGAAACATGGCAACAAAAACCTCCGGTGGTGGTACTCCTACCCACTAGCAAAAGAATGTAGCATTGTCCTCAATGCTCAAGTAAACAGATATTCAGAATAAGGGAATAGGGGTACCTGGGAAACCTAGGTTTCCGTACGCGGCTCATCAACATCTGGGGTCTTTTCAGACTCTGGTGCCGCACTAGATGATGCCCCACCTTCTTGGGCCCGCACTCTCTCCTGTTGCAACTGCTCATCTATTACCGACCGCTGCTTCGCGACCTCTAACTTGTCCTCCTCAGCTGACGTCTTTTTGTGCTTCCTCTTCTTTGATTTCTTTACCCCACTTTCACCTACTTGGGGTTCACTAATTTTCAGAGGCCGACCCACCAAATCCACAATCGTGGTTTCTTCGTCCAAGTCCACGAACTCAGAAGTCTCCTCATAAAGCGCTTTTTCTTGCTTGAGGACTGTGATATCATTTTTCACCTTCTTTAGCTCCGCATCAAATCTCGCCAAATCCGGGATGCTCATTTCGTTTAGCCTTGCATCCATCCGGGTTTCCATTGCATCGACCCTTGCGCGCAGCCCCTCAAATGGCTTCAGAGCCTCCCGTATTGCTTCATCAATGGTGGGTTTGAACAAATCTGTCCAAGCGGCAATTTGTTTGTCCAACTGTTTCTGTTTTTGCACCATTTTAGCAAAATTTCGGGGGTTCATGTGATATTCCGGTGGTAGAGGGGGCCTTGCCGCAGTGCCCGAGCCTTCAGCAGTAGCTCTCGTTGTCTGTGAAGTTTTTGGATCAAACACCGCAAGTGGCATTTCTGTACCTGATGGGGTGTCGGTTGCCTCGGAGGTGGATGTGGTTGGCTCTTCGAAGATCTGAGGCTTATGAATCCTCATTTCGAACTTAGTGTCATCCTTTGATCTGTCGATATTTTGCTTTGATGACGCTGTCACTTGCTTATCGATACCATCCCATATCGGCACCTCTGCACGCCTGCATAACTCAGTCACTAGACACGGGAATGGCAGAGAAGAAGTAGTTTTTATGGCCCTGGTCCGCATCTCGTCCGCAATTATCATTCTAAAGTTGATGACGTACCCGGCTATCAAGCTTGCCACAAGGATGGCTCTTCCCTCATCCAAATTATTGTCTCCTCCTGTTGGAAATAACCTGAGCCGCACAACCGCCCACCAAAACTTGGCTATGAAGCTTAGTGATTGCTTCGATATCCGTCCCCTCTGAGTTAGCCAAGAAGGTGAGCCATCAGTCAATGTTCAGGCCAACCACGGTCTCTGCGAGTAGGCGTTGGAAATCTTGTCATGGAACTCTGGCATGTCAGGTGGAGGGATGTATTCCGGGCCAAAGAGGACTCTGTTGATCATTTCCCGTGAGATGTCCACTTGTTTACCCCGAACTGGCACCCTGTCCTGCCTTGGTGCTGATTTGACCCCTTTTCCTGGCTCACATTTGCTTTCCAATAGTGACAAATAGTTGGCATAGAATTCCCGGATTAGTTCTGGATAATAGAATCCCGGGGGCGAGCTCATCCACTCGAGCTGATACCTCTGGTACTGTGTCTGAAGAACTGGGTATTCCGGCAGATCTGTGGTCATGATTTGCACTTCTTCAGCTATCGGTCTTTTGTGGCTTCTCGACATCGTTTTGGTAAGACCGTCAAGATAGTGCTTCTGAGCCTCCTTAAATGCCCACCGGATCGATTCTCTGTCCGTGGGTGCACTCCCTGCAATTTTGGTGGTTTCGGGACCACCTACATCCTCCGGATTGGGGCTGGAGCTACCACTTTCATCCGATCCACTACCGCTCCCCGACTCACTGCTAGATGACCCACTCTCCTCTTCAGACTGGGAGACTTGGGTGGTTCTTCGTTTAACTAGCCTGGTTTGGTAAGTCGGGGCTGCAACTATTTCTTCGTCGCTACTCGGTTCATCAATTAGGGTCCGAGTTGTAGCGATCCTTTCTTTCTTCTTTAGTGCTTGACCGCGACGCGGTTGTTGTTTTGGGGCCATGTACCTGCACGTGAACGAGTTCAAACATGTGAGAACAGAAAAATACTCACTAATACCTACTGTCTCGGAGTAACGGTTTGGTTGACGGGCCATCACAGGTGTGACGGACCGTCGCACCGACCATCACTCTAAGACAGTGAAGTGTTTCTTCCTGACGGTTTAGCTGACGGTTCGTCACGTGTGTGACGGGCCGTCATGCCAACCGTCAAGTTGAGACAGCATATTTCACTCTCGTTGAGGCATTTTCTCGAACACCTTGTACGCGGTTACGGGTTTTCTCATATTTTGTGGGATTTGGTTTCCCAAAGTCACCACCAATCATTGTATTTGATCTCATGGGTTACTCAAGACTTCACCCATGACACACTTTCGATTTCAAGCAATAATACCACTCATACCCACAATAATTACATTATCACAATTTCACAAATATACCAGCCCAACAATTTCCTTCGTATTTCTTCATGCCACTCAAATAATCTCAACGAGGAAGAGTTTAGAATCATACCTTGATTTTGTTAGATAGAAGAAATTGCTTTTCCCTTTTGATTTATATGACCCGACAGACAACTAGCGGGATTTTGTTGGTTTGGTGCGTTTTGGACGGTGGTGGAGAAAGGAGAATAGGGATGTGGGAATTTCTTGGGGAAAGAAACGGATTTTGTTTTTGATTAATGGTGGTTTTGGAGCTTTTTGGACGTAGAAGATGAGTGGGAGAAGAAGATGGAATCAATATGTAACCGGGCGGGTTGGTTTGGTTTTGGGTCGGGTCGCCCAAAATTAAAAACAAAATGTACCTGATGCGCTGCTTGGAGTGACGGTCCGTCACATGTGTGACGGTCCGTCACTTGGGGCGTCACAATTAGGCAGTGAGCCCTTGTGAGGATTATGGGTGACGGCCAAATATGACGGTCCGTCAAGGCTTTGACGGTCCGTCGAAACCATCGTCAGTTATGTGACGGTCCGTGTGACGGTCCGTCAAGTCTTTGACGGTCCGTCAAAAGTCACCGTCACTCTTAGACAGAACACGCTGTTACGTCCATTCTTTGTACCTGCACACTCAACGCACACATTAACCAATTCTAACAAATCAAATTTTTCTACGACTGTAATACAACAACAATTTATGGGTTGCCTCCCATACAGCGCCTGATTTAACGTCGCGGCACGACGCGGGTGTCTTGATTACTCAGACTTCATCAAGATACACCAAAGACAGAACATGTACCTCCTCCGGGAGGCCCAGATATTGCTTCATCCTCTGCCCATTTGCTTTGAACAACTCACCATCTTTATTTTCTAGTTCGACCGCACCGGATGGGAAGACTTGATGTACTTTGAATGGTCCGGACCATTTGGATTTGAGTTTCCCGGGAAATAATTTGAACCTGGAGTTGAACAACAATACCAAGTCCCCTACTTTGAACTCCCTTTTCTCAATCTTCTTGTCATGGTACAGCTTCATTCGTTCCTTGTAGAGAGCGGACCTCTCATATGCTCGCAATCGGAACTCGTCCATCTCATTCAATTGTTCCAACCTTAGTTCTGATGCCTCTTTCCAACTGAGATTTAACTTTTTGAGCGCCCAAAGGGCCTTGTGCTCAAGTTCCACGGGCAAGTGACACGCTTTACCAAAAACAAATTGGTAAGGAGACATACCTATTGGCGTTTTAAATACTGTTCGATACGCCCAGAGTGCGTCATCCAGCTTCCTCGCCCAATCTCGCTGGTTCACATTCACAGACTTAGCCAAGATCTCTTTAATCTCCCGGTTTGACACCTCGACTTGCCCACTGGTTTGGGGGTGATAAGGTGTGGCTACCTTGTGTTGCTTCACTCCATATTTTGCTAGAGCAGCCCGGAACACCTTATTACAAAAATGTGAACCTCCATCACTGATGATTGTGCGAGGGGTGCCAAACCGAGCAAAGATGTTTCTTTTTAAGAACGCCACCACACTTCTTCCTTCGTTATCGGCTAAAGCAACCGCCTCTACCCACTTTGACACATAATCCACCGCTACCAAGATGTAGCGGTTCCCGTAAGAACTTTCAAAAGGGCCCATGAAATCTATTCCCCATACGTCGAAAAATTCAACCTCGAAAATAGTGGACATGGGTAGCTCTTGTCGGCGAGAGATTGCTCCTCTTCGTTGGCATTGATCACAGAACTTGGCAAATTCATATGAATCTTTCTGGATTGTCGGCCAATAATAACCACACTGTAAGATCTTTCGGGCGGTTCGATTACCCGCATGATGTCCTCCAACTGGGGACGAATGGCAAGCTTGCAAGATGCTTGTCATTTCCGCTTTCGGTACACATCTCCTCATTATGTTGTCAGCACACAACCGGAATAAATACGGCTCATCCCAGAAAAACTTACTTGCATCATGGAGAAACTTCTTTTTCTGGTGGAAGTTCAAACCTTCCGGGATCATGTCACTCACCGCATAATTTGCGAAGTCAGCGTACTAAGGCACCATATCACGTGACGCAGCCATCACCTGCTCATCCGGGAATGCATCATCAATCTCCGGTTCATCTATTCCGCTCTCTTTCCCCTCAAGCCTGGACAGATGATCCGCTACCTGGTTCTCACACCCTTTTCGATCCTTGACTTCAAAGTCAAATTCCTGCAACAATAGCACCCAACGGATTAGTCGAGGTTTTGCATCTTTTTTGGTCATCAGATACCTCAAGGCTGCATGATCAGTGTGCACCACCACTTTTGTGCCAAGTAAGTACGCTCTGAATTTCTCAAAAGCGTATACAACCGCCAGCAGCTCCTGTTCTGTCACTGTGTAGTTCTTTTGCGCCCCATTTAATGCTTTACTAGCATAATAAATGGGATGAAAAAGTTTGTCTCGCTTTTGTCCCAGCACAGCTCCGAGTGCAACACCACTTGCATCGCACATTATTTCGAACGGTTTGGACCAATCCGGGGCAATTATGATAGGAGCATCCACTAGCTTTTCTTTCAGGCATTCAAACGCCCTCAAGCACTCAGCATCAAATACAAACTTCGCCTCTTTTTCAAGCAACTTGCACAATGGGGTAGCAACTTTAGAGAAATCTTTGATGAATCTTCGGTAGAAACCGGCATGACCAAGAAAACTCCTCACACCCTTTACTGAAATAGGTGGAGGTAGTTTCTTGATGACTTCAATCTTGGCTCTATCCACCTCTAGACCTCTCATAGATATCTTGTGCCCTAGTACAATGCCTTCTTTCACCATGAAATGACATTTCTCCCAATTCAGCACGAGGTTTGACTCTTCACACCTTTGCAATGCCTGACCCAGATTAGCCAAGCAATCATCAAATGTATCACCCACTACCAAAAAGTCATCCATGAAGACCTCCAATGTGTTCTCCACCATATCAGAAAAGATAGACATCATGCATCTTTGGAAGGTTGCAGGAGCATTGCAAAGACCAAGGGGCATGCGTCTAAAAGCAAACGTACCATAGGGACAGGTGAACGTGGTCTTCTCCTGATCTTCCGGGGCTATAGATATTTGGTTGTACCCCGAATATCCATCTAAAAAGCAATACCAACCTCTTCCAGCTAATCTATCCAGCATCTGATCCATAAAGGGCATGGGGAAATGATCACGGAAAGTACAGGAGTTTAGCTTCCGGTAATCCATACAGACTCGCCAGCCCGTGACAGGTCTTAATGGAATCAGCTCATTTTTGTCATTTGCTACCACAGTCATTCCTCCCTTCTTAGGAACACATTGCCCTGGGCTTACCCATTTGCTATCAGAGATTGGGTAAACCACTCCAGCATCGAGCCATTTGATGATCTCTTTCTTCACCACCTCTTGCATTGGCGGATTCAGTCTCCGCTGGTGCTCGGTGGTGGGAGTGCAATTTTCTTCTAGCTGTATCTTATGAGTACAAATACCTAGTGGGATGCCAATAATATCTGCAATGGTCCAGCCGATTGCTCTCTTGTGTCTCCTCAGAGTGGATAATAATGCTTCAACTTGATATTGTACAAGGTCTGTCGCGATGATTACCGGTAAGGTATCTTGGTCACCTAGAAATGCATACTTCAGATGGCCTGGCAACTCTTTCAACTCTAATACCGGCGCTTCCTCCATAGAAGGCTTTGCAGGAGGTGTTGGTCTGTTCTTTAAATCGAGATCCAATTTCTTTGGGGCGTAACCATATGACCCCATTCCAACCACCGCATTCACAACTTCCTTAAAATCTTTGACACCATCATCATCGAAATTCATCATAACTGCTGCCAATGTCTCTACAGCAAGTCTCTCTTCAACAGAAACGATCACATCAGATTCTGCAACAACATCAATAACCGAGACGACATTCATGTCCCTCGGTTGCTTCATTGATCTGCACACATTAAACTTCACTACCTCATCGTTCAACCTGAAAGTCAACTCGTTGCTTTCCATATCGACCAATACTCTTCCGGTTGCCAAGAAGGGTCGTCCCAAAATAATAGGGACTTCGAAGTCCACTTCGCAGTCCAAAATCACGAAGTCTGCCGGAAATATGAACTTCCCCACCTTCACAAGTACATCATACAAAATACCAACCGGGCGTTTCACCGATCTGTCAGCCATCAATAACCTCATAGTCGTCGGTTTGGGGGCTCCTAAGCCCAACTGCCGGTAGATGGCTAACGGCATCAAGTTTATGCTAGCCCCCAAGTCACAAAGAGCCTTGGCAAAGTTACACTCCCCTATGGTGCAAGGAATAGTGAACGCACCCGGGTCTTCTTTCTTTTAGACCAGCGACCTTGATGAAATGGCGCTACAATGGTGGAGGTTGTCTTCCGGTTCAAAACTTACCGACCTCTTCTTTGTGATCAAGTCCTTCATGAACTTGGCATAACCGGGCATTTGTTCAAGCGCATCCACCAGAGGGATGTTTACTGATAACTGTTTGAGCATGGTTATGAAGTTCAGGAACTTTCTATCTTCCACTTTCTTCTTCAGCCGCTGTGGGAAAGGAGGTGGTGGCCGAGGCATCATAGTTGGAAGTTTTTCAACCTCCTTGCTTTTATCTGTGAGCACTTGAGTAGCATCTTCTTCCGCGCCGGGTTTTTCAGCAGACACTTTCACACCCTCATCGACCATAATTTCAGCATCTACTAACTCATCTTCCTCAGCTACAGCGTCTTTCTGGGTCTGAATTACCGGATGTGTTTCCGATAATGTGTTACCGCTTCTGGTGGTGATTGCCATACAATTTCCGTCGTTTCTCGGATTTTGAATGGTGTCACTCGGCAATGTTCCAGCTTTTCTTTGGTTTAGAGACGCCGAGACTTGACTCATTTGTTGCTCTAACTGCTTGATTGAGGTGGAATGAGAATTCACCAATTGACTCAATGATGATAATTCAGATTTCATTTCCTTGACTCCGGAGTCAGTAGATTCCACCTTCAACAACATTTTTGCCATCATATTTTCTAACTTGGACGTCCCTGTCTCATTGCTAGTTCTTTCTCGGTTACCAGGTGGTACGTACAACCCACCTCTATCAGTGTTATTTCTCCAGTTCCCCTGATCACGGTCTCTGTAGCCAGCTTTTTCATGGTAGTTGTCCCTCTGATAGTTCCGACCTTGGTTTCCCTGGCCATTGGCCTGGAAACCCCCCAAATAATTCGCCTCCTCATCAGACTCGAACTCTGCTGCTCTACTTTGGGAACTCACAACTTTTACTTTCTCCACATCTGCTGACAGCAAATGTTTTGTCAATAGGTCCATTTGCGTCTTCAGATGGGCCATATCTTGGTCCCGCTCTTCCTCTCTCCTGCGCTGTTCTGCAGACATACCGACTGTATGAGTGCTAGCAGCCGTCTCGGTGTCCCGTGTATGCCAGGCCCTGTTGGTTTTAGTGAGCCAGTCCAGAATAGCTGTGGCATCGATGAAAGTGAGACCCATAAACGCTCCACCTGCTGCGTTATCTAGTGTCGGCTTGGTAGCCGAATTCAGTGCCCTGTACAATGTCTGCATCAAAAACTCGTCGTTCAACTGATGGTTAGGGCATTGTGTCAGCTTCTTCTTGAATCGCAGCCAGGTCTCGTGCAATGCTTCGTGAGGTTGCTGCCTAAAATTGCTAATCTCATCCCTCAACTGTATCATCCTAGAGGGAGGAAAGAACCTTTCTAGGAAAGCTCCTTTCAACTCTCCCCAAGTTGCGATAGAGTCGGGGGTCAGCTCTGTCAACCATAGCGCTGCCTCATCAGACAGAGACAACGGAAACAACCTGAGCCTGATCGCTGTCTGACTCACACCAGGCAATTCGAATGACTTGCAGATACCCACAAAGTTCATCAGGTGTCGGTTTGGATCATCACCGGCCGTACCTCGGAATAATCCCTTTAAGTTCAACAGCTGGAGCATTGTGCTAGTTATGTTGAACTTAGCCCCGGGCGCTAGTGGAGGAAGAATAATGGCGCCCGTAGCACCAACTCCGTCTAATGCAGTATCATCCTCTATATCTTCGGTATTCAAGTGATGCTGATCATGTTGAGCCCGCTGTTCCGCAGCGAGCCTTTCTGCCTCCGTTTGTTGTGCAGCCATGGTTTGCCTTAGTGTTCTTGCGAGCTCGGGGTCGTAGGGTAGTATTGGTTCACCCGAGCGTCGGGTACTTGGCATGCACAACTCAGTACCCTGTAATAAACAAAAACAACAAATAAAAGTAAAATCAGGAAATATGACTAAGAGTCAAATAAACACACAAGACTTAATAAACAACCGTATTCCCCGGCAACGGCGCCAAAAATTTGATACGCCCAAATTACAACTCCAATTACGAAGCGTAAGCGGTCGCTGTCAAATATAGAACCCAACTAAGGTTGGGGTCGATCCCACAGGGAATAAGGTGCAAATTAAATCGATAGTGAATTAAATGACTAGTAGTCGATAGTTTCCGGTAAATTGGGGGGTGTTGTGTGAACAATATTTAACCAAAGCAAATAATAATGTGCGATTAATAATCAATATGAGAGTGAACTAGGGAAGTGTTCACCATAGCGTCGTAACAATTTCGACTCAAGGTTTAACCGGGTTCGCTCTATATGCATATCACGATGTGATTGAACTTATGGTATCGTCTAAACGTTTCTCAACCAATTAGACAACTTTCCTTTTCAATTCTCTCGAACTTGAAAAGGTGAACTTCCTTATTTCAATCCTAAACATCAAGTAGATTAATCTAGTTACAGCATTAATGATGAGACGAGAGTTGGTAGTCTCGAATCCTTGTAGTTAATCACATTTCCCGGTTTTAATCTCTTTACTCAAGCAAATTTAAACCTAGGCATGTTCTAATGTTTGCAACCACTAGAAAACGTTAGTAAGTAAATGATTAACCACGTGACAACATAAAGATTGAACCCTACGCTACCCGGAATCTATATTGCAACTTTTGCCATGGCTCCCACAACCCTAGTTGTGGGAAGTTAGTTACTCATGCTATTAGGAAAAGAGAAGAGATTTATATTCATAATAAAGCGAAAAGAATCTTACAATATACTGAACACAAGCTTCAATTTATCCAATAACGAGAATCCAAGATCCCAAGAACAATGGAAGAACAAGATTGAAGAAGAAGACAAACGTGTTTGTTGTGTTTCTTCCTCTCAAAAGTCGCTCAAAAAATATCCTAAAAATATTTGGTAATGAATCTGTAATGAATGATAATGAAATAACCTAACTTAGGGTATTTATAGGAGTCCAGGAAATAAACCCAAAAAACGTTCGGAATCCGCGTCGCGCGTACTGCCTCAACTTGACGGTCTGGGTGACGGACCGTCGCATGCTTGACGGACCGTCACAGTGACCGTCGCCACTAGGCAGTGTGCTGCCTCATCTTGACGGTCTACTTGACGGACCGTCGCACGGGTGACGTCCCGTCATGGTGGCCGTCACATTAGGCAGTGTGCTTGCTCAACTTGACGGTCTACTTGACGGACCATCACATGTGTGACGGCCCGTCATAGTGGCCGTCACTCTTATCCAGAATTCTCTTTTTCGCGTATTTCCTTCCGTTTCCGTGTTTGTCTCCATTTCCTGAAAATACAACATAAAAACATCAAAAAACGACGACGGTTGCTTGAAAACTCACGATTATTCTTAGTTAAAGGAGTCAAATATTCCGTAGAATGGCGGCACATCAGCACGTAGTTCTCGGACTAAGGGTACTCCCATCCGATCCAACTCGGTGCTAAATACTACTCCCAAAACATATACATATAGCTCATACAATACTGGGCATATCTGATGCCAAAATTGATCATAATTGATGACATATCTGACGTCAAAACTGTTCATAACTGGTGACATATCTGATGTCAAAACTGTTAATAACTGGTGACATATCTGATGTCAAAACTGTTTGAAAAGCAATAGGACATATTCGATGTCATACAATTCTGAATCATACATCTAAAGAATGTGCATAGCCATAACTCAAAATATACTTTTTCTTTCTAAATTCATATTTGAATAGATGGGCATGCAATTCCATAAAATACATAAGGACATGTTATCTAAACATGTAAACTTTCACTTAAAATTATGCAATCCAATGGAGTCATGCTAGAATTTAACTTTAATACATGGGCTTTTGAAATCAATTAAGGAATCTTAATAAAATCATAGATAAACCATAAGAAACTATGAATTGATGCATAGAAACTGATTACATAAGTTTTCCCCAATTTTAATCAAAACTCTACTTTCACAAGTTCATAATTCAAAGTAAGAATTAGGGGTTTTGGGTACAAGGGTGAAAAGAACCCATTGTTGAATACCCACATACCTTGGTTGAAGCTAATCCACTTGAATTGAAAAGACTTAGGAGACTTGGACTTGGAGCTTGAGACTTGAAGCTTGGAGGAGAATTTTCCCTTTTTGGGAGAAGAATGAAGGATTTAGAAGAGACTTACGATAATAAGGGTGAAAACCCTTCTTGAATTAGTCAAAACGACCTCACTTAGGAGTTAAAAGGGTGGGTAATGACTAAAATACCCCTGAGAAATAATTAAGAAAAACTGTCTTAAAAACCCGGCTTCAGGTTCCACGATTCCCTTCCACGGATCGTAAACTAATCACGGCTCGTGGAATGGGGTCGTTGTTCCTAAGACAAAATTCCAGGCTGCTGAAGATATTCTACGGTTCAATAGGATGACTCGTGGAAGCCTCCACGAGTCGTAGAACTGAGTAGTGGAAATCAGGGGATTTGACCACTCTTTGTCTGAGTTCCACGGTTTGGTTCCATGACCCGTGGAAACCTTCACGAGTTGTGAAACTGACTCGTGGTTCTCAGACCTGAGGACGGTCTGCAGGACTGGAATCACGAGCCACTTCCACAACTCGTGGAACCACCCACGGCTCGTGGACTTGACCCGTGCTTTCTGAAACTTCAAATTTTTTTGCAAGTCTGAGTTTAAAAGCTGGGTCTATTTCCAGGGTGTTACATAAGGAGTAGACAAAATGTAGACAAAATAGTTGCATTTCATTACAGATAGTCATACACCATTGCAGAAGAAGTTATAAACAAAAATTAAAACATGCATAAGCCTATTGTCAGAGAACTGAGAGGACGGGGACATAAGAACATGTAGGACAACTGGTTTAGGAGGAAGGTTTAGTAAGGGATTTGAGAAGAAGAGTGAAACGCTCGTCTGCTTCATCATGATCCTTGAGAAGGCGATCAGTCAAGTCAACCACTTTGGATGTGAGACGGGCATTTTCAGTCTTCAGTGCCTCAACTACACCCGGTCCCTCAGTAGATGTAGAAGTAGAGGCCTGTTGCAAGGCAGATTTCAGTTGGGCTATCTCAGTGTCCCTTTGTGCCAGCAAGAGTGTCAAATTTGTTACCTCGTCAGTGGCACGTTCTTGTGCGGAGATGAGATCAGAGACAACAGAATGTCGCACAACTTGTACCCCATCCTTCCATTGAATAACCTCACATTCCTCCAGGGTGGTGTCAGAAAACATGTGCTTTTTGGACCCTGGCATCCCTTCACCAAGAGGAACATTAAAGTACTCGAACACTCTGTTTAGCAGAAACCCATATGGAAGTCCATGCTTCCCCTTCTTCTCATTGACAACCTTATCCATGTGCCTCAGCATGATAGCAGGAAGACTGAGTGGCTGAAAAGAAGAGATAATTTCCATAGCAGCCATATCGACTTTTGATGCACCATTTCTCTTTTCTGTGTGTGAAAGCAGAACCATGTTCACAAACTCAAAGACCAGCTGGTAGTCACTCTTCATCTGCTTTTTCAATAGACGCACATATTTGTCACTCTCTAATTTGCTAGCAAGAACTAAAAATTGCCTAGAAGCAGATACCGTTTCCAGGGACCAAATCCATTCAATGGGTACCTCCAGTATCTTGCCTAGCAATGACTCATTCAACTTGATGGTCATTCCTTTCACTTTAGAGATCAAACTAATGGTGTCAGAAGAAAACTCCATTTTGGTGAAGAATTCCATTACCTCAGCAGCATGCAATCTGGGAAGGCTGATCCATGAGATGGAACCATTTCTGAAACTTGATCATAGAGACCAGGTCCCCCATACCAGGTAATGTAACCGCTTCGGGATCAAACACTCATCCCTGAAGAACAGATTGACTTTGTAAGGCTTCTTGAACTTGTGCCCGAGTGGTTACTTCAGCAGATTTCCCTTTGTCTTGACTTCGACTCCGGGTACCTGGTCCCGCTGCAATAGGGTCAGAGATATTCTTTCCTTTCTTTGACTTTGCAAACTCTTTTGAAGGACCAGGTCCTTCGGTCTCACTTCGTCCCCTTTTTGTTCCAGCACGCTTGGTTTTTTCCGCACTGGGAAAGATAACCTCCCAATGCTTTTTTGACACGCTTGCAGCGACATCATCATCTACTTTCTCAGATTCAGAATCTTCGTCAACATTCACAACATGAAGAGGCACATCTTCTTCCACAACAGCCTTGGTTCGCAGTCTCTTCTTCTGAACTGTCTGAGCCTTGTTTTTCTTCAAGGCTGCATCCATCATCCTGCTTTTGGTGCCCCTGGTGGTACGAGGCTTACTAGGGACCCGGTCCTGAGATACTGACCGACTTTTGATTTTGAAACTTAGGGGTTGATCATCACTCTCAGTTTCAGAGTCATCTTGGAGGGAATTGGCAATGTGGGACACAGGCGTTTCGTCAAACTTAGGAGGATGTTCAAATGGTACGATTATCTGTGAGACCTGATGTGGATCATCTGCAAACTCAAAGCGATCTCCGACAGTATCTCCTTCTTCCATCATAGCAACCAATTGGGCACTTACTTGCATCCAATATGTTGGACGAATTTTCCTTTTCCTGAGGCAACTCACCCTCACAGAGCGTCTCAACTACCGCTTCGAAAAGCACTGCATCTTCCACTAAGACATAAATATCAGATATTTTTGCTGGAGACTCAACGGTACCTGGTCCCTGAGAAGTATCCTTTCCTAGAAGAGGAGTTTCATTTTCACCTAAACCGGATGTATCCTCCGAATCATTAAGATAGGAATCCACTGAGAGTGACTTGTCACATCCCAGATCTGGAATAGAGGTTGAAGGCGCTAAGAGAGTTGGAGAGGCATTTGGTGGTGAAGAAACCTTTGGCAGAGAGGGTCCAGGTGAGTCAAAGATAGGAGCGGACATGGGAGAAGTTGCCAGAGAGTTTCTCAAGTCCTCCGTCAACGGAGTGGTTTCGACGCGAACAGTGGATGTCGGAGAGAGATGAAGGAGAGAGAGAGGGAGTGTTGGGTTAAGACATATTTGAGAGGTAGAGGATTTACGGATTTGGGAGATTTAAGGTTTTAAGAGATTTGGCTGAGAGAACTGTTTTATCCCTTTTCAGAATTTTTGTTAGGATTTAAAAAGAGACATTAAAAATGGTTTATGACTTGACTTTTTAAAATTATTTCAAAACTTAAAAGAAATTTCAAGATAATTTCAAAACAAAATAGAGTCGCCACTTAATTTTTATAAAGAAATTAAGAAAACTTAAAAGAATTTCAAAGACTTAAAAACATAAATAAGTCTTTAAAATCTAGAGAAAATGGGTAAGGGTTCAAGTAACGTCTTAAGAAAGTTTTTAAGACACTTAAGAACGTCCGTTTAAAAAACGATTGACGAAAACAATTTTGACTAACTAAAATGAAGATGGCTAATTTTGCAATAAAAATATTTGAAGACTTTCAAACATGGGATAATTTCAACTAAAGGGAATAACTTATTTTAAAAAATATAATTGATTAAGGAAACGTTATTCGAAGAAAAGACTTGAACAAATTTTATTCTTTCAAATTAAGAGTGTGAAAATAAATAGAGTTGTAAGTTAATGAGTTATTTGGAGAAATTTTTTATTTTAAAGGAAATATATTGATGGAAAAAACACAATTTTGAGAAAAATGCTTTAAAGAAATACTAGTCTTAAGCTAAAAAGTATTAATGAATTTCCTTACTAATTTATGCAAGTAATAAAGTTGAAAGAAAATAAAGGGCTCATTTTTTGAAAGAATATTCATTCTTTAACTAATTTGAGAAAAATAATAATCAAAGAAACCTTTAAACTTATTTGAAAAATTGATTAACGTGAAAAATATTCAATAATTCTTTGATCCTGAATTAGCACATAAGATAAGACACGAGAAAACATTTGTTATTTTGATTTTTTTTATTTTTTAGACAAAATTAACCCAAAGTTCCAATTTTCATTCGTTTTCGACAAGAACTGAGTTAATTATGAGATTTAAGCAAAATTAATAAAACTAGGATAAAACTAAAACGACGTCACTTAGGGGGTCTATTTAGATTAATTAAATTAAGAGTTAGTTACAATTAATTACATACAAATACATGGCAAATTACAAATAAATAAAGAAAGATAGAGTTGAGGTTTGGGCCCCTGCTTTGGCCCAACAAAATCTGTCCAGGTTTGGACTGGACTATTATGGACTTCAAGTCCATTTTTCCTTGCATACCAGCTGTGTATACTAGTGTATATCAGCTGCGTATTTCACATTTTCCGCTCCCAAGACCTGTATATTAGCTTCCCTTTCCACTCTACTCCTTCTTAAGCCTGTATACCAGCTCCCTTGGCTGGTGTATATCACCGTATATCAGTCCGTTTAGGACATGATTGAAGCTTGACTCGTCATATGGGGTCTTGACCCAAGGAAATGCAAAGAATTGGAGTCCGAGGGACTCGATAGAAAAGGTTCATGCGTACAAGAAAATAAGGAGGATTAGTATCCAAATTATGCATCATCTCAACATTGGATAGCAACGGATAAAAAAAACACAAAACAATATCCAGCTAAGATGAAGATAGAAGACCACTAAATATATGTATTTTGATGAATTGAATTTCCAGCATGCTGAGCTAAGAACGCTCACGTTCAGAAGATGAAGGTGGCTGAGATGAGGATGTTGCGCTGGATGTGTGGGTTTACTAGGAGGGATAGGCTTAGGAATGCGGATATTCGAGAGAAGGTGGGAGTGTCTTCCGTGGAAGATAAGATGCGGGAAGTGAGGTTGCGATGGTTTGGGCATGTGATGAGGAGAGGTGATTAGGCGGGATTTGGTGCAGTTGCAGCTTACCGAGGACATGACCTTAGATAGGAAGGTGTGGAGGGCTCAGATTAGGGTTGTAGGTTAGTAGGTTGGTTGGTTTCTTTGTAGGGAGGAGTGCGGGGTTTTGTTGTCTTTTTAGTAGTTGAAAGGCTACGCTTGTAGCTTTTGTTTCTTCTGCCCGGCTACTTGCTAGTGCCGTGTGTAGTTAGATTTTTATATTATTTGGTTGTAGTATAGTTTTGTGTTTATCTGTTGTTTTGTTTATTGGTTTTATCTCCTGGATTGCTTTGAGCCGAGGGTCTATCGGAAACAGCCTCTTTACTTCATTCTGGGGAAAAGGTATGGTCTGCGTACATTTTACCCTCCTCAGACCCCACTTTGTGGGAATATACTGGGTATGTTGTTGTTGTTGTTGATTACTTCTCATCAACGTATTAGTCTTGGACAGATTTAAAGAAGAGACAAGCACATAACCACCATGATTACTTAAAAGAGCAAGAAAAGTCTCAAATGGTAGTGGCATGAGAACAAGAAAGAAGACGGTTGAAATTAGTTTTGCCAATGGCTTACTGGTACAAGGGAGATTATTTATTCAATCTGGAAAGTGACATAACCAAACTGGGTAGATTTTCCTAATTAAATCATGGAAGAGCATCTAAAGAAAATTATTCACTTGGTTAAGATCATATATTTAAAAACTGACAAGTCAATAATTGAACAAGGCAAACTTGTCATGACAAGAACAAAAAACGAGAAGGTCGAAGGACATTAGTAGGATCTTGAACTCACGAGCATCTAGGAGAGACCGAATTGGCTCATTCAAGGTTTCCCCTTGAGCTCAATTAGGTTCGAAGACTGGCTCATCTTTCTTTTAAACAGATTAGTCCATCAAGATGATAAAATCACACCAAATCAACATATCGTAAACTTACTAAAAAAACTCACTTCTCAAACTAAAGAAAATTTAATCTTCGGCTCATACCCATGTCTTACACCATCGGAGATACAATAAGATAGTGCTCACAAATCATTTAAATGGAAACATGATAGCCACACGAACAAAATGCAGAGAAAAATTTAAACTAGATGAACCACAACTCTTTGACAATCCTTCTATTTTTGCCATGGTTAGCTCAAATAACTCAAACAGATGGTGGCAAAAGAACCAAAATTGCAACCTCGGTGTTGAAATTAACACGGAAGATTTTAGAAAATCATCGCGCTATGATCACTTAGAACTCTTTTTAAACACAAGCAAGGTTTTCGTGTTGAGGATACTCTAAACAGATTCACTGTGCCTAACAGGAAAATGAAAAGAAACTAAGCCTAAATCAAAGCATGTGAAATAATGATACTACACAGTGATTAAACGCTCGAAGGTATTCGACATAGAACGGATTCATGGCACTAATTTTAAGACAGGAAGAACACCATATTCATAACTTAAAAAAAAAAAAGAAACACAAAAGAAAACGAATGCATACAGAGACGCGTGACTTGAACGTGAGATGCACAAGTAATTAAAATCTCATACCGTTCTTGGTGCAGCGATACCGGGACGACGAGTTAAATTTTAATGAAACTTCTTAGTCTTCAAATAGCAAGAGAAAACAAACCACGAAATCCCCCAGAACTTATCAAAAACAATGTGATTTTCACTTCGAATTCGTCTTGATTTTTTGGATTTCCCCAAGAGCCCGAGAAAAGGACTCTCCAAGGATAGAATTTTGAAATCCAAATTCCAAAGTTCACCTGATGCTGCCACGAGTGTACCTTCTTGATACGAATTGATCAAGAACCAATGACTTCAAGGAAAGGAACGTTGAGGTGCCATCTGTGAGATTTCTAGAAGCTTATAGAATCTGCCAGCAAGGCATTTTCGTACAAACAAATGAAAACAAGGAGAAAATAGATGGAGGGGTAACGATTTTAGGGGATTTGGGGAAGATTGGAGGTCGTTTGGGTTGGGTTTTGGACGGAAGTACTAGGCGTCATTGTTGTCGTCTGTGTTGAACAAATGAAGAGAGAGAGAGGAAGATAAAGGGTCGTTTGGTGGTCTGAGTTGTGACTTGTGAGTGAAAGAAAGAGAAAGGGTGGGCTTGGACCGGGTCGACGGAATTTGGAGAAAATAGAGTGGGCTGAACGGGTCAATTGGCCCAGACTCATTGGCTGAAGCAAAGGGTTGCAAGGGTGGTTAAGGATTTGGTTGAAATAATAATCGAATTTAATTTAAATTTTAGCCATAACCATTAAGATTGTAGCCATATCATACATAAATGAATCAATTCGAAATGGATTAGGCCATGATTGAAATAGGGACGAACTAAATCCGATTAACTTAACCGAGCTTTATTATTTTTAAACAACTAAAATAATTAATTTGCTATCATGTGTAAATACATGTTTAAAAAATATCAATTTTCATTATTTAATTCCCGCTTGAATTATTTTGATCTAAATAGACAGTTTTAAACATTTTGAAATAATTTTAGAAAAATTCTTTGAATATCTACTAAAATTCTCGAAACAATATACATCTTTATATATATTATGAATATACGTAGACGTATGTTTATTCATGAAGATTATAGAATACCCTCCGAAATTAATTTTTTGAAAAAAACTTTTAATTAATTATTTAAAATTATTTAAAATCGAAAAGCTCGATAATTAATCGAATAGTGGAGGGTAAAAATTGGGTGTCAACAAGAAGTTCAAACTAGGGAACACGTTTGGAAAGAAAACCCTTAAGTAGGAACGAAAGGGTGTGATTGAAAGGACCTGACGTGTCAGTTGGGAGAGAGGCGACGATTGGAGTCTCTGATTAGACTGTCGTTTAGGAAGAAGCGGGAACGAGAGGCTAACGTGGCAGTGCAAGTTTCAATTTTAAACAAAAACTTCAATCAACAATGAGAGTGTGACTAACCTGTACAGAGACTGGGTCCCTGTATATGCAGCCATATATGAATATATTTTGCCTGTCCTCCCTTCTTCTTAGCCGGCTCCTTTCCTCACCAAGAGTGTATACCTGCAAGGGTATGAGACTGAGTTAGATCTGATACACATATTCGTTCACAGATCCCTGCAACTAATTTTCTAGCCAATAAGGGAAATCATAGTGAAAGAGGTAAGGATTAGTTGGGTCTCATCAGACCGAGACACAAGCGATTTCTGTGGAACTGGTCCCTGCTTAGTGGCTTGGTGAAAATTTCTGCTATTTGATCCTCTGTACTGCAGAACTTCATACAGATAGCTCCCTTCTCTACATTATCTCTCAAAAAATGGTGAAGAACGTCAATGTGCTTGGTTTGCTTTTGTTGAACCAGATTTTTGGTCATGCTAACAGAACTTGTGTTATCACACATAAGAGGCACACAATTATTTCTGATTCCAAAATCTTCAAGTTGCTGCTTGATCCACAGTAGTTGAGCACAACAGGATGCAACAGCTACATACTCTGCTTCAGCTGTGGAAAGAGCCACTGAATTTTGCTTCCTAGTACCCCAAGAGCTCAGTGAAGAGCCAAGAAAGTGAGCCATGCCTGACGTGTTTTTTCTGTCGACCAGGTACCCTGCATAATCAGTATCTGCATATTCAATCATTTCAAAGTTATCACCGGAGGGATAATAGAGGACCAGGTCTGGAGTCCCTTTGAGATATCTGAGAATCCTTTTGGCAGCTTTGGGATGGGACTCTTTGGGACAAGATTGAAATCTGCCACACATTCCTACACTGAATACAATGTCAGGCCTACTGACAGTTAGGTACAACAAAGATCCAATGATTCCCATATACATAGTTTCATTCACACAGGGACCAGGTTCATCATTGTCCAGTGTGGAAGAGGTACCAATGGGAGTATCAATAGGCTTTGCATCTTTCATGCTATATTTCTTTAGCAGATCCCTTATATACTTCTGCTGGCTTATCATTATTCCCTTTGACTCTTGCTTTATCTGTAGACCAAGAAAGAAGGTTAATTCTCCCATCATGCTCATTTCGAATTTTCCACTCATGAGTTTGGCAAACTCATTGCATAGTGAGTTCAGAGTGGATCCAAAGATGATATCATCAACATAGACTTGAACTATGAGCAAATTCTTTCCCTTGGCATTCAGAAAGAGAGTATTATTAATTTTTCCTCTCTTGAAGCCATTTTCCAACAAGAATTTGGATAACCTTTCATACCATGCACGTGGGGCTTGCTTCAATCCATACAGGGCTTTATCTAGCTTGAACACATGAAAAGGATAATCAGCATCTTCAAACCCAAGAGGCTGCTTGACATACACCTCCTTTTTCAGATATTCGTTCAGAAAAGCACTCTTGACATCCATTTGAAATAGCTTGATCTCCATATGAGCTGCAAAGGCTATGACAATTATGATGGCCTCTAAACGTGCTACAGGAGCAAACATTTCCTCATAGTCAATGCCTTCTTCCTGGTTATATCCTTGAACAACCAGCTTTCTAGTTGTGACACCATTTTCATCCTTCTTATTTTGAAAAACCCATCTTGTTCCTATAATGGTCCTGTCAGATGGTTTGGGGACCAAGTGCCACACTTCATTCCTGTTGAATTGATGGAATTCTTCTTGCATGGCATTGATCCAGTCTGCATCTTTGAGAGCCTCCTTGATGTTCTTTGGTTCAACCTGAGAGATGGACGTAGAGAAGGCGAGAGAATTTCTCGACATTGAACGAGTGTGCATACCTGAATTTAGAGGAGAGATGAGATTGTCCAGAGAGTGTGAGCTTTGATGCTTTCAGTTGGGTCTGGTAACAGATGACTCTCATTGATTGGGACCAGGTACTTCACATGGGGAAGTATTCTCAAGTGGATTCTCATCACGCTGGGGATCAGCTGATTCTTGAGCTGCCTCTACAGGTGAGGATTCTTTGGCTCAAGAGTCATCAAGAACGTTGTTCTCTCTCGTCTGCTCTCCAGACTTTAATGTCAAGGACTCATCCTTTTGAAGTTGAAGCAACTCATCAATTTCCTCATAATTTAGTGATGAGTTTCTTGCCAGATCTCCAGACTCGTCAAACAGCACATGAACACTTTCTTCCAGAGGCGAATCCAGGATTTCATACTTGTGGGTTCCTAATAAAATAAATTAATACGCAATAATAATTGAATAAAAATAAATGATAAAACTATGTATATATTTAAAAAGGAGTAGTGAAAGATGCAAAAAAAATCAGTGCTCATAGTATGGAAGTTTCAAGCAATATGCGAACCAAAATAATTCATACGTATGCAAGATTTCAATCACTGCTCATAGACATAAAACGCAAGATTTCAATCAAAAAATAAGTATGACTAAATAGTTTGCAAGATTTCAAGCAACAAATTAACACATATCCATTATGAAGACAACAAATAAAGTAAAAAAAAGAAAAATTTGTCAAAACTCATGAAAAAATTTAAACTCATGTGGCCACATAAAATATGAAAAACTAAAATAAATAACATAAATAATACATATTATTAGAGGTTAATGTGGAGAAAACTCAAAAATATAGAAAACTTACCACATTTATCTTTGTTTTACAGTAGAAGCAGAAGAATTATTAAAACCCTAATTTTTTTTGTTCCAAAGTTGATTTGAGAAATTGAAATTTGGGTAAAATTAATATTTTGTTGATAGTATTTTATTATTTGACTTAAGTTAGATTTTAGAAAAGGAAAAAGAGAAAGAAAAGGCAGAAATTCAGTCAAAAAAAGGGAGTTGATTGGTTAAAGGTAAGGTAACAAAGTAAAGGAAAAAGGGCCATAAAAGGTAAATATTGCTGCAGGGATTCGATCTCGCGTCATGAGGCTGACCAAAATTCTCGCTGGGTCCTTTCGCGCAACTGAACTACCCATTAACTTTGGTTATGTGTTCCCATCAATAATTATTTATATCTTCAACAGTGTTTTAAGGATAACTATAGGATTTTGGGAAACATTAGGGGGTTCTCGAGAACCCGTAGCATACACCGTAGATCCGCCCCTGCTTTCTTCAATGCACTGAGTCCTTTTGTTGAAGACTCTGTACGCCTTGCTAGTAGATGAGTATCCAAGAAAGGTTCCTTCATCACTTTTTGGATCAAACTTGCCAAGTGTCTCTTTGTCATTGTTGAGGATAAAGCATTTACATCCAAAGGTACGAAAGTAACTCAGTTTGGGATTTCAATTGAACATCACTTCATATGGAGTTTTTTCCAGCAGGGACCTGATCAAATATCTGTTCTGCACATAGCATGCAGTTTTTACTGCTTCTGCCCAAAATTGTTGAGAGACCTTTCCATCGACTATAATGGTCCTTGCACACTCTACAAGAGTTGGATTCTTTCTCTCTACCACTCCATTATGTTGCGGAGTTTGTGGAACAGAGAAGTTGTGACTGACACCATTTTCAGCACAATATTGATCAAAACCAGAGTTCTCAAATTCAGTACCATGATCAGATCTGATCCCCCTTATAGTTCCCTGAAGTTTTACCTGAATCTGCTTAGCGAAAGTGACAAAGACAGAAAGAGTTTCGTCCTTTGTCTTGAGGAAAAAGGTCCAAGTGAATCTTGAAAAGTCATCCATGATCACGAAGATGTATCTTTTGCCACCTCTGCTAGGAACACGCACTGGACCACAGAGATCCATGTGAAGAAGTTTGAGTACTCTCGAAGTGCTCACTTGTTTCTTGAGTTTGAAGCTGGATTTGACTTGCTTGCCTCTAGCACATGCACCATAGAACTTTCCCTCTGAAAGCTTCATTTTGGGGAGTCCATAGACCAGGCCCTTGGTAATCAGCTTATTTAACAGAGATGAACTTACGTGCCCTAGTCTTCTATGCCAGAGTTCAGCTTCATCATCTTGAGCACTCAAGCTGGTGAGATCAGACCCAGAGACTGAGTCCAGATCAACAACATAGATATTCTTCCACCTTCTGGCTGCTAGAAGTACTTCCCCAGTTCTAAGACTTGTAACTGTGCAACATTTTGAGAGAAACCTCACTTCATTTCCCTTGTCACAAATTTGGGAAACACTGAGTAGACTATATTTTAGCCCCTTCAAGTAGTAAACCTTTTTTATTGCATGGGATAAGGATTTGCCAATCTTGCCAACACCAAGAATGTGTCCCTTCTTTCCATCTCCAAACGAAATACTTCCTCCATTGATTGCCTTGAGTGAGAGAAAATCATCAGTTCTTCCTGTCATATGCTTTGAGCAGCCACTGTTCATAAACCATCCTTGGCTGCTTCCTCTCACTTTATCCTGAAAGAATATCATTTGTTAGATTTGGGAACCCATTTCAGCTTGAGTTCCCAGTAGGCAGATAGTGGAGAGATCATGGTTTTGTTAGTCCAGGCAGGTAGCTTGTTTTTCTTAGATATGGGACCAGGTGTTCCTTTAAGTTCCCTATTTTGAAAGTATACATGGCACTTTCTTTCAGCTAAAAATATAGCCTGACACATATTCTTGTCATGCCCATTTCTACCACAGTGAGTGCACAGTAGGTTGTTAGCTCTAGTGTTGGACTTGTGATGGCTATTTCCAGAGGAGGTGGAGTTTTTGTATCCAAGCCCATGACTATCAGCAGACTTGTGGTTTGTTAAATGAGCTAAGACTTGTGAGAAAGTTGTCCACTTGAGAGATCTTTCAAGTTCGTACTTTATGCGGACCAGGTCCTGCTCAAGAGCAGAGTTTTTCTCAAGAGAAGCAGTGAGACTAAGCTGAGCATTGTTAAGCTTTTCCTCAAGTTCAAACTAGAGACTACTGCCTTCGCCTTTTTGTTTTATACCATGATATGATGATTATTTTTGCTTTCTATGCAAGTCAACATTTTCAGATAGCAGGGTACTGCATTTTTCTTCAAAGGAGCTTATTTGAACACACAAGGTTATTTTCTCATTTTCAGAATCATCAATAGTTTTCTTAAGGGAATCCTTTTCTTTAGTAAGCTCACAAAAGGTATCAATCAAGACAGTAGCAAGGGATTTTAGTTCTTTTAGTGAATAATCATGAAGATTTGCTTTAATGTCTAAGATTTGTTACCTCTTCATCATCTTCATCCTCCGACTTAGCCATGAGAGCAAAAAGAGAGTCAAAGACCGACTCTTCATCATCGATCACCATCATTGAGGCATCTTCAGGTTGTTTAGAGCCGTCTGAGTTGCTTGAGGAATCTCCCCATACGCCCAGAACCTGATTGATAAACTGATCAGCGGCTGCTCTTCTTTTGGCCTTATCGGGGACTCGGTCCTTTCGTTTTCCTTTATCAGCTGCATTTCGAGTATAGTCTTTGGATTCTCTCTTGTGCTGCGGACAATCCTTGATGAAGTGACCTGGTTTTCCACACTTGTGATATAAATCATTTGGACCAGCCGACCTGCTGGTGTTTCCTCTCCTTGAAAATCCTCCACTTCTTCTGAAGGCCTTTTGGAATTTTCTGGTAATGTAGGCCACATCATCATCTTCTTCACTGGAGTCACCTTTGATAGCTTTGAGAGCCAGTGTTTTCTCCTTCTTAAGTTCTTTTCTTCCTGGATCTTGTTGTCTTTTCAGTTCATGAGTCTTAAGATTACCGATTAACTCATCCATGGTGAGTGTCTTAAGGTCACGAGCCTCAGTAATAGCATCAACTTTGCTTTTCCATGCCTTGGGAAGGATGATGAGAATTTTACGAACCTGTTTGCTAGGCCTTATCACTTCTCCAAGATAGTACAACTCGTTAGTGATCAAAGTGAACCTGGTATGTATTTCCTGAATGGTTTTTCCTTACTTCATGGTGAAGGTTTCATATTGAGTAGTGAGCATGTCCACTTTGGATTCCTTCACCTGGCTAGTTCCTTCATGAGCAGTCTGAAGGCATTCCCATATCTCTTTAGCTGATTCACACGCAGAGATCCTATTGTACTCATCAGGTCCTATCCCACATACTAGCAGCTTTTTGGCTCGGTAGCTCTTCTCAATCTTCTTTCTGTCGTCTTCGTCATATTCTTTTCTTGTCTTCGGCATTGAGATGGTGATTTCTCCCACTTTGAGTTCTTTCATTGGCACATGGGGTCCGTCAAGAATGACGTCCCATAGCTCGCTTTCTTCTGCCATAATGAAGTCATGCATATGAGTTTTACACCATTCGTAAAACTCATCGTTGAAACGAGTAGGTCTTGTTGTTGACTGTCCTTCTTCCAAACTAGGCGGAGCCGCCATTGAAGCAAGATCCTTCCTAGGTGTTAACCGTTTAGGAAGTACCTGCTCTGATACCAATTGAAGGTTTGGATGGATTGACAATAGTCGAGGGACCAGGTCCTTGACAACGGAACAGTAATGAAATCACAAATAAGAGTACTAAAGTGCAAAGTAAATCAACACAGGAAGTTACGTGGAAACTTACTTGCTCAAGGGAAGAAAAAACACGACCTACCACGTAGGCTTTACCAACCAATCCACTAACCAAGCAACTTTAGAATTACAGACTTTTGTAACTCTAGGATTAAACTCTTAATCCTCAACCTACACAACAAACTCTTGTCATGTGTTCATTACAATAACTCTATTGCAATAAGTCTAACAACTAGCTCTAGTTGTCTAGACACTCAAGGAGAAGAACATGAACTTTAAACACACCTACACATAACTTCTAACTTAGAAGAGTAGGTTTTCAATTTAGACTATTACAAGGACTCAACAACACTTAATACAAAACAAACATTCTTGGATCAGGTCCTCTGTTGTTGAGACACTTAATGAGGCGACAACTTTTGCTTTAAAAGTGACACTTTTTAGATTTGCAAAAACTAGGTTTTATTTTTGTGATTGCTTCTTATATAGAATACAAAACAAAACATAGGCGCCTGCTATCATCAAAATCAGTATTCTATAATGAAATTAAAAAATAATTTGAATGAATAGTTAATATTAAGGGTAAAACAGAAAAGAAATTTGTCTCTATCTTAATATGTTAACATGAAAAGTAAAATAAAAATTTATTTTTAATATAGTGGACAAATAATAATAAACAAAAAGAGTGGGTTTCTATTTTTTGTTTTACCCAACTTAACCCGCTCTCTCTTCAAAAAAGATCTACTTTGTGAAAATAAAATTTGTAAGAATCACATAAATATAATACTCCTTCCATTTCTAAATAAGTGATTTTTTTAGTTTGGGCACACCCTTTAAAAAGCTACTCATTTCTAGAAAATAAAAAATACTTTTACTAATTTACCCTTAATAAATACTTTGAAAAAGATGTAACTTTTTAATAATTTCTTGGTTATGCAAAACTTTCTTTATTTATAGAACGATAAAACTGAAAGAATATCATTAAAGTCTTCTTGATTATATAAAAGATTACTTATTTAAGAACAAAATAAAAAATATTAAAAGATCACTTATCTAAAGACGGCGGGAATAACAATTGAAAAAGGTAAGTATTTATTGCATACTATTTTGGTGTCTGCTTTTCGAGTTAATTCCCTATATGGTCACTCAAGTATTGAGAAGATCCTACTAAAGTCACATCATCCGAGTATTGAGAGATTCCACTAAAGTCACTTTTGAATCTTTCTTCCCTTAATGATCATTCAAGTATTGAAAAAATGTCATATTAATTTCTTATTTTTTATGCCATGTAGGATCCTAGTTTTAAATATATGTCAATTTAAGTCCTAAATTATTTTGAAATGAAGTCTTATTATCTTAACGAGGATGATTTTTGGAGCATTACTAATTAATTTGAATATAGAAAATAAATGTTCTTGTTAATTTTGAGAGTTATATCCCTACAAATCAATTAATTCATCTCTTAGATGCTTGAATAAAAAATATTACAAATGAAATTATATTTTTAAAAAATAAATAATTAGTTGACAGGAGTCCTAAAATTTCACATAATACACATAAAAGCAAGTTGCTTCTTTGCAGTACATCAACATCTTGATTCATTTCATATCAGATCAGAGATACGAGTGGGTCATTAGTAATTTTTTTAATTAACATCTTTGATTGATATACATAAAATTAGATAACTAAATTTCATTTTCATACTCAAATTAATTAGTAATGCACCAAAAATTATCCTCCTTAGGATAATAAGACTTCATTTCAAAAATGATTTAGGACTTAAATTGACATATACTTAAAACTAAACGGTTAGATTTAATATTTTTGTATCCAAAATTAGTTAGAATCCTAGATGGCATAAAAAATAAGAAATTAATATGATATGTCATGCCAACTAAGATTTTTTAGTTACAATTGGATGACTTTATAGGGAAAAAATTCAAAAATAATTTAAATAAAAAAATTTCAATACTTGAATGACCATTTAGGGAAGAAAGATTTAAAAGTGACTTTGGTGGAATCTCTCAATACTTGGATGACCATATAAGAGAAGAAAAATTCAAAAATAACTTTAGGAATTAACTCCTACTTTTCTCATACACGTCTATTATTATTACATGATATCTTTGTTATGGATGAAGTCTAAACAAATACAATATTTTAAAATTAAAATACAAACTAAAACTATAAATAACACATTTTTGTAAAAAAAATTAAATGAAGATAAAATTTGACAAAAAATTATTTATGTTTTTGATTAAAAATAATATATATTTTTTAAAAATATTTATCAGTCGAAAGTCATAAATAGAAAAATGAAAGGCCTAGCTGGTGTAAAAGGCGGCTCCCTATTCAGTACTATGCATGCTTCCTTGGTAACTTCTAGTTTGATCAGGGAAAGCACTGAAAATGAATCTGCTAATGAAGGTTACAGATTCGGTCAAGAGGAAGAAACTTAGAATATCATAGCCGCTCATGCTTATTTTGACCGATTGATCTTTCAATATGCTAGTTTCAACAACTCTCGTTCGTACACATCTTCTCTTTGCAAATTATTTAATAAGTTATACCAACTATTAGCAATAAGTTTCTTGCACTTTTAAACATGTAAGTTATTTGTAATTTTATTTAATTTATAATATTTATTATATAGAAATTTCTCTTTTTTTTTAATCTTTTGGTTTTTCTATTTTTTCTTTTGATTCAAAATTATCTTAATTATAATTAGCTAGAGGAAGTTTTATTTGTGTGGCATTCCTATTATATAAAAAAAGATTTTCTTTTTGTTTTTAGAAAATGGATAACATATAGGGGGTATAAGTGAAAAATTTTCATAGTACAAGAGTTGTAAGTATCTGATACTTTATCAAAATATAGAAAGCCTATATGTAACTAAGTCATAGTATATAAGTGTTTAATATAGTTAATCCTATATTTAATTCAAAATAGTTTGTCATGATTTTTATTGGGCTCGTGCTTGCACAGGTTAATCCCATGTAACTGTTATGCTAAATCACAGATAATCCTTGAAAAATTAGTACTCCTATGATTTAGGACCCGTTTGACCATGAATATTATTCACTTTATTCCGAAATATATATTCATTTTATTCCGGAATTCTTGTTTGACCATAAAAATATCAAATACAATTTGAACTTGTCTTTGAAATTTTAGAAAATACCTCAAGATGCGTTTTCACTTTATTTGGTTTCACTTTTTTCACTTTTTAATTTATTTTTCAAAAAAATTAAATTTTTATTTTAATAAAATAATCTCATTTAAATTATATTGCATGTTAATTTTTTTTTTAAAAGTACATTTGAATTCTAAATATTAACTTTAAATACTATCCAACTCCAACTTCAAAAATTTCAAATAAAATGAATATGTTTTTTTTTTTTCATGACCAAACGTCTAGCTAATATAATATAGGCGAAATGGTCTGGGAGACCCTTGTACTTGATTTCGTTTGTCAGTTGAACCCTTCTACTCACCACTTTACCAACTGAGCCCTTAAACTTATTCAAACACAATATTTTAAACCCTTTTGACTGTTGACCTAACCTATGTGGCAACTTGATGATTGAGGTGAAACAAACGCGTGATTTCACACGTATAATGCGCGTAAAATGTAAATTTTTTGATTAAAAACAATTTAAATAAATAAATAAAAGGCAAAAAAATGACAACCCTCTTTGTTCTTGCCCCGCCCCACACTCGTTTCTTTACCCCCACTTCATTCTCCCTCCCACCCCTTTCTGTCATCTCAATCAGGATTCTCCATCCCTTTGGAAAAAAAAAACGAACAAAAAAATTATAAAAAAAATCAAATTAAAAAGAATTTTATGGTGTTCATAGCCAGTGGCGGAGCCAAAAATTTGATTAAGGATGTTCAAATTTTTAAAGTAAAACATAAACGCAGCGGAATTGAAAACGCAAATTTGTGGTTAACCCATGTTTTTGATATAAAAAGGTACACAAAATGCTTTAAAGTGGAATCGAACTCGCGACGGGAGACTTAAAATGCACACTCTTCTCCACAGAGCTACAGCACACGCTCGATACAAGGGTGTTCAAATTGTTAAATATACTCATAAACAGAATATTTTACCTACGTATTCGATATAATTTTTCGACGAAGGGTGTTCGGCTGACCACCCTTGCTATAGGGTAGCTCCGCCCCTGTTCATAGCATTTCGCCTATAATATAATGCCGATAAGTTTATTCCAAAGAGAATATACTCGAAACAAAATAATAAAAATTGCCACGTCATCAGACCCCAAAGTCTTTTTAAAAAAGCTCAAACTTTCACATTTTTAACGACCCTTAGACTCTCCTCTTTCTTTGCCTTGGCCACCAAAAAATGGTGGAGATCAAAGAAGCTGAATCTTCTGCCGCGGAAGCGACTCCGCTATTATCCAATTTAAAACCTAACCCGAATCCGAACCCGCCTAATCGTACTAGGTTCGTAAGGACCAAAGTACCAGAGGTGGAGGTCCACCTGTACCGACGTGGCAAGGGACCCATCGACGTATTCAAGGCGTACCTTAGTGGGTGGGACCAGGATCAGCTCGATGTTAGGGAAATTTTGGACAAATACGGGTTCAAATCGGCTTATGCATTCGGGCTGGAAACGGGTCGGGGTGTTCCGATCCGATTCAATCCACGTAATGGCAGATCGATAATTACTTATCGAGATGGATCCAGGATTTACGTTGACGGAGAGCCTAAGGTAATTTTATTCATAGTTCTATTTGGGTAATTATAATTATAAATATTTGAAATACTTGCATTAATATATGCTAACGCGGGTTGTTTTGTGCATAAGACTGTCATTTTATGTCTTAATTGTTTTAAGAATAAAATATACTCCTTCAATTTTAATTTGTTTGTCTAATTTTGATTTTTCATGGAGTTTAGAGATAAGAAAGTAAAGTTTTTTGAATCATGTGTTCTTAAATTATAAATACGTAAAAATATACTAAAATATGCTTTAATATTATGGTCTTAAATATGTCACGTGAAAAGTTAGAATTAAAGGATTGTGTTTGTTTGCGAAAAAGGATTCTTTGTCAAGTAAGTTTTGGGGTGTGGACACACTTGCTGAATTTGGGTAACGGCTAGAAGGGAGGAATAGAAAGGAAACTGTACCGGATCAGGGATGGACGTAAACTCGTAAGCCACCGAAGGTAGGGATAATCGTCCATGTCTTATTGTGAAAAAAAAACCCACCTCTCCACATGTTGCTTCCTCTGTTGTCGCCAGGGAGCTCTTGGCGAGGAGACTTTAGGATAAGTTGCTAAAGAATTGTCAAAAAAGAAAAGGGACATTTTTTTCTCGAAACGGGCTAAGAAGGAAAGTTAAACAAATAAATTGAAACAGATGGAGTACATATTTAGAACTTAGACAAAAAGTATTGCAAGTTACAATTTTTATTTTTTAAACTATATTGGTAAATATAGTTGGACAACTTATCAAAATAAAATTGGCACAAAATGTTTGTGCAATTCGATAGTTTTGTTTATAAAAAAAAAAATTCTGAGTGTTTTGATAGAGCACGGATTTTTCTGCATAAATTAGGTATACCAGGGTTAATATTTAGTTATTCGCGTGAAATGGGATACTTATACTTCCTTTGAAATAAATATTTACATATTTTGAAATTATTGCAAATTATAATTTTTCATATTTATAAATGTCAAAAGAATTTTAAAAGATGTATACTAGTTAAAGAAACAATTGTTTCACTCTTCCAAATAGTTACAGTGCTACCGGTATTGCTAAAAGGCATATGCATTTGTCTTTGAGTGAAAATTTTGACAGGAAGATGGTTAAATCTCAGCTTATATTTGCTTAACACGAGCATAAAGGAGCTAAGTATATTGTAAAGCATGAACTTTTGTGGCAATTAAAAAAAGTTAGTTGGTATTGTGGTGCGATGGCACATTCTTATTCTAAATTAGTAGATATTAACGTCAGAACTCACACGTGAACGTGAGGAACTCTGGGCAAAGAGGGAAAAGGTTAATTTACTGGAGTAATGAAGTTTACCATTTCTGTCAAACTTGAACTTCCAAAAAAGCACTTTGAAACTTCTTAATCCTTTCTGTAAGCAAAGGTGTAGTAACATGAACTGGTGTTACCTATATATTTTGAATCTTTTGCAAAAATTATTTTAAGCTGCAGAGTCCATTAATGTTACATTGTCGTGATGCTTTTCAAAAATGCTGTCAGTTTCTGCTCTAGCTGCAAAGATATTAAAATCTGATGGTCTGATAGAACAAAAATATGGATAAAAAGACATTAACTTCTGATGGTATTACGGATGCCTATGGTCCCTGCACATAAATTGGGTAAAAGCTGGACCCGTTAGAGATTTAAGAATAAGGAAAGGTCGCTCAATTCTTTTTACCACGAATGATGTATTTCATCCATTTTCTCTTCACAAAATTCCCTTCAATCCCCTCGTTTAACCTCCTGGCTGTCTTTTCATACCTACCTCCTTTATCACTGAGCGGTCATTTAGGGGCCTTAGCTGGTGATCCGGGCTGTTTCCCTCTCGACGATGAAGTTTATCCCCCTTCGTCTCACTAGCCGACATATTCTTGTTTTTATGCATAAAATGACTTTATGAGACATTCTCAAGCATGTTGATGATCCTTATTTGTGCAAGTATTTGCTTATGTTCATTAAAATAGACGATTAGATAGATGCATATGCATGAGTTATAATGGTTCCTTTGTTTGATTTTTAGGACTCGTTGATCAAACCTATAACGAGGATATTGGTCGGGGTGGCTGTGGTAACCATACTTATAGTATTACTGATGATCAGAGACCTTCCAGAGTGGGCAAAAAAGTTGAATCTCTCTGATGGTCGTATCCCGCCATGGCTTCTGGCTTGTGCATTTGTTGCCTTCACACGCATGAGGAAGAGAACCAGGGATTTCTTGGAAAGTCGCCGAAAATAATCTGGATTTCTTGGTAGATGAATATATATTCTCAAAATTTTGCAGGCCTTCTTTCTCTATTTTATTGTATTCACATATAACAAATCATTCCAATATTATAACCCCATAATTGTGAAGGTACATTCCCATTCTTTTTTCGCAATGTGTTGGAGAATTTTCGTTATGGCTATGAATCTGGAATTTCACATGGCAAAGGAGTATTCATTTGCTATTCAATTTTACTATAAAAACTCATATTCATCTTCTGAAACATTTAGATATAAGTATGGAGTTTTCGAGGGGGAAGAATAAGTGCAAAAATGTGAGCGCTCCTGGACTATGTCCAACGGCTTTTTTTGGTATCCCCATATTTTGCTTGAGGCAGATTCAATGTTTATAGAATCTTTCCAATGGTTTTGAACTTTGGCGTTCCGCCAAAGTCCAATAGGCAGAAGAAATTAAACGAAGTACTTCAGATACAAAGTATGAAAAGATATGCATAATTACTCCCTAGAACCTACCCTCATTTCTAATTGAATGTCGCTAACCTATCGATTGAGTGAGTTGGAGAAGCAAATCTTGGAGGGCTATGACTCTATAAGTTTTACGTTGAACATAGAAAATTAAGGTTGTCTTACGTACACATTGGTAAAATTCATTTTATTACACGTGATTTTTTAAATTATTTTTGGGTCGAGAATGACGAAGAAAGAACATAAAGTAAAGAGTTTTTGTCCCAATTATCTTTATTTTGCTTAGCTTTAATGTATTTGGTTCAATTTTTCTTGGCTCAATCTTGTTTGGCTTAATAAAACTTAGCACCGACAGTAGCTCAATAAGAAGGGAAAATTACCTGACAAAATAAATATATGTCCTGTATTTATTTGAAATAGTGAGAGGTTAAACAAATTACAATACATAACGAGATTTGGGTTTTATTTCTTTCGCTCTGTTTTTATTAACTTGAAGTTGTATCCATTTGATCTATATCAGTATATCAATTCGGTCGGTGTCTATTTTATCTGATATAGAGCGAACATAGAGACAGACCGAATTAATACACTGCAATATTGCTACATTTGGAATTAACCAAACTATCACTATGATTGATAATTAGGGCTCAAAGTATCGATGTTTCCGAAATTTTCTAAAGAATAAAGAAAAAGGGGCAACGGAAGTTAGCAGGAACAAAATCTTTTATTTTAGGGCGTCTGCTTTGCAGTTCGACCCTCAGAGATATCCAATCCATTATTATTATTATTATTATAGCGATGGCATCCGAATCAGTTTGTTTTATTTAGAAAAAATTACGGGGGTTAGAACATTAGAGTGCTTAATTACTGTACATGGGTTAACTTTCACATAATTATATTTTATAGATATAGTTTAATAAAAGTAGCTATTATTTTGGGAAACATATATAATTGGGGGAACCAAACGTATATTGACTCTTATCAAACTCTATCCTCACCCATTTTCCGCCTAAAATCACGCCAACCTCCAAATCACACACGATCTCCATTCACGTTTCTCTCTCCCGAATCAGAATTTCACAAAACAAGGTAACTACAATGACGGTTTAATGTAGTTTTTTCAGAGATTTTCTCTAAAATACAATTTCGAAGATTTTTGTTTTTTTATATATGTATTTCTTCGATTTTGGACTGATTCTTCAGTTGATTTGCTCTTAATTTTCTACAGTTTCAAGCAATTACCAATGGCGAAAAGTACTCCATCCAAAAGGATTACACGAGGTATACAACAATCTACCCATCCAAGTATTGGGGGAACACCATCCTTTAAATTGAATATCACTCAGATTAATGGTGAAAATGCAGGGGCCTCTGCTACAACGAAGTTGAAACGAGAAAGGCTATACTCTGAAGAGCGATCTAAGCACCGTAATGATCCTGTCAAAATGAAACAACTAAGAGAAGATTAACAGGCAAGGTCCATCAAATTCATAGTGTCAGTTCAAAAGGGTTCGGATACAACAAAAAAAAGAAAAGTCAAAGAAATTGTTGGACCTAGCAAAGACCCAAAGGATATTGTTGACAAAGATCCTGATGCCGTAGATGAGGATGAAGAGGTATAACCAAATTATATACATTTTCTGGGTGTTTGGAAGCATGATTTTGATTTGTTTGTGATGTTTTGTATATGTATATAATTGGCATGTGAGTTTTGAGTGTTTGCTGGGAAATTGAATATAACTTGAGTTTTTATATACAATTGAAACGTATATAGACAAAAAAGTATAATCGAAAAAGTGTGGTTTGAATATCATATGGGGATTTTCCTGGTAAATTGAATTTAAGTTGAGCGTTGTATACAATTAAAAAGTATATAGAATAAAAGTACAATTGAACAAGTTAGGTTTGAGTCTCAGTTATTTGTATGTACAAGTATATAATTATTTGTATATGTATATAATTGACATGCAGAACTTGTATATGTAGACAATTGACATGTTGGTTTGTGCTTTAGCTGGGAAGTTTTCCATACCATTAAACGTATATAGACAGATAGTATAATTGAATCTCAATTGAGTTTTGTTTATACAATTAAATCTCAGTTCAATTTATATATGACATTATACATATCACTATATACAATTGAAACGTATATTCTTAGTTAACAGAAACCTCAACTTGATATATACAATTTAAATTGATTATACATTTGTATAGCAGACTGAAGTGTATACATTACTAGGTACGCAATATCTCCCATCAACACAAATATTAACTCTTTTTATCAAAATAAATAAATAAATATATAAGAAGAAATCACCAAGAACGTTTGTATCTAAACACTGATTTCCCACGACCCATTCTAGCTTCATTGACAGTTAGATGGTGGTACCTTTGGATGCATTTCAGTTTGGTAATAGAAGCATGAAAGGAGATTTAATTAAAATGAAATTAACACTATGTTTAATAAAAACGTTTTTATAGAAACAAATTTTGACAGTAAGTGGTGAAAAAGTAAAATTAAATTTAAGATGCTTAGAAGCCATATGTTGATAATATGTACTCCATAATATGTTTGTATAAAGATTAAATGGCATATTTATCTCTCGTATTTTATGATATATATATATATATATATTTTAATATGTTCTTAAAAAATGAAATCTTTTGAGAGAAGATGAAAGTGATGGTTTGGGTTTAAAAGAATTAAATTAAAAAAGGGGAAAAAATCCATATATACTATATTAGATACAATATTATAAGAAAAAATTAAGCAAAATGTCAGCTCATCAAATTTATTTACACAAAAAATAGTCACTTTAAAATTGTTACTCATTTATTACCCAATTGGCCATATCCCTCGACCATCGTGCTTCCCCTTCTTTCTTTCTCTTCTTCTTCTTCTCTTCCATTAATGGTTTCTTCTCCAAATTAAATCTCCTTCCTCCTCCTCCTCCTCCTCCTCCTCCTTCTTCTTCTTCTTCTTCCATTGTATATATTATTTATTACGTAGGTATAAGATTAACGCTTTAATTGTGTCCAGATATCACCATCAAACTTTTGGTTGCGTTTTGAGTTTTGTTTTGTTTTGTTTATTTTTGAAAACGGAGTTAGCTAACAGTAATCTCATCTTCACACGAATTCGTTCTCCCTCGAAAGAATTTTTTTTTTAGAAATTCTCTCTTTAAAAACTATGCAGAGAAAGAAGATAACACGAGGAGTGATGTTTCTTCATCCGAATCTCAGTGAAAATTTTGATATTTATATTTTCTGTATTTTTATTCAGAAAAGTGGGAAAAGTAAAAATATCAGTGGGCATCCATACAACCCAAAGCAAACTGAGGGATGAGAATATGAGTTTTATTTACTTCTGAAAAATTAGTTTTGTTATTTTGTTAAAAAAGGCTTTACTGAAATAGATTTTTCTTAGAATGAGCTTTTTGTATAATTGATCTTGACCTATCATATGGATTCATTCGTTAAAATTGTGGTGCTAATGTAAATCTATCCACTGCCTCAGGATCGAATAGTCAGAAAATGTAGGCTCCCTCTATTGTTTAGTTACCAATTTACTATTAAAGGAAATGTTAAATAATAGTGTATAATATTTATGTATTTTAATCCAAATGACTTTGATTTTTATTTTTGCCAACCTTCATATGGATGACTTGCAAGTTGTAATGAATGATTTAGATTATTTTTTTATGTGCTAGTGTTTTGTTTTAAAAAATAAATATTGATATATTATATATACATTTATACAATACCAATATAGCTTTAAATATCATTTATACAATATCGATACATATTTAAATATCATTGATACAATATCGATACATATTTATACAATATTGATACACGTTTATATATCATTTATACAATATTGATACATTATATAACTTTTATACAATATCGATACATTACATATACATTATATATACATGCGTTTTTTTTTTTTTTTTTTTTTTGGCTAGTTCATTTTTAGGTTATTTTTTTTGTAAAGGAAACTTGGCTATATTTACTGTAAAGTAATTACTTTATTGTACATATTTGAAATTATCCCTTATTATCTCATACCAATAGATTATAGTTTTCAATATCTACCATAAGTTTTCTAACAAAACTTGCCAACTTAATAAATTCGAAAAAAAGAAGAAAAAATGAAAAAAAAAAAAAAAACAAAATCATGCACACAAAATCCCTAAAAAAACGTTGAAGGATATCAATCAACCCAAAAATCTCTCTTATATCTTGAAATCAACATATCTCCTTTCTTCTATACATATATCTAATTCCCTTATTTTACTTCTTTCTATTATCACTTTAGTTGATCAACTTTTATACTTAATTAGATTTGAAAATTATCAAATTATCACATCATAGATATCAAATTGTATATCGATTTCATACATTGAAAGCTGAGAATATGAAAAATCATTTTGTGTATGCAATGAATATACAATCTGATGGTATAATGCTTCATACATATCAGTTCTATACCATATATATATATATACTATATTATATATATTATATATATATATATTATATATAATATATATATATATCGAGACATCATGAAGATAATTACATTTTATGTATGTAATTAGTCTAAAAACTATTATCAATGTATGCATACTATAGCCATTAAATCAATCAATGAATATTATTAGCATAGAGTATCTTAGATAATACCACACACAAAAATCACATTATATATTTGAAATTATTCATTTTGATGTAATTTATTATAACCTATAATAAATTTTAGGAGAAAGAAGAAAAATATTTACTAAATGCAGAGAAAAAATATTTAGTTGAATAATGATAATTGTAAATCCCTAAATTTAAGCCTACTAAATCAGTTTGAAAATAAAATTTGGATAAATAAAGAAATAGAACTAACAGAGAAGAATTTTTTTATTTTGTAATTATCTTGTTTAATTACAATGAGTTATTTAGTGAGTCCCAGTTTGAATTTATTCCTTAATTAAGTAGCATTAAAAGAAATCATAATTAAATACAATAAAAAAAATAATAACTAATTTTTTAGATTCTTGTATGACTTGTAATTAAAAAGATATTTTAGTAATTAGAAAAAAATAATGTATTTGGTATAATAAAAAATCTTAAAATATTATCTAGGATGATTTTCTCATTAAGAAAAAATAGATTAACCCTTTTTGTAGTTTTGAATAAGTGCGTGTTGCACATACTGTGTATTAACTTCTTTTTTTTACCAGGTAATTTGTGAAGAACGTAAATAATATAAAGAAAAGTTCAAGAGGGTAGATAATATAAAAAAATAAGTTCGAAAAATCATAAAACCCTCCCTCCCCCACCCCCTCTTAAGTAGGTCTTAGAAACACCAAATCTTTGCTTTTTGTGAACATGAAAGTCAAAAAGTTTTGTTACAAACTTCTTAAAGGATAGAAATTAAGCAGAAATGATCAGGAAATTATCATATATGTCCAAATTCATTTGAGTGTTGACAAAGTCAAATGGCATGAATGGTTCCTTATCTGGGCACAACTATTATAGTATATATCATGAGCTTAATTTAATTTAATTTTATTCCTAAGTCTATTTACGACAGCTAAGATAAGTCACAATCTTGGGGGGTTGAGGTGTATGATATATACAGTAAACTAAAAGACCATAGAGGAGACTAAAAGTCATACAATAATATCTAAGTCTTTCTATTTTAATTTGATTGAGATTTGTACACTATTTGATTTCATGAATAATACTCCCTCTATTTAAAAAAAAAAATGACTTGTTTAGATTTAGTATCGAGTTTAAGAAAAATAAAGAAGACTTTTGAATTTTATGGTCTTAAATTAAAGTTATGTAAAATATATCAAAATGTCCTTTAATCTTGTGGTCTTAAACATGCCACGTGTAAAGTTGAAATTAAAGTGTTGTCAAAAAAGGAAAAGGTCATCGTTTCTGAAACGGACTCAAAAGAAAAGTAGGTCATTCTTTTTTAAACAGAGGGAATAATAAAGCTACAACTACTATTTAACCTTTTAATTAAAAAAATCTCAATCAATTATTGTATTGAGTAAAAGTCGGGCTATGATCCAATCAAGATATAACACGTGAAATCGTAGGCTAAAGCTGGAACTGGGTACGCAGAGGAAATTTTGGTCTTAATTAAAAATATAACACACATATATTGAAATAAGATACTATGATTATTGCGATATATTTCGATCTTAATTATTATTTTTTCGATGCAAATTAATTTTTTTTATTCTCAAAACTCAAACTCAAAATATTTAATTAGAAGGGAAGGAATTCTATCCATTTGGTCACCCTTCTTTAGTCAAACTTGAAAAGACGTATTAAAATTACCTTTTAATCAGTCGATGATCAAAGATACATTGTACCAGCAGCCTGTTGGATTATTGATTTAAAATTATGTCAAACTTTAATGTCTTAACACCTATTATAAAATCCAATAACTAGAATTTACTTAGAAAAAAATCACAACTGCTGAAAATTTATTTTGTCTTAATCCTTTGTATAATTTTCGTCTAAAAGCCAATCAGAAATATCAGAATAGTATGAAGTATGAACTTAACATCTACTCTTTATATTTTTTCATTTTAACAATATCAATTGCATTACGCGTGTCTCGCGCATCAATTCGAAATGATTTAGGATCGAGGGAAAATTCCTTTTTAGAAAATTATGCGAAATAATAAATATAACTCCTACATTATTTGAAATAGCGATATTTTAAAAAAATTATGATACATAATGAAATTTTGAGTTTAGTAGCAAATACACTTAATATGCATATTTTCTTATTTTAAACTTGAATTACAAGTGTATTTCATAAAAAGCAGTAACATACAATTAATTTTTGGTGAGGATTAAGGGTAGAATGATTAATCATCAAGTTGAGAAATGATTATTCAAATATCCGATCCGATAAGATAGACGAACTCTTCACCTTTTTTTTATACAACTTTTTTGGAGATTATAATCTCTTATCTCTAACTTCTTTTTTCGAGGACCATAATATATCATTTTTTGATTATGAATATTTTTGAGACTTTGTTTGCGTGTTCAAATAATTATGTTGTAGGGCTGCCCTGAATGATTTACAATGGCCACTCGATTGAGATTTCAATTCTGCACAAAGTGTAATCTCACAAGTAGAATATGAGAAGAATATAGTGTATTTAAATTTTAGCAGTATCTGGTAGAGATAGGTGTATAAAGAATAAAATTGATGGATGTATAAAGAATTTTATTGATAAAATTGTAGCAGTCTATGTTTGAGAATTGGTCCTGAATACTTGGAGCAGAATTATAAGGGTAACTTTTAGAAATAGCCTAACTATAGGCGAAAATAGGCTAACATAACAATATTTTCAATAATTACAATCTGTAGCGCCGTTGTATTCATTTTCACTGGCTACCCGCTGTATCAACTGTATGCAATTTACTGTATTTGATATAAAATACAAATACAATAGCTAATTACTGTCACTATCTAGACCGCCATGAGTGGCACCCACCCAATCCCCGGATGAGCGAACCAATAGAGTCCAACGCTTAGCATAGCCTAACAACTTAAAACCAGCGTGCAAAAATGTAAACTAGCAATCAACATAATAAAATCAACTCTAAAAAATGTAACCTGCGAAAATCCCTCCCTAGAATCTGAAAGTCATCGTACCAAAAACATCTATCAAAATTAGAGTACGGGGATGCAACCTCAAATATAGAAATGGTCTAAGCCCAAAATAAATGGGCTACAACTCAACTAGATAGACACAAAGGCAGCTTGGTCGAACAACTCACCCTTGATATCTCTGAAAGTGAGGCCTACAAGTGAGGTCGTGCGTCAACCGCCGAAAGATTTTCTGTACTCGCAAAAAAGTCAAGCAAGTACAATATCAGTACACAACCACCGTATACTGGTAGGATCATCAGCCAGTTCCAAATAGACAGTGTATGAGCAGTACATAAATCAAGTAAGAGTACAGAAACACATATGCAAGTCAACAGGTATTCCTAGACTACAAGTCTCTCCCTAACTTATCCCCACATGTGAACCACTTCCCAACTATGATCAACAAATCTACAACAACAACAAGTATACCACGTTACATATCCCGGGCCCACCCTGGATCCCTTCTAGGCAACACCTAAGTGTCAGACATACAACCCGATCTACACCAAGACTAAACTCATAAAGCAAGTAATAACCCGGCATCTCAAGGACCAAATTGCACAACCACAAATCATAACACAACCCGGTCCACTCAGGGAATCATTAAATAGAGATGCAACAACATAATAAAGTAAACCCGTACCTGACATGGTATCCGAGCTAACCGTTAGTATTATCCCATACCAGACGTGGTACCCGAGCCAACCGTTAGCATTATCCCATACCAGGTGTGGTACCCGAGCCAATCGAATGTCACATAAATCCACAGTCACAAACAATGAACAAACAACACTTGTAAACCAATAAGCAATAACACCTAATTCATTTCACCAGACTAAAAATAAGACTTTTGGATATTCCTAAATCATTCCCTAAGCAATGCAAACCATACAAATACTTAGACCCAAGTACACAAACATACAATGCATACAGGAATCAATAACCATCACCTACCTCGAATTATTCTAAGCTCTATTGAACCAGAGCTTTTTCCCTTTTAGGATCCCTTGCTTGTTCTTGGTCTAGAAACAAACACACAGTAACAAAAAATCAATTCTCATGGCCTACAAATTATCTGGATTATGAAAAATCCCAAACCCCGGGCCAATAATGATCAGTCCACCCATTCCCGGGCTCTCCCATCATTAATTCACCTAAATTCATCATTTTTACAGATTTTCTTAGAGAATTATGGCTAAGTGATCATTATACATTACCAAGAATCAAGACCCAAGAACTCTAGAACCCTAGAATCTCCTTTTTTCCCAGATTCTACCATTCCTAGGTCATCCCAACCTTTTCCCAAGTCTATCCCTAACAATTCTATAGCATAGAAAAGATATCATGGAGTTTGGGGATTTTCAAGAAAAACTGAACTATTTTGGGAAAATTTCTTCATTAAATCCCATCACGCTCTGTTATAGCGGTACCGTCGTAGCAGAGTCGTCCTCTATGGCGGAGGCTGACCGACGTTGACTTCTGCTGTAATGGTATTTTCTCTGCTACAACGGAGGGCGCCATGGCGGAGTGTCAACCGCTATGATGGTTGACACAGAATAGAAAGTCGTAAAATCTCCAAAACTTGTCTATTTTACAACACATTAATTTTCTCGATGTCCCAAAATAACTCCTTCACATCAATCTCGATTCCGGGAGTTCTACTTACCCGAATTCGATTCCGAAAAGTTCTTCCGACTCCTTTATGTCTTATCTACAAGGATAACTAGCTCAAATCCATATATCTACACCAATCCTTACCTAGATTATCCTAGACCATACCTCGCTCTAAAACTGATCGAGACTAGCCTAACCCAGAATTTCAAACTCCTAAACCCAGAGTTTCCTAACTCTAACAATTGGCACGAATGGTTTTCCCGTAACGATGGACTCAGTTGTTACAATACATATCAATTTACTCATCGTTCATCCTTGAACGATCAAACCCGAAAATATGGAAAGTGAAGAGCGAAAAGAGTAATACTTGTATCCTCAAATAGGTGAGGGTACTTGTCCTTTATGTCCTTCTCAGTTTCCCAAGTGTCTTTCTCAACCAGATGATGCTTCCATTAAACTTTCACCATGCTGGTCACTTTTGTCCTCAATTTCTGGACATCCCGATCAATAATCAAAATTGATTCCTCTTCATAGCGAAGATCCTTATCAAGTAACACCTCCTCTCACTTTATGATGTAGTCCCCATCCCTATGGTATCACTTTAGCATAGATACATGAAACACCGGATGGACACCCAATAGACTGGACAGCAGCGTCAATCTGTAAGCGACGGGCCTTACGATCTCAAGAACCTCAAACGGTCCGATGAACCGAGGGCTGAGCTTGCCCCTCTTATCGAAACATATAACACCCATCATTGGTGACACTTTCAACAATACCTGCTCACCAATTTGAAATTTTATGTCCCTTACCTTGCGATCCACATAATCCTTCTACCTGTTTTGGGCAGCTAGCAACTTGGTTTGAATGTCTCTTACCTTTTCTTGCGCTTTCCTTACCAAGTCTACTCCCAAAGACTTCACATCGACTTCTTCAAACCACCCAATTGGTGACCTACAACTCCTCCCATACAGAGCCTCGAACGATGCCATGTCAATACTAGAGTGGTAGCTATTGTTGTATGCGAACTCACACAACGGTAGAAATTGGTTCCAATGACCCCCGAAGTCAATCACACATGCTCTCAGCATGTCCTCCAATACCTGAATCGTCCTATCCAACTGACCATCAATCTAAGGATGGAAGGTTGTACTGAAGGTGAGTTGAGTGCCCAACACCTCATGCAACTTGCCCCAAAACTTGGAGGTAAACTGCGTACCCCTGTCTGAAATGATGGACAGTGGCACTCCATGCAATCTCACAATCTTCTTCACGTAGATCTTAACCAATTGCTGCGAATTATACTCCACCGTGACCGAAATGAAGTGAGCTGACTTGGTCAGCCTGTCAACAATGACCCAAATAAAGTCATACTTCCCCAGAGTCTTGGGGAGACCCACCAGAAAATTCATGGCTATTCTCTCCCACTTCCACTCTAGAATGGGCATTCTATGAAGTAGTCCTGCATGTCCTTGGTGCTCATATTTTACCTGCTGGCAATTCTGACACCTGGACACAAAATCCGCTATGTCCCATCTCATCCCAGGCCACCAATAAAGTTGCCTCAAATCTCTGTACATCTTGGTTATACCCGGATGAATTGAATACCGCAAACCATGAGCCTCTGCCAACACCTTATGAATTATGTCATCAACCCGAGAAACATAAATCCTTCCTTTAAAATTTAACACATCGCCCAAATCCAACATGGCATCCCCGGACTCTCTAGATATTGCCTTGCTCCGAAGCCTGCTCAACTGCAAATCCTGAAATTGCTTGGCCTTTATCTCCTCTGTGAATGTGGATTTGACCTCAATACTGGCCAAAATCCCACCTTGTCCTGAAATACCCAAGTGCATGAACTTGGAATCCAATGCGTGGATTTCTCTTGCTAGTGGTCGTTTGGACACCCCCAAACAAGCCAAACTGCCCATGCTAACTGTCTTCCAGCTTAATGCGCCTGCCACCACATTAGCCTTACCCTGATGGTACTGAATGGTCACATCATAGTCTTTTAACAATTCCATCCACTTTCTCTGTCTTAGATTTAAGTCTTTCTGAGTGAAGACATATTACAGATTGCGGTGGTCAGTGAATACCTCACACTTGACACCATAGAGGTAATGTCTCCAAATCTTGAGTGCAAATACTACCGCTGCCAACTCCAAATCGTGAGTCAGATAATTTCTCTCATGTACCTTCAACTGCCTAGGAGCATAGGCTATCACATTCCTATCCTGCATCAACACAACACCCAAACCAGAATGTGAAGCATCACAGTAAATAATAAAGTCTTTACTTTCAACTAGCAAGGACAAAATAAGAGCCGTGGTCAAAAGTGTTTTGAGCCTTTGAAAGCTCTCCTTGCACTTGTCAGACCACACAAATGGTACGTCTTTCTGTGTCAACCTTATTAAGTGAGTAGCAATGGATGTAAAATACTTAACGAACCTACGATAGTAGCCTGCAAGCCCCATAAAACTTCTCACTCCAGTCACCGAGCTAGGCCGGAACCAACTCTTGACTGCCTCAATCTTCTGGGGATCTACCATCACCCTATGTTCTGACACTACATGCCCCAAGAACGCAACTAAAGTCAACCAAAATTCACACTTGGAGAACTTCGCATAGAGCTTTTGACGTCTCAAAATGTCCAACACTATACATAGATGTTTAGCATGCTCCTCCCTACTCTTGGAGTAGATCAAAATATCATCAATGAAAATGATGACGAATGAATCCAAGTAAGATTTAAACACCCCATTCATCAGACTCATGAATGCCGCCGGTACATTGGTCAAACCAAATGACATCACTAAGAACTCGTAATGCCCATACCAAGTCTGAAAAGTAGTCTTAGGAACATCCCCGGGCCTAATTTTCAATTGATGATACCCTGAACTCAAGTCAATTTTCAAAAACACTGACGTACTCTATAACTGGTCAAATAGATCATCAATACGGGGTAGAGAGTACTTATTCCGGATGGTAAACTTGTTCAATTGCCTGTAATCTATGCACATCCGCATACTACCATCCTTCTTCTTTACAAACAATGCTGGAGCACCCCAATGTGAAGCACTGGGATGGATAAATCCCTTATCTAACGCAAAACTCACAGACACATAATAATATGTAGAACCTGGGTCAAATAATACCGAAGCCATTTTATCACAGACAAGAATAGTACCTGTGATCACTGCATATGATGCTTCAGCCTCAGTCCTCCCTAGAAATGCGTAACAGTGAGCCCGATCATTAATCTGAAAAACTTACCTGGCTGGCTATGCCGCACCCCTGCCCACGCTGCCGTTCCCTCTGTCTCCTCGATCTCTCTGAAAGTTACCTTGCCCACCCTATGGACGACCTCTAACATGATCACCTCTACCTGCTGGGACCACAACCTTGGGC